>JAGFNQ010003270.1:230846-346947 GCA_024364735.1 Boesenbergia rotunda
GAATTTTAATTTTTGAATTTGAATTTTTTTTTTGAATTGAATTTTTAATTTTTTGAATTTGAATTTTGAATATTTTAATTTTTTTTAATTTGAATTTAATCAATAATTTGAATTTGGTTATCCTTATTCATCTCACTCGGTCTAAGTCATCAATCAAGGGAGTCCTATGATTTTGTGAGATGATTTTGAGTTTGTTTAAAAAAAAAAGTTAACTTGACCTTGTGTTAGATCCAAGTTTAACAAGTAGTAATTTAAAAGTACACTTCAATAATTGGCTTCCAGGCCATGGCGAGGCACAGTGGCCTTTTTTGGCCGAAGCCTTATTGGAGCAACAACCATTTTCTAGGCAAAGCCGCTTAAAGAAGTTGGACTTTTAACTTACTCATTGAAGACCCTGGTACTAAATAGTACAAGAGTCAAATTAACTTTGAAGCTAGTCCTAAGTGCCCACCTGGGCAAAGGCTGATTTTGAGGTGCCAACTAGTTTGGAGACTCCCCCTAAATTGTAGACTGGGTGTCTAGGGTCAATGTAATGGATGTCCCTTTTTGGGACATAAAATTGATTCTGACCTACTTGCTTTGTTAGATAAGCTTTCGGAACCCACGCTTTTCGTTGATTTTTACGGGGGTGGATAAAGGAGATAAAGGATCTTTGGGTCGATCTTGATTTATATCCTATCCCAGATTTGTGGTACATGCCCTTTTGTGATCCAAGAATAAGGTCAAGGTTCTTGGATCGGGTTGTGAAAGTTGCTAGTAGTTCCTTAAGTTTTAGGGCTTCGCCCTTTAGGGTTGAGTTTTCATTTTCAAGCTCAATTAATTTTTGATTTGAGTTTGTTCAGTTAATGTTCTGGTATTAATTAATTGCTCCTTAAGGTCTTGATTTTCCTTAAGGAGCTGGTCATTTCTAGATTCAGATGCAAGCAATTTTTTATTTAAGACAGAAATAATTTTAAAGAACTTTTCATTCACTGAATCTAAATATACCTTAGTAGAGCCGTCTGAAAATAGTCCGATCTCTTGGCTCGACTCGTATTCGGAATCCTCGTCTTGCTCCGAGTCCGATTCTGGTCCGGTTGCCATCAGTGCGAGGTAGCTTGCGTTCTTCGGTTGTTCATCGTCGGAATCGTCCGAGCTTTCATCCCACGTGGCTTGAAGAGCCTTCTTCTTTTTGTTCTTAGTGGATTGGTCCTCCTTCTTGTAAGGGCATTCATGTTTGAAGTGCCCTTTTCTATTACAGCCGAAGCAGATCATTTTGCTTTTACCTTCAGTGCTGGAGGGCTTCATTACCTTTTGAATATCTTTCTTTGAAAATTTGTTCTTCCTTCTGGTGAACATTTTTCTTACCAAGTTCACCAGTTGTTCTTCTTCATCTGAGTCAGAGTCTGACTCATCTTCAGGTTCTTCTTGAATTTTTCTCTTTGATTTGGCTTCTTTTGGTGAACCTGCAAATAAAGCTAGCCCTTTCTCGACCTTGGCGTTAGTTTGCTCATGCAGCTCTAATTCACAAAATAGTTCATCCAGATTAATTTTTGAAAGGTTCCTAGAAATTTTATAGGCATCTATAATAGATGCCCATAGTGAATTTCTAGGGAACGCATTTAACGCATACCTTATGATATCCCGGTTCTCCTGTTTGTGCCCGATCATGTGGAGTCCATTCAATATGTTCTTAATCCGGGCGTGGAGTTGACTTGAAGATTCTCCTTCCTGCATTTTTATGTTAAATAGCTTATTCAATAACAGATCTCTCTTTGTTACCTTTGCATCAGAAGTGCCTTCATGTAATTCTGTTAATTTGTCCCATAGCTCCTTCGCCGAGTCGGTTGGTCCAATTCTGTTTAGCTCCTCTTTGGTAAGTCCGCACTGGAGGGTGTTCTGAGCTTTGAACTCGGTCTGAGCCTTTTTCTTCATCTCCGGGTTCCATCTGTCGGGCTTCAGTGGAGCATTATTTCCCTCATCCATTGGCGGTGTGTAGCCTGTTTGAATTGCGAACCACTGATCCATGTCGGTCTTCAGATAAACCTCCATCCTTCTCTTCCAGTAGGGAAAGTCTTCCCCATTAAAGAGGGGAGGGCGGGCAGTGCTATAGCTTTCACCTTGAGCCATCTGAAATAGACCACACAAAAACTTGTCCCAAGACTAGGTCTTGGATTAGTAGTGTGTAGGAAAAGGAGAAGAGAGAGAAAGAGCGACTCGAAATGGTGTTGCACCAAATTCGAGTAAAATCAAACGAACGAAAAAAAATAATCCAAATCTAGGCAACAATACCTAATTTAGATCATGTGTAGCGAAAAATCAAAAATCGAAAAAAGAACTGGATTTCCCCCGGCTCTTATGGTGGTTGCACCGATACAGAGCGTACCAGGCTCTGATACCACTTGTAGGATCGATGCACGTGAGAGGGGGGGTGAATCACGTGACTTTTTAAACAAATCAGAGCGCTTTAAAAAGCGTGCACAGCGGAAACGAAAGAAACGATTATAAAAACGAACACACAGACACGAACGAGTTTTACTTCGTTCGGAGCCTTCGGCGACTCCTACTCGAAGGCCCAGGTCCCTCGGACCTTTCCGTTGGGCAATCCACTAAACTCTCTACCGGTAAACCCCGATAGAGTAGGCGAGTACAAAAGAATTGAAAGTGTGACAACCCCACACTTTCAAGTAATTAAATGCAATAAAATATATATTAAAAAATTAAGTTCTTCTTTTTACCGACGTCCGGAGTAGGTCGACTCTTTCGGGGCAGCAGGACGTCGTCGGCTCGAAGTGAAGCGTTTCCGGAGCAAGGCGCGAGCGTAGAAGAACTTTGAGGCGTTGGAAGAAGTGTTGTCCGAAGCATGGGGTCGAGGGCCCTTTATATAGGGCCTGGGGGCGCCCGGGACGTCCGGGGCGCCCCCTACGTGGCCTCTGATCCGCAGGGCTCTCGGTCGCGTCTGATCCTCTGGATCCGCTTTGACCGGGGCGCCCGGAGCGCTCGGGGCGCCCAGATTGACCGGGTCAAAGTTCTATCTCCTTGGCTTCGCAGTGTTTAGGTTCGAGGTGTGCGCATGGGGGCGCCCGCAGCGCAAGGGGCGCCCGGAAGCACAGGGGCGCCCGCAGCTTGTACTGTCGAGGCGCACTTTGTGATTGTGTGTTTGGTGTTCACCTTGGGGGCGCCCGGGACACTCCGGGCGCCCTGGTCAGCAGTTGCCTCACTCCTTTGAGGCACTCTGAGCTGCAGACTCACGTTCCTTCGGTCCTGCATCCAGGGTTAGTCCAAAACACAATAACATAATAAATTATTAGATTTATACAACCTTAGCTGTCTTGGTTCTGACTTTGGTCTCCAAAATGGAGCCCTAGGTCGAACCGACGCCTGCTGTTCCCTCGACGGGGAACGCGTCCTCACTGGTTCGCTCCTCCAGTGACTTACCTCACTTACCCTTTGTGCATCTTTACTTGACTTCTTGACCCACCAGGACTTCCTGCCAAGGCTCAACCACCCTGGTCTTCCTGCCAAGTCTCAACCAACTTGGTCTTCAGCCAGTTGTCAGGTCCCGCGGACCCAACTGGACTTCCCGCCAGGACTCAACCATCCTGGACTTCAGCCTGGTGTCTGGTCCTAAGTCTTTCAACCCTGCACACTTAGTAAAGAGGTTAAACACCAACAACCCTAACTTTAACCACTTTGTCATACATCAAAACCCGAGTTTGACCGTTAGTGCAAACTGCACCAACACAAGTCACATATGACTGTACATTTTGGTTATCTAACCAAGCATAATAAATCAGAGATCAAAAGTCCCACGGACATAGGATATCTCTATCCTCTATCAACTGAGATGATAAACAACAAATACCATCCTTGCTGTATCACAACAGGTCATGTCCTCCAGACATGCCATCTAGGATATCTATCCATAACTAAGGCTCGATGAGCTAAAGTGAGTTAATCCCAAACCTGATAAAGTCAACTAATACCTACAACCATCAATAGGTCGTCGTCTGATTCGACCCCAAGTCCCCAACTCATCAGTCGGCACTATCGGCGAAACAACATTCTCCGCTATACGATTGAAACCACCATATCTAACACTGCAATATACAATAAATACAAAAGAGGTAAATGAAACACATCATATACCTCGTGTCGCCTGGAGGAGTCCCGTCGCCGCCATGTCCCAATCGCGTACATCGAGAAAACGACTCCGACACAAAATCCGAAAAAACACCCACAAGACCACAAGGTATCTCGAGAACCTGGCTCTGATACCAAATAAATTGTCACGCCCCGAGACCCCAGGAGCCGCTGGTCCAATAGAAAATCGGACAGCACCTCCCCTGTCCGGTGGACAACTTACACATACATACAACGACATAGATCATAACCACGCAGTTAAATGGGCCTCAGGCCTCAAATCAAGACACAACGTAAGATAAAACCGAATAAAACTTACCTGACTGCGGACCGGTCTGACTTACGATAAAACACCAGGCATAAAGATCTCACAAAAGTACAACTATACTGCCGTATAGTATGACTAAATCTAACACAAAGGTACCAGCGGAAGAAAATGTAGAAAGTACTACTAACAAAATAGACGAAGAAAAATCCGAAGACATCTCGACGAGTACGCGAACTGGGACAGGCTGTCGGGCACGCTCCAGTCAGTCATCCTGAAATAAAAACAAGGAGCTGCGGGATGAGTTATAGAACTCAGCGAATATCTCTTTATATATATACAAGATATTCTAAAATAGCAACAGGGTAATAGACTACCGAAATAAACATGTATGGGCAGTAATAAGAACAACTGCATAAGAACAAATAGAACTACCATACCACTGTCGCAGAGTCGCCAAGACCAGACATAAGGGTCTCCTGTAAGTGCATGTCAATCATAATTCAGCATCAAGTAAACACAAGCACAAGTAAGGGCAAAATAAACGAATACACAAAGTGCAATGACATGGTCACCCCTGCCGTCGGTCAGACATCGTCACCTATGTACGGGAGGAAGCTGAGCGGAGGCCACCCTCCGACGTAGGGCTGTGACTGCCGTCCATACTCTGCCATCACTACTCCTGAGCGATCGAGTAGACGGAATGCTGCCGGTGTAACACCCCTACTCCATGGCCTATCCCAGCAAGGTAATCCATCAGCCTAAGGCCATCTGTGGAGGACATCTCTGTCTGAGTGCTACCCCTACCCCATGTATATAAATGGGGGAGAGATCTCGCCCTCTCATCTCCTGGTATATGGACTACTCAAGGAGGGACATCTGTCTGCTACCACGCTCCGATTCACTACCCCATGAGTGCATGAGCGGAGCAGCATAGAGCACTCTACCCATACTCCGTCAACCACTAACCTGTGAGTGGTCGTATGGGTAGGTCAGTATGACTGTCGACCTAGCTCACCCAAAAGGGGCCCCTGCTCGACAGTGATGCACAGTGCAGTATGATGCGTAACAACGGTCAAATAGCATCCTCTATCTAGTCCACCTATATCAACATGATATACAAGGATCGTGGAACATGCACCATATCCTAAATCCTACAGGTATAGGTATCACATATCAGTTGTGGCACAACCAGCAACGACAAAACAAATATAATAGTCATGCCACCATTCTATTACTCTATTGCTACACAAGCATATCAAATATATATATATCTGTGACAATTCTAAAAGAAGAGTCAGAGATACCCGTCTCGGATGTAGGAAATCCAAAAGTGAAGAGAATCCCCGTCTGAAACAATATCAGCCGCAAATGGACTCCAAATAGCCGAATCAACAACCTGTATCACATCAATACAACTTAACTAATGATACACCAAAATTATTAGTTAAGTTTGTGCTAAGTGAAATTAGAAACAAATCCTAACTTCACTTACTCAAACCCCAGCTACTCCCAATCTTATTCCACATCAACACAGACATTGTTCATTAAAGGAACAACCACAAAATTGACGCCAAGATAAGGATCAAACATCAAGCTTCACAAACGAGCAAATACCCGAGGAAGCTTACAGTAATCCAAATTGGCACAAACACACAACAGAGAATATAAACCGCTCCATCTTGATTCAAATGCCTAGCTTCCAATGGAACATATCTCCCAAATGATATAGATCAGGCTATGTATCAAAATCTATCATGTCCACTATAAAACCATGTACTGATCAAAAGCAAAACCTCCATACCATCAACCTTAGATCTGAAACTTACTTGCCTTCACAACCTCCATTCGATCCAAGGACTACAACTTCTCAAACACAGCCAGCCTATCCCAAGAACACACGCAGAATCAAAGAACTACAGATTCATTCAGAATTGGCTTCAACACCAAATACCAAACCCAAAGCTCGTAGTGGAGAAGGAAATTCATCAGAAACGCAAGATCAGAAATCGAAATTCAACACTCGGATTGATAGAAAAACCAATCTCAAGCATGGAATCTCCCCAAATCAAAACCCTAGTTCATGATCAAGAACTGATTCTTACCTAGATCCAACGCTTATGGCTGTAAGCGAAAAGGAAAACAACTCAACGTGATGGCAGGGAGACAACTCGGGACTGAGTTTGGGGTCGGCCTGTGATCGTCGTCTCGCTCTGCCCGATCTCGCGACCCACCGCAAGAGGAAGGGGAAGAATCGCGATTCCCTGCCCTAGGCTCGCGGTGAATAGAAGAGAGGAGTCTGCTTCGCTGTGATCTAGGGCTCACAAGGGGAAAAATAGAAGTCGGCGGGGCTGTGGAAGAGGAGAAGAAAAGGAAACGGGAGGCAAAACTGTGCCGCAGGGAGAAGAAAAGGAAAGATATTAACGGCCTGCCTTTTTGCAAAAACCCCCCCTAAAGATGTCCTATGTACTTTACATCCTTAATTCAGCCCTTTTTGCCTTTAACTCCTCTAAGTTCCCGTATTTTATCAAAATCTGTTTCACTCTATGATAGCCAATGGTAACACTACTAGGGAAGATCATCATCTCCTCATGGCATGCCAGCCTACTTTCGTGATAGACTCTCCACGTCTCTGACATTTATAGATCAAAGAGTTGGATTCACCTTTCAGTCCTTCCCCACATCCCGTGATATACAAAGGTGCAAGTTAGTGTTACAATTGTGTATGCATAATAAAGCTGGACCATGGAATAAATATGTCATTCAATAGAGAAAGTTAAACAAACATTGGAATTGAAATTGGATGTCAACAATTACATTGGGTTATTTCCTAATCCTAGAATCAAGGGAATTACACCATGTAGATGATGTCATAACCGAGAGACATGAATATAAGCAATTACAGCTCAAAACAAAGAGTAGAGAGAAGGAAGCTTAGTTGTGAAGGTTGTCGGTGTCTTCGAAAGAGTCTCCAAGTTTCAATGGTGGACAGATAGTCGCGACAACTCTTGAAATGAAGACTCTAGGGTTTCTTAGAACAGGGAACACCCTTGAAAAAGTTAAAAGGTTACTTGGGTCTTTTATAGCCCTTCCAATAGTGAAAAATAGTTGGAAAACACTCAACAATCGGTAGATTTATCGTGACACAACCATGCCTAGGGGGCGTGGCTTGCTTGTGATTCGCCCGATGGAGAAAAGCACAATCGTGCCTGGGCATGTTGTGAGACTTGGTTGGCTCCGAGGGTAAAAGCACAACTGTACCTTACAGGCACAACCATGTCTTGTTGGCTATTTTTTGTGGTGAAGAAATGCATGCCATTGCTTCGTGATGTGTGTATACCGCAAGTGCACGGTAGTGTCGTCAAGTAATAAAGATATTGAATCCATAGGGATAGGTGAATAAGTACCAACCTACTAATCAAACAAAATTATCTAGACCAAATCAGGAGTTTTGAGATGTTCAGAACTAGGATTCCTAGTGAAATAGGAAGAAATAAGAGGAGAGAGGCTATAAGATCACAAAAGAAAGGCAAAGAATGATTAATGAGAGAAATTAGAGAAATCACTGTAGGAAGGTGCTCATCATGTGATCAAAGAGAGAAAACAAAGAAAATCAATAGAGGACCAATCTGGTAGGGGCAGCAGAGATCTGGACGGAAAGGCAGTAGAGAAGATAATCAGAAGTATTAGAAAGAAGGCAGAAGTAGAGAATTCAGTAAGAGAAAAATGATTCTAGGATTTCGATTTCGCCTCTATACTAGCATATACTCAATCTATGTTGAATCTTTTGTTAGTGCAAAGTGCATCAGTTATGAACAGTCAACCTCTAGGGTTTCGATATTTGTCAATATACTAAGGTCTGGTCAAAGTGATCAAGGGTTAAGCCAACATGACATGATGTTTGGTAGGGTAAAGCCAAGCTTGATCAAGTTGACCAAAGGGTTAGCCAAACAGGACCTGATGTCTGGTAGGGTGATCAAACCTAGATCTGATATGTTTGACAAAATATCAAGGTTTGATCAGTTAGAACAAGGGTTAGTCAAATAGAATCTGATGTTTGGTAGAGAACTCAGGGTTAGCTATTTTGACCAAGAGATAAGTAAATAGGACTTGATGTTTGGTAGAGTAATAAAACATATTTGGACGAAGCTAAACAGGATTTGATATTTGGCAGAAAGAAGTCTAGTTAGGATTAAGATGATTAGCAAAGAACTCCTTATCGAGTCACGAAGTCCTGGCCGAGGGTTGGGCACCGAAGTCTTGGTTCGAGGAATTGGGCACGATGTCTTGACCTGCAGGCTTGAGCACAAAGACTTGGTCCAGGGGATCGAGCAGAAGACTTTGCCGAGCGGGGATCACGAACAGGAGTAGAGACGGGTCGAGGTCGAACGCCATCGAGTTCCGAATTCTAGGAGGGCGAGCAAAATTTCTGGTCGGGGATCGGACAACGAAGACTTGGCAAGTGAAGCCGAGCATGAAGACTTGGTCCGGGGGACCGAGCAGAAGACTTTGCCGAGAGGGGATCATGGATAGGAGTCGAGTCAGGTCGAGGTCGAACGTCATCGAGTTCCAGATTCTTGGAAGCTGAGCAAAAGTCCAACCGAAGGTCCCGGTTGGCAAACTTCTCCAGATTGGAGTAGTCGAGGATGCGTTCCCCAGGAAAGAGATCAGTAGGCGTCGGTTCAACTTTGGATTTCATTTAAAATCCAAAGTCAGAACCAGACAACTCTAACTATCAATCATTAAGGCTAAGGATTATTTGTTTTGTCTTGTGTTTGTTTGTCTTGTAGGAACCTGGAGTTGGAGGCAAGATAGGAGAGCAAATGCAAGAAAATAATAACCTGGGAAAGGGCTCCTAGGTGCCTGAGTAGCTCCCAGGAACTTGGTATGCAAGCCTTATCTCTGTGCCGAGTACGCCAATTCGGATCAAGTTTTGACCGCAACGAGGCTACCTGAAAGGTCATTCAGCCGCCTGAATAAGTACTATACAAAGGGGTCGAGTGCAGCAGTTCAGATCATTAACTTACACATCCGCTCACTCATTTTGCCCAAAGGAAAAGTGCTGAGATGAAGTTCTGTGACCAAAGAGGCTCCAGGAGGAAGTGCACGATGCTTTAGAGTTCCAGATCGGTTGGAATCGTCGTCTTCTATTTTGGTTTGCATTTATTTATAACTTGTAATTCTTTATCATTATTTTGTTTGTACTCTCAACTGTAAGATGGGTTTCTCCGCCTCTGAAAATTTCGGAAAGGAGACCACTAGTGGAATGGTGCTACTCGTAATTAGGCCTTGGATGTACTGACCCTGGGAAGTTGGGAACCAAGTAAATCCCGTGTGTTCCTGTTGTGTTCGTTTTTACTTTTATTATTCCGATGCTACTAATAACTCTGACATTAAGCGAACAATGAATGAAGATCCGACGAAGTTTTTGTGAAGTGTTATTTACCCCCCCCCCCTCTATCGCAAAATCTTGATCCCACAATTGGTATCAGAGTAGGTAGCTCTGATTGGACTCCCCGCCGAAGGAGCAAGAAGGCCAGGAATTGAGGGGGAGTCAAGGTGAGAGAGGTATATTTATTTTATGATGTCTAATTTTAAATTTCACATAATCTGTTCAAGTGCATGGAGAGAGGGCACTATAAAAATCAGTGTCCTACTCGTATGACTCGTACATCACCACCGGCGGCAAGGGATGTACCAGCGCTAGGTGCTCGGAGGGACAAGAGCCACATCATGTGCTTTAAGTGCCAAATCTACGGTACTACAAGAATCAGTGTCCAGACTGGAGGATAAGTGGATCCAAAATGCCAAGAAATGGGAAAAAGGTAAAGAAGGTACAAAATTTTAATTCTTGCAGAAATATTCCTGTCAACTTAGATTCAAATGTATATGATAATGTTCTTTCCAAAAAGACCCCTATGCATGCAAACGTAACATTTACTTTTTCGAGTAAATTAGATTTTCTATCTAGTAAGCTAAATGTCTTGCATGATAAATTAGCTAGTAATAGTCCCAAATCAAACATTGATAATGGTAGAATATTGAATATAAATTTCTTAATCTTTAATATTAATGCTACAATTTTAGAAATTAATTCTAATATTTTGAATAATTTTTCAGATAATTCAATCAATGTTGAAGATAACTTTGAAACTGTAATTGATAATCCTGAAGATAATCTTGAAGTTAATAATCAAACATTAATTAATAATCATGAAGATAATCCTAATAACTTTGAAGATAATTATGAATTCTTAATTAATTATTCTACTTATTTTGAAGATAATGATACATCCTTAATTAGTAATCCTAAAAATTATTCTACTTATTTTGAAGATAATGGTATAACTCTTATTAATTCTGAATATAACTCTGAAGATGAAAATAATTTTGAAGATGAAGATGATTTTTTTAAAATTGAAGCTATAATTAAAGAGACTTATAATGATTCAAATAAAATGAAGTATTAAATAAAATTGAAAACTTAAAAATAAAATAAATAATAGATGAATCAGAATTTTTTGAATTAAATGCAATTAGACCCAAAATTATTATTCAAATCTTAAAACTTAAATCTCAATTAGTCACAATCTTAATTAATCACAAATCTTAATAACTTAAATCTTAATTAATTACAAATCTTAAATTTTAATTAACAATTCAACTTTAATTAGAAACTCAATCCTTAATTCAAAATTCAAATCCATGAACTAAATTTAAATTAATTACCTTCAATTATGAAACTAAATAAAAATGTACCCAACTAGAACAATCAACTCAATAATAATAAATATGTCAAAATGAGTTGATAAATTCGTGAGTTCACATGTTCTGTATCAAATCGAGAATTTGATACTTTATTAGAAATCAAATTAAATTGTTTTGACTTGATTGATACATGCATAACTGTCATGCTCATGTATCTGATTATTTTTTTTCCATATATCTGCCATGTCATTCATGATAGTTTATTTCTTGTTTAATCTAGAATGGCTAGATAGGAATAAGATTGGTTGACACTTGCCTAACATAGTACCAGAGTGGGGCGAGATGATAGTACGTTAGGAAAACTTGGTCTGGGAAGTCAGGAAGGGTAAGGAGTACGCGACTTGGTCGACCTAGCTAAGTGGAACTAGCCGAAGCTACCTCACCACATCCTAGACTAGTTAGACCAGAGTTTCCCAAAAAGTAAATTGAAAGTATCATTTCTTTAAAAGGTTTTGTCTAAGGAAAGAGTCATTATTCTGATAACCAAGAAGGTCCCTGTGCCTCGCCAAAACTTGGAAGCCAATTATTGAAACTTACTTTTAAGTGACTAATTGTTAAACTTGAATCTAACTCACGGTTAAACAATCTATAAAATTAAATTGAGAAAAATTAATCAAGTATCTTACAACACCCATAAGGCAACCATGTTTATCTGTACTACTACACTGAGAATGGGTTAGATGATAAGGACTAATCAATTGATAAAAATTTTCAAAAATGGGTTTTTAAAAATCCTTAGAATATTTTCTTGAAAATCTATTTTAAAAATAGTGACTAAATATAATAATATTTTAATAAATTTCATGCATGATTGTGTGTACTTATAAATAGATTTCAAAACTTATATATCTTTTTGAAAATTGTTTAACCTGCACTTAGACACATACCTTCTAGATCAACACTAAAATCCTTTAAGACACTTAGGTAGAGGTCCTTTTAGCTAACAAGGGTAAGTAGAAGGTGTCAGGTTCAGGGGGAGTCAGTGTTTATCGTGTTCTCAAACGTTTCTATTGAAAAATTTATTTTTGAAAAACTATTCTTTCCAAAAAAAAGTTATTATCTCTTTCAAAATGATTTTTTGTTTGAAAAATTATTTTTACAAAAATATTGCTTCAAAAATTTTTATCCTTCAAAATATTTTTCAAAAAATATTCCTTTAAAAATTTGTGTTTCAAAATATTTTTCGAAAAATACTTCTTCAAAATTGTTATATTTTTCTAAAAATGCTTTAATTGCTCTTATGATTTAGATAAACTCTAAAGACACATAGAATATTTTCCTTATAATCTGCAAGGATGCCTATGATTGTGTCAGGCTTAGGGGAGTCTCAATCAAAAGAACAATTTGTCTTTTGATTACTTTGAACTTAAAAGATATATATATTATGTAATTTTTTTCGATTGAATTGAACCCTAACACTCAAAGGAAGTTCAACTTGTGGTCAACAAACTTCCTAGGACTGTGTTAGGTTTAGGGGGAGGTTCAAATTAAATGAACCATTAGAAGTTTTCAAAAAATACTATATTTTCACAAAATACTATCTTTTCAAAATCACTATATTAGTGAGAATATAATATTCTCATTTTTTTTAAAAAAAATATTTTCTTTCTTGACCATCTTTGAAAATCTTTAGAAAATTGCTTGAGTTTGGCAAAATCTTCAAGACACTTAGGAAAGTGTTCCTTGTAGTTAACAAGGTTTCCTAGGATTGAGTCAGATTGGGGAGGAATCCAAACCAAAAAATTTATTTTTCAAGAATTAAATACTTAAATTGAAAGTATTTTATTTTGATTGGAAAATCTGTAAGACACATAAAAAATTCTCTTGTGGTCAACAAGATTCCTAGGATTGTGTCAGATTTATAGAAATTCAAATCAATAATGTACTTCTCTTGTCAAATATTACTCAAGTACTTAGTGTTCCCTAAAATATTTTTCAAAAAAAAATACTTGGTTTATAGAATAAAATAAAGGGGAAGATTTTTGAAAAGTATGCTTTCATTAAAAATCATAAATATTTTTAGAAATCGTATTGCTGGTGTAAATTTTAAAATCTTTATTATCTTCTATTTCTTTTTGATGTGTGTTAAAAGGGAAGAGAGTATCTTAAGTTAGATTTTTTCAATTTCTCCCAAGTATTAACCTAAAACCCTTAGACCAAAACCTAACTTAAGATTATTGTCAAATATCAAAAAAGGGGAGATTGTTGGTAGAAAGAGCATCAGTTATGAACAGTCAACCTCTAGTGGTTTGATGTTTGACAATATACTAAGGTCTGGTCAAAGTGATCCAGGGTTAAGCCAAACAGGACCTGATATTTGGTAGGGTAAACCCAACCTTGATCAGGTTGACCAAAGGGTTAGCCAAGGACCTGATGTTTGGTAGGGTGATCAAACCTAGATCTGATATGTTTGACAAAATACCAAGGTTTGATCAATTAGAACAAGGGTTTGTCAAACAGGATCTGATGTTTGGCAGAGTACCTAGGGTTGGTCAGTTTGACCAAGAAATAAGCTAAATAGGACTTGATATTTGGCAGAGTAATAAAACATCTTTGTACTAAGCTAAACAGGACTCGATGTTTTGTAGAAAGAAGTCTAGCCAGGATTAAGATGAATAGCAAAGAAGTCCTTATCAAGCCACGAAGTCCTGGCCGAGGGTTGGGCACCGAAGTCCTGGTTTGGGGAATTGGGCATGAAGTCTTGACCTACAGGGTTGAGCACGAAGACTTGGTCTGGGGGGCTGAGCAGAAGACTTTATAGCCTATTTCGGAAGGATTGCAACTAGTGCAAATCTAGTGAGGATCCTGTCACGAGATCCCACGACCCCTAATTATCCCTCTTCCTACTGTGTGACAATGAATTAAGGTTGATCCATTAGACTCTATGAAAGCCTAGGGTTCCACGCGGTTTATCAGGTTGTACTTTTGTGTCTGACATCCCGCATCTCAGTTATCTATGTGTTGGAGGATTAAGTTCTCCTTTTAGTTTATCCCTAAATCTTCATGGGATACGATTCTCTTGATTTTGGCATCGCGATCATGTTATCACAGTAGATCCGGAATACAATTCAATATATCATAGAAACATGGAATCTAAACATACTATTGATCGATAGAAAGGTGTTTACATTGCATAAAAGTTACTTCCTAATCCTAAAATCCAATAATTATCCCATAAGCATAGGGTTACAATCCATAAACATGATTAAGAATCCAAACATCCAATACAAATCCAGAAAAATCAAGAAAAGAGAAGAAAAGCTTAGGGGGCGTTTGGTAGACTTATTTTCCATTTTCATTTTCTATAGAAAATGTGATTTTCTGGAAAACGTATTTGATTTGTATTTTCCAGCCTTGTTTTCCAAAAAACGATATAGCATTTTCTGGAAAACTAGAGAATGAAAGAAAGTCATTTTTCAAAAAATAAGAAAATACGGTTTTTTGGAAAATGAAAATAGAAAATGGAGCAAACCAAACGCTCCCTTAGGATCACTATGTCGATCTTCCTCTTAATTAGCAGCTCCCAATCTTGCCTTCATGCATGGATCCGCTAGATCGTCGTCATGATGCCTCCTAGCCACCTTGGGGTCCTTGGATGACCCCAAATCAAGATCCACAATCCTAAGAGATGAATCTCTATTTATAGGGCTGGAAAATGGACGCCCAACATGACCTGTGTTGGGATCTAAAGCTTCTGTACGGGGCGAACATGGCTCATGCTACTGGGAACGGGCACCCGTGTCTGCTATGGAGAGTGGGGCATGACCCATGTCGCTGGGCAAGGGCCATCGTGTGGATCTGGCCGAACAGGGCATGACCCGTGCCTTTGGGCACAAACACCCGTGTTCTGTTGGGGATCTTCCCCTTCTTGTTCATCAACTCAGATTTTGCTCCCGTCCACGTCCATGCCAATAAAAATGCACGAAAGCAGCATCTAGGCCTAGAAAAGTATAGAAATGAAGCAAAAGATATGATCAAAATAGAATCCATCCGTATAAAGTAGGTCAAAAATAATGTGAAATCATGATAACAACCTTATACTCTTCACGCTTATTAAATTCCCTAAGACCTAACCTTTGCTTGTTCTCAAGAAAATTCAAATCCAAAAAGTATGTGAGCGATATTCTCCCAACTTTAGTGAGTTCATTTAATCCTATCCAATGGTATTATCTTAAAGTGAAGACACAATCAATTTCACTAAGCCTACAAGCTAGTAGGTGTGCATGTGGATGGTTTGCTGCTAGGGTCTCAAATTCTTCCTTAGTTAAGTCGTCATTCAACTGTGTTTTCCAAGTTGTTGGTGTGAGGCACTTATCTTCCATATGCAAGATTGATCCCCTCTTGTCCACATGAATTCTCAAAGGCATGCTTAGTATTGAGAGAAATAAATAGATGTTGTAGGATCGATGCATTTGACAGGGAGGAGGGGGATGAATCACGTGTCTTTTAAAATCTCTTGACTTTTTCATATTTAAGAAATTGAGTGCGCAGTAAAACACTAAGTGACGTACAAAAAACTTAAACGGAAGAACATAAGTCAAACATGATCGATTTACTTGGTTCAGAGCCTTCGACAACTCCTACTCCAAGACTCAGGTCCGTTGGACCTTTTCAATGGGTAATCCACTAATCTCTCTACCGATAAACTCTTGGTATAGTAGTGGAATACAAAGAATTAGGAGTAATGTAACACTCTACACTATCCTTTACCAAATATATGAAATGAGTATAGAAAACGCAGAATTCATTATCAACACGATTATAGGTATCCAGATGCACTCGTGTGTTGGTGTCGGTCTTCCGGCAGTGGTCAAGTAGTAGAACAGTTGCAACGTGAAGATGGGGAAGAAGAATGATCAGTATAGAAGTTTTGTATCACTGCTTGGTCGATGCCTCCTTATAAAGACGGTTGAGGGCACCCTAGTTCCCAACTAGGGTGCCTTCAATTTGAAAATCTATTGACACATCTTATCTGACTGAAGGTGCTTTCATCCTCACCTAAGGTTCCTCTAGCCTGAACTGAGGTGCCTCGATCCCATCTAGGGCGTCTCCATTAGCCAAAGCTTATCCTCATAGTTTATCCACTCGGAGGCGCCCTCAGCTTATCCAGGGCACCTTCTAGAAAGCAAAAAGAAACAACTAAACATAGGTGTCACCAAATACATACAAAGAAAAGGTCACCAAGAGTTTAGGCCAAAGGTTGAGGAGGGAAAGGAGAATAAGGATCTCCTTGGTCGTCCCTTTGGGTCTTATAGTTGTATTGACGATGACAATAGATGTGTTTAGCTCATGCAGCTGCCATCTCTTCCCTCTCGCGGTGGCCTTGCTTCCATTGCCATCACTCTCTTTGTTCTCCCATGAAGTCCCTCATTTCCCCTTGAAATTTTCTTTGTTCTTCCCATTCTGCTGCCTCCTCTTTGTTGGTGCAATCGGCCCAAGTTTGATCGGTATGATCATGGGTTTTGATGTGTATATCAATATAATTAAGTTAGGATTTCATATTGGTTTGATGTGTGTTTGAGTTATGTAGGACTTGGTGGAACACACGTGTGGGAGATCTCATCCTGGTGCTTGGGTCCTTGAGACGGTGAAGGATGGTGCATCCGAGGGACCACAGGATAAGGAGCAACAAAGAGGAGCCGAGGAAAGCAGACTTCAAGGTATATGCGAAGGATGACATTAGGACGAGTTGAAAGCTTAGATGCATTCGAGGGACGAGAGACAAAGGAAGAGAGCTTCAAAGGGCGACTCTATAGAGGATGAGTGTTTAGTGATAGCAGTCGACCGGTAGGGACACTAGTTGACTGATCATTCGGGTGATTTCGAATAGCAAGGATCAGTCAACTAGTCTTGATGGCAGTCGACTAGTCTGTTCGAAATCTAGCAGTTTGGCTAGCCGTTGGTTGCGCATCAGTTAACTAGGGTTTATACCAGTCGACTGATGTCAAGACTGAGCTATTTTGTTAACAGCTATTTTGTCGGGCCAGTGTGAGTTGTGATTACAAATCCTCTTGTTTCGTGCCCAAAGCTTCCAAAGTCTATTCTCTTCCTCAAACCCTAACTCTCAATCTTATAAAGGAGAATAGAGAATTATGAGAGGTTGTTCTCCACCGAGAAGGAGAAAGCTTAAATGGAGATTATCGGGGACTAATCCACTGACGGATTGAGGGTTCGCCCACCTCAAGGACACGCCGTGGAGTAGGAGCAAGCCCGAACCACGTAAACGATAAGTGTTAGCATTTGTATTCTTGATTTCATTATTTTATTTTATTTCTGCTTGTGCAAAGCTAATACTCTTATAGAAAGAATCAACCGAAGTTTGACGACTAGCTATTCACCCCCCCTCTAGCCATATGATCATACCCAACAAGTGGTATTAGAGCGCACAGTTTGTTTCGGAAGAACTCACCATCAACTGAAACATCAAAATGGCTTTCAAGAGAGATATATCACTGTACGACCACCTTTTTTCGACGGTAATGATTTCGCATATTGGAAAGGTAGGATGGAATATTATTTGATGAACAATATTGAGAATTGGTTTAGTATTGTAGATGGTTTCGAGATGTCGAAGGATGAGAGTGGAGCACCTCCCCCAACCAAAAATTGGACAAAAGAGATAATGAAGAAAGCTTAAGCAAACCCCAAGGCCATAACAACTCTACAATGTGGCATTTCCAAGGAGTAACTAAGTAAAGTTGGACCATTCAAATCTACCAAAGAGCTTTGGGAAAAGCTTATTGAATTATTTGAAGGATCAAATGAATCAAGGAGAGCCAAGAAAGATCACTTGGTAACACAACTTCAATCCTTCACCATGAAGACCAATGAGACTGTGAGTTAAATGCACAATAGATTCAAGGAAATTGTCAATGAGTTTCATGTAATAGGTGAGAAAATTGACAATAGGGATCTTGTAAGGTATGTGCTTCAATCATTCCTTAGAACCACCTTATGGGCTTCAATAGTTGATGCTTATAAGGTCTCTAGAGATCTTTCTTTAGTTAAGCTTGATGAATTATTTTGTGAATTTGAATTATATGAATAAGCTAACGTGTAAGAAGAAGGAAGCTTGATACTCATCATCATCCAATTCGGAAGAATCAAGCGCCTTAATGGATAGTGATGAAGATGCGTATATGGTAAGAAAAATAAGAAGGGATTTTAAACATTTTTCATATAACAAATCTCATAGTAGGAAAAACTCAAGAAACAAGAGTAGGACTAGGAAGATTATTTGCTATAATTGTCAAGGAGAAGGACACATAGGGATAAATATCCACTCTTGAAGAAAAAGGAAGGAAAGAAGAAGGAGGAAAAGAAGAAGGAGGAAAAGAAGAAGTCAAAAGAAAAAGGGAAGAAAGTTCAATATTTAAAGGCAATATGGGATGATCCTTCATCAAAGGAAGAGGAAGAACACATTGTCTCTCATTTTACACTAATGGGAGTTGAAGAAATAGCTTCCATGTCATCTGAAATTGAAGAAGAAAAGAGCTCAAGTGAAGATGATGGGAGCTCAAGTGAAGGGGGAGGTCAAACTTCGGACTCGGACGTCTTGGTAAGTGAGGTATATAATCTACCCTCTACCACCTTAGTTAAAATTATTTCTAGCACCAATGATGATTTATTTAAGGCTAGAAAGAAAATTAAATGTTTGAAAAATGAGATTTGCATGCTTGAAGAGAAATTAGAATCCATGATTCCTAAGGATATATATGTATCTTCAAATTCAAATGTTTCATGTTTAGAAGAGGAAAATAGGAAATTAAGGAAATAGGTAGATTACCTCGTCAAAGCCCTATAAAAATTTAAAATTGGCTCAAGGACCCTAAATATGATTATTGAGAGCCAAAGGATAAGTTTCAAGAAAACGAATTTAGGATACAATGAGACTAGCAATGAAAAATCATATCATTGCCTATTTGTTAGAGGTTAACAAAAAAAAACTAAGACTAGATAGAAAATGAATCCCTAATGAATATTTGGTCAACCCAATTAGAATCATTTCTATTGGTTACTAAAATCAATCCTCAAGGGTTAGAGGATTTAGGGGTTAGTCAACCATAAATTCAAATTTTTGAAAAATGATTGACTTAAGACCTTAAGGGGGAGCACTTAGCCAAACAAAATTCATGATCGAATGGGCTAAGTAGGTATTACTTTTATTATATCTCATAATGACTTGATTTAAGTTTCTATTTATGCATATGAGATTTTAGGATGATATAAATAATTCACTTGTGCTTATGGCATTTTGATAAGTTATTAGATGTATCATTTTAGTAATAATAGACCAACTATGAAGAAAATAAATGTTTATTAATAGACATCTTGCCCATAGATAATAGTTGGATATTTCAAATATTTTAAAAATAATTCTATATTTTACTTGCTGTGGTATAGATTTAAAAAAACATATGGTTTCAATAAGTTGATACAAAATTGAATGTTTATCTCATTTGAGTTTTGGTCAAAAATTAAAAAATCCTTTGACTTTTTATGAAACATATTTTTTCTTATTGAAGAATAGTTCAAGAAATATATTTGAAATTTTCATGATTTTTTAAATTTTTTAAAATTTTTAACGTATTTTTTGAAATTCAGCTCAGAAGGCTGAAATTTGGAACAACATTGTGCTAGTCGACTGGCAACACTTTGGGGATGTTTTGGTAGGGGTTAGTCGATTGATACATGTCTCAGTCGACTAATACTCTAATTCATTGATTTCTGCTCGTTTTCAGAATTTGAAACTTAGTCAAACCTTGATGCCAGGTTTATCTGATCATTTGGTATAATCTTTTTGATGGTGTTAAAGGGGGAGAAATGGAAGGTTTATGTTAGAATATTGGTTTAACATATTTTTGTGCTAAATTTGAAAATTATGTGATAAAGCATAGGTTAAGGGGGAGCTTGGATGATTTAATGCTTCATATTATACTATACTGTTAATTTTCAAATTTTTATTTATGCTTAACATATACATATTGTCACACATCAAAAAGTGCAAGATTATTGGTGCAATCGACCCATGTTTGATTGGTACGATCATGGGTTTTGATGTGTGTATCAATAGAATTAAGTTAGGATTTCATATTGGTTTGATGAGTGTTTGAGTCATGCAAGACTTGGTGGAACACACATGTGAGATATCTCTTCTTGGTGCTCGGGTCCTTAAGTCGGCGAAGGATGGTGCATCTGAGGGACTGTCAGACAAGGACCAACGGAGTCAAGCCGAGGGAAGCAGAGTTCAAGGCATACGCGAAGGATGGCATCGGGATGAGCCAAGGGCTTGGATGCATCTGAGGGATGAGCCAAAGGAAGAGAGCTTCAAAGGGAGATTCCGGAGACGATGAGTGTGAGTTTGTATTGAGAGTAGTCGACTGGTAGGGACACCAGTCGACTGTTAGTTTTTGGTGGTTTCGAACAACAAGGATCAGTTGACTAGTATGGATGGTAGTCAATTGGTCTGTTCGAAATCTAGCTATTGGCTACGCATCAGTCAACTGGGGTTGAGACCAGTTGACTAATGTCGGGACTAAACTGTTTTCTTACAACTCTCTCCTCTATTTAAAGAGAAATTTTGGGGTACGAAGAGGTTCCGAGGTTGTGATTAAACATTTGACTAGTTTGGATGGCAGTCAATTGGTCTGTACGAAATCTAGCTGACAACTCTCCCCAAAGTTTCCCTTTAAATAGAGGAGAGAGTTGAAAGAAAACAGCTTAGTCCCGACATTAGTCGACTGTTAGTTTTTGGTGGTTTCGAACAACAAGGATCAGTTGACTGGTTTGGATGTCAGTCAATTGGTATGTTCGAAATCTAGCCGTTGGCTGCGCATCAATCAACTGGGGTTGAGACCAGTCGACCAATGTCGGGACTAAGCTGTTTTCTTACATCTCTCTCCTCTATTTAAAGGGAAACTTTGTGGGTATGAAGAGGTTATCAAGTTGTGATTGAAAATCCTCTTGTTTGTGTCTAAAGCTTCTAAAGTCTATTCTCTTCCTTAAACCCTAACTCTCAATTTTATAAAGGGGAAGAGAGAATTATGAGAGGTTGTTCTCGACCAAGAACAAGAAAGCTTAGACGGAGATTGTCGGAGACTAATCCACCGACGGATTGAGTGTTTGTCCACCTCAAGGGCACGCCGTGGAGTAGGAGCAAGTAATCTCCAAACCACGATGGATTTATATTCTTGATTTCATTATTTTATTTTGTTTCCGCTTACGCAAAGCTAACACTCTTGTAGAAAGAATCGACGGAAGTTCGACGACTAGCTATTCACCCCTCTAGCCATATGATCATACCCAACACTCTTCTCTCCTTTTTGCCTCAACTTGGAAATACACTTCAACCTCATGGTAGTGTGCCCACTCTCTGAAATTGCCCCTCGAGGCCTCCAAGTCCCTCCTTGTTGTTCAAAATATCATCTCATGATAACCCATTCAATATTGATGCTATTAAGACTAGAGCGGAAGTCAATGAAATCATATGCATAAGATCCCGAAGAATGCTCAAGGTAAGGGGAAAAAGTGCTAGTAAGCATAATATGGGGGTCTCTATCCATGGGTGTCTCCTCTTGTCACGACCCCAGAGGCACATGCTTCCTCGAAAATCGAGTAGTATCTTCCCTGCACGGCGGTCAATATGGGGCAAATATACATACTCTTATCACAAAAGCTTAGCCACAAGTGGCTAGCATCACAATATATAGATGTAAACACAACCACGCAGTTATTAAATAAGATAACGGGAAAAATAACGGATGGCTCAGCCTCCTTAAATATAAAAGAAAAACCACAACTCAAAAAGAGAACTTAGATATCTCTGTTAATAACAAAATCAGTCTGAATACCTGATAAACAAATAAAATGTGAAAACTCACCAAGTACCGAAATAAAAGCAACTAAATCAAATGTGGAAACAACTCAACTCTGGGGACTGGCAACTGGATCCTCTCCTGGATCCAAGAAACGTAACTACCTGCTACCTGAAACAAAAATGGGAGGTAGCGGTGGTGAGTCCGGGCGGACTCTGCGAGTATATGAGTAGACAATAAGCATAACATAGCAAAAGGTAAAATAAGTAGAGAGCCAACAGGGTATAGTCCGTAAGGAATATAAAATTTCCTAAACATGCATAACATATATAAAACAACAAGATATAAAACCGAATAACAACTGATATAAAACAGAATATCAACCAAGCAGGTAAAAATAATGCGACAATGATAAATCCAACATATACATGCATGTCAACCAAGTGCAACAATCATAGCTCATATAAATGCATCAAACACAAGAAAATGCATAAACGAAATACGTATGCACATGATGCAATGACATGTGTCACCCTTGATGCCAGTCAAGCCGCCAACACATCTCATCTGTGTGACCGAGTGGGTAGGGCTGTGACAACTGTACGCACTCCAACAACAAATACCACAGAAGGTGTGGTTGAGTGGACAGGATGCTGGGGAGCCAACTACTCCAAAAATCCCGATACATAGGGGAGCCACCAACAGCTCTAATATCCCTCTAAAAACAACGGTGAGGGTGAGCCACCAACGGCTCTAATATCCCACTAAAACAACGGTGAGGGTGTCACTGTTTGGCATAACAGGACAGATGCTCGCACTCTAACAATTACCATGACAACAAGTGGTTGGGTGAATCGAGCAACAATATGACTAACGACGGCTTAACCAAATGTAAGCCCAACAGTCGTTAGTATGCAATGTGCAAGTATGATGCATGCTATACGATGCACGAACAACCGGAGAAACAACGATGCAATAAAATCCAACGAGTATACGATGCATCAATACAACCAATCAGAAATCGCAAACCAACGATTATTCACCTACACTAATAGGTAGGATATTTCTAATGTCAAATAAACCTAATTGTGTTTAATGGACTTCTAAGTACTCGCGTACAAGCGGTACTTTACAGAACAGAAAACCAACAAAGGACTGTACGGATACAAATTTGGAATGCTCAAAGATCAACGAAGAAAAAGTATCAACGGCGATGTTAAAATAACAAACGGCAAGGAACAAGGTCAAGCAACCTACTAGACATAAAACAACCATGCTTTAAGGTAAAAGAACTACTCGAGTACAAAGGAGAAGTACCCGCCTTTTATTGAAGAATTTCGTAAACAAGAACCTTCCACGATCAACTGAACGAGTCCGAATAAAAGTCCTGTGTCAAGGACTAAATTTAGCTATTTATACCATTAAATAAATTAAGCAAATAAAATACTAAACATGATTAGGATAAATCCTAACTATAATACCTATTTAATTTACTCTAAACAAGCATGAGTATTTCTTCACCTAATTTATCTGAAATTAGGCTAAGGGTTAAATACCCAATCTACCCAATCCACAACTACAAATTAAACCCAAACAACAACACGCCAAATGAACCTCACGGTGTATAAATCCCAAATTGGATCTAATTCGTTCTAGCATCAAGTTGACTAATTAGGAACCAACCTAACCGTAGTTCAAAACCAAACTTACCATTCCATAGTGTATCTATTAACTTCCAAAAGATCAACACAATTTAAGCTCACTCACCCCAACCCCATGGTAGCTCACGGCAACCTGAACACCCACAACAACTGAGCAAAACACCATATGACCATTAACCTTTACTGATCAGGACATCCCCTAACATAAAGTATAAATCAAACTGACCTAAATACATCCAACAAATTTACATTTAAGGATATAAACTAAACCAAACTGCCCTTACCTGTTAATCGCCGGCCAAAACCTAAAATCAGCAACTGGATAGGGAAAACGAACACAATAGCAAAGGAGACAAGGATGATGAATTCAAATCCTGCCCCAACATAAACAAAACAAATCGAAATTTGAAACACTGTTGAAAACAAATCAAGAAGATTCAACAACGGAACTCAAAGATTTACAACCAAGGGACCTTACCTAGGTCCTACGCCGGCGATGAGGAGGAGAGGTGGAGTCGGCTAGTTTGCATGAGGGAGAAACTAACCAAGATGACCTAGAATTCTCCGGCGATGGCTGAGGGAGGGAAATGTCGCTGTCGCGTGCTCGCACGAGAACAGAATCGCAAGAGATAGGGGCTGCAACTTAGGGTTTGCGTGCGGCAATGGTGCGAGGAGAGACTCGGCTAGGGCTCCACGCGAGGGAAGGCTTTAGCCGGCTTGTTCGCGCGAGGAGAAGATGAAGGAGGAGAAAGGTCGGAGGGGGTTGCGGCGTCGAGGTGGAACCACTTGTGCGGCATGGGTTCGGCGTCGAGGAACGAACATGGGGGAAGAGGGAATGAATGAATCGGGGAGGATTTTAGGGCTTATATTTGTTTTTGGCATTTTGTAAATGAGCCCTCCAATTTCCGCTATTCACAACTAGGTCCCTAATTTACAAAGAGACCCTTTAAATTTTTTTTTTTGGAGTGTGAGGTCCTTGAGGAGGGGTATATGTGGCTCCTAAGACTGAGGGATCTGTTGAGGCAATCGACCCTTAAATGATTGGAAGATCATGGTTTTGATGTGTGTAGGTGAATATGTTTAAAGTTAGAGTGTTGTGTTGTATTTAATGTGTGTGATTGAGTTTGCAGGACTTGGAGAATTACACTTTTGTGGACACATCTGAGGGACGAGAGCCGAGGGAGGAGAGCTCCAAGGGTAAGCCGGGAAGTGGACTTCAAGGGCACACGTGAAGGGTGGCATGGAGGCAAGCCAAGGGAAGGCTTGCGTGCGCATCCGAGGGACGATAGCCAGAGGAAGAGGACTTCAAGGGGCGAGCCAAGGGAGCAGACCTGAAGGCACACGTGAAGGAGAAGGTCCGGAGTGGCTGGAGCTGAGCTGGGAGGCAGGGCAGTCGACTGGTCCAGAGGCAGTCGACTGCCAAAACCCACAGAAAGTTTGCAGCCTCGGACCAGTCGACTGGCATTTGGGCAGTCGACTGGTATACCCCGAAACTAGCCATTGGCTAGCAATTAATGCTAGGCCAGTCGAATGCCCCAGGGGTAGTCGACTAGTGCAGGCTGGACAGATTGCGAATCTGTCCTGTTCACCTATAAAAGGAGCACTTTTTGTACGTGTACGGTACGGTTCCATACAGTGTCGAAGTGCTGCTCGTGTGAAGAGTGATTCTAGCTTCCTCTCTTGTATTTCTACATCTGTAAAGAGGAAGATCTTGCTGTAAAGGTTTCTCCACCTCAAGGAGATTTTTCGATAGTGAAAAGTGGTGCTCGTGGCATGGATCCTTGGACTAGTCACCCATCTGGGTGGATACCAAGTAAACGATAAGTGTTAGCATTGTTTCTGATTTCTTTGCATATTATTTCCGCTGCGCTAACAATTCTGTAGAGATCCACGATCCGAAAAAGTGCATTCACCCCCCCCCCTCTGCACGCCTTAAACGATCCTTCAGTTGGTATCAGAGCTGGTGCGTTTCAGAAGATCTAACAGTCAACCGGAGCAATTGTAATGACGTTTCAAGAGGGATACTCCACCGTACGACCACCCTTCTTCGACAGGAACGACTTCGCCTATTGGAAAGGTAGGATGCAATACTACCTAATGAATGATATTGAAAATTGGATAAATGTTGCAGATGGCTTCGAGGTGCCCGTCGATGAAAGAGGAGACCCAACACCGATGAGATCATGGTCAAAGGAGGTGATGAAGAGGGCGCAATCTAATGCCAAGGCCACCACCACACTGCAATGCGGGCTCTTGAAGGAGCAACTGAACAAGGTGGGGTCGTTCAAGAGCGCCAAAGAACTATGGGACAAGTTGGTCGAATTGAACGAGGGGTCAAACGAGTCCAGAAGAGCCAAGAAGGACTTGCTAGTGGCCCAACTGCAATCCCTTTCCATGAAGAGCAACGAAACCGTCAGCCAGCTACTTGGAAGGGTGAAAGAAGTGATTAATGAACTCCATGTGATTGGATAGAAGATCGAAAACGGGACATCGTCAGGTATGTCTTACAAGCCTTCCCGAGAACCACCTTGTGGACATCCATGGTTGATGCATATAAGGTATCGAGGGATTTATCAATTGTTAAATTAGACGATCTTTTCTGTGAATTTGAGCTACACGAGCAAGCTAATGTCTTGGCAAAAGAGAAAGGTATTGCTTTTGTTGCAGAAAAGGAGAAGAAGAAGAGGAAGGAGAAGAAGAAGGTGGTTTACTCATCCTCATCAGACTCAGAAGAATCTAGCACCTCCTTGGATAACGATCAAGAGGCGTTCATGGTAAGAAAGTTTCATAGAGCGTTTAAAAGTTTATCTAACAAATCCTATGCTAGGAAAGGGGCCAAAGGTAAGAGTAAGGCCAAGGACATAATCTTCTACAACTGCCATCAAGAGGGACACATGAAGAATGAGTGCCCTCAATTGAAGAAAAGGGATGACAAGAAGGAAGAGAAGAAGAAGAGTGACAAGAAGAAATCAAAGGGAAAGGAGAAGGGTGCAACCAACCTCAAGGCAACTTGGGATGATCCCTCATCCTCAGAGGAAGAAGAAGAGAAAGTCTACCACTTTGCTCTTATGGCACAAGATCACTCAGACTCATCGGATGATGAACGAAGCTCAAGTAGTGAAGATGAGAGCTCCTCCACTTCATCATCAGAATCAGAAGCTTCGGTAAGTGAGGTATACCACTTACCCTCCTCTACTTTAGTGAAAATAATTTCTAGCACAAACATGGACTTAGCCAAGGCTAGAAGTAAAGTTAAGGATCTAAAAGAACAAATTGTCATGCTTAGAGTAGAAGCTACTAAACTTAAAGATTTGCATGCTAGTTCTACCTCTTCACATGCTTCACACCTTGAAAATGAAAATAGGGAATTAAGGAAACAGGTAGATGACCTCACAAAGGCCCTTAGGAAATTCTAAGTAGGACCAGTAACCTAGATATGATCATCAACAGTCAAAGGGATGTGTACAACAAAGCCGGATTGGGTTATAGGCCTAAGACAAAGGAAGTAGCTTTTGTCTCACTTACCGGTAGGATGGTGCATCTAGGAGACTAGGGGCTAGGGGAACCACAAAGAAGGCTTGGGTACCTAAGAGATTTCTAAATGATGCTTATGGATCAAAGATATGGGTACCAAAAGAGTATATTTTCCGTGTTGTTTAGGTAAAGGTGAAGGAGGCCCCAACAATGTGGATAGTAGATAGTGGATGTTCAAGACACATGACTGGGGATGTGAGCAAGTTCACCACTATTAGCTACCTAAGAGAAGGGACGGTCTCCTTTGGGAATAGTGGAAAGTTGAGAATCATTGGTAGGGGCACAATTGAGGTATCTCCCACCATTTCCATACATAAGGTACTTTTGATCAAAGACATGAAGTTCAATTTATTAAGTGTAAGTCAATTATGTGATGCCGGGTTTAAAGTTGAATTTCATGCTAGAAAATGCATCATTAGACATAATGAATCAAGTGCTATCATACTAGAAGCGTTTAGAGAAGCGAATCTAAATTATCTTGATCTTACCTATGCTACTAACAATGTTGTTAAGTGTCTCATGTCTAAAGAAGAAGAAGGGTGGTTGTGACACCGGAGACTTGGACACGTCAACATGAGGAGAATTGCAAGAGTGGCCAAGGAAGAGTTGGTGAAGGGGCTACCAATGATCAAGTATGAGAAGAACAAGTTGTGTGATGCATGCCAAGAGGGTAAGCAATCGAAAGCACCACACAAAGGTAAAACTCTAACCACTACCTCTTTGCCTTTAGAACTTTTGCACATAGATTTATTTGATTGCCATAGCACTCCCTCACTTGTGGGGAGTAAATATTGCTTAGTAATAGTAGATGACTTTTCTAGGTTCACTTGGGTTTACTTCTTGAAACATAAGGATGATACCCTAGAGATCTTTGTAAGATTTAGTAAAAGGGTAGAAAATGAAAAACAAATCAAAATAAACCGAATTAGGAGTGACCATGGTGGGGAGTTCCAAAACGCAAGTTTCACACAATTTTGTGTTGAAAATGGGTACAAGCATGAATTTTCATGCCCAAGAAATCCTCAACAAAATGGGATAGTTGAGAGGAGAAACCGAGCCCTACAAGAAGCTGCTAGGACTATGCTTAATGCATACTCTCTTCCTAGCTATTTTTGGGCCGAAGCGGTTAACACCGCTTGCTACATTCAAAACCAGGTATTGGTACATAGGTTTCTAGGGAAAACACCTTTTGAGGTGTGGAATGGAAGGGTACCTCAAGTTCACTATTTTAGAGTCTTTGGATGTAAAGTCTACATCTTAAACACCAAAGATGACCTAAGGAAATTTTAGTCAAAAGCGGATGAAGGAATTCTAGTAGGGTACTCCTTGACTAGTAGAGGGTATAGAGTCTACAACAAAAGGACAAAAGTGATTGAGGAGTCCTCAAATGTCAAATTTGATGAAACAACTAGTACCTACCCTAGAAAGGCTTCAATTGATAAGGATATAGAAGAGGTCCAACCCCTTGCCCAAAGAATCCAAGACTTACATTTGGATGGCAATGATTAAGGGGGAGTGAGAAGTACCATAGAGGATGAGGAAGAAGGAGTAAATGAACCCATAACCTCTAGGCACTTGAGACATCACCATGATCACCCTATTGACCAAATAATAGGTGATGTCACTCAAGGAGTAAGGACTAGGTCCTACTTTAGGGATCAAACTAGTCAAATAGCCTTGAGACATCACCATGACCCGACACCATGACCCGACATACTTTTTGCGGTAGGTATGTGTGCAAGGTACCAATCTTGTACCAAAGAGTCCCATTTGGTTGTAGTTAAGAGGATCTTAAGATATGTAAAAGGGACCCTTAATGTCGGACTTTGGTATCCTAGAACCCCTAGTATTGACCTAATTGGATACACCGACTCGGACTATGCGGGTTGCAAGTTAGATAGGAAGAGTACAAGTGGAGGGTGTCAATTCCTTGGGTCTTCCTTAGTTAGTTGGAGTAGTAGGAAACGACCATGCGTTGCCCTATCAACAACGGAAGCGGAATATGTGGCAATGGGTGGGTGTGTTTCCCAACTCCTTTGGATCATGCACACCTTAGAGGATTATGAGTTGCATTACACCAAGGTCAAAGTCTTGTGTGATAATGTAAGCACAATCAATTTAACCAAAAATCCGGTTCACCATTCTAGGACAAAACATATTGAAGTGAAACATCACTTCATTAGAGACCATGTGGCAAGGGGAGACATAGAACTACACTATGTTGAATCAAAGTCGAACCTAGCCAACATCTTTACCAAGCCTCTTCCGAATCGGAGTTTACATCCTTAAGAAGAGGCCTTGGAATGTGTTTTGTAGAAGTATAGGGTGAACTTGGAAATATTAGCTTTGAAAAAGGGTGCTTGATCCATTAGGATGATACATTTGGATCACTTGTGCTTGTGACACATTGTTGAACCATTGAGAGTATCAAAATATGAAAATTAGACCAACTATGGGGAAGACAAGTGTTTAATCAATGGACACTTTGCCCAAAGATCATAGTTGGACATTTCAAACATTGGAAAACTATTTTTTGCTTTACATACTTTGCCATGTTTTTGAAAGTCATATAATTGCAAAATTGATTTCAAAATTTGATACAAAATGTAGTGGTTTTCTAAACTTTTGGATTTTTATCAAAAGTCATGCATGTTTGAAATTTTTTATGGACTAATATTTTTCCCTGATAGAGAATAACATTTCAAACATGTATGCAAAATTTTACATTTTTTGGAATTTTCTGGAATTTTCTGTGAGTTTCTGAAATTCGACAGAAAAGCTGAAAACTCAGACTGATGGCGTATCAGTCGACTGCCCCATGGGCAGTCGACTGGCACGCCTGTTTTCAGCCACTGAGAGAAATTTTAGAAATTTAAATTTCTCACTTTTGACCCCCTAGGGTTTGGTTGCTTGAGGCAATCATTTTGATGGTATCAAAGGGGGAGAATGGGTGAGTTTAAGTTAGAATTTTAACTTAGAATGGATAGTTTAAGTTTTTCTTTCTAACTTAGACCTTGAATAGTTAAAAATGGGGAGAAGACATGGATTAAGGGGGAGGTACCTCTTAGGTTCTGATATGTCTTATGTTTTTAACATATTGCTGTTGTTAAGTGGAAACTTAACTTGGAGTGTGACTAGAATTGAAAATGGGGAAGACATAGGTAAGGGGGAGGTTACCTCTTAGGGTTACTATGTCTCATGATTTTTCAATTGCTATCTGTTGCTGTTATTTATCTCTAACTTAAACATATTGCCACACATCAAAAAGGGGGAGATTGTTGAGGCAATCGACCCTTAAATGATTGGAAGATCATGATTTTGATGTGTGTAGGTGAATATGTTTAAAGTTAGAGTGTTGTGTTGTATTTAATGTGTGTGATTGAGTTTGCAGGACTTGGAGAATCACACTTTGGTGGACACATCCGAGGGACAAGAGCCGAGGGAGGAGAGCTCCAAGGGCAAGCCGGGAAGTGGACTTCAAGGGCACACGTGAAGGGTGGCCTGGAGGCAAGCCAAGGGAAGGCTTGCGTGCACATCCGAGGGACGATAGCCAGAGGAAGAGGACTTCAAGGGGCGAGCCAAGGGAGCAGACCTGAAGGCACACGTGAAGGAGAAGGTCCAGAGTGACTGGAGCTGAGCTGCGAGGCAGGGCAGTCGACTGGCCCAGAGGCAGTCGACTGCCAAAACCCATAGAAAGTTTGCAGCCTCGGACCAGTCGACTGGCATTTGGGCAGTCGACTGATATACCCCGAAACTAGCCGTTGGCTAGCAATTAATGCTAGGCCAGTCGACTGCCCCAGGGGCAGTCGACTGGTGCGGGCTGGATAGATTGCGAATCTGTCCTATTCACCTATAAAAGGAGCACTTTTTGTACGTGTACGGTATGGTTCCGTACAGTGTCGAAGTGCTGCTCATGTGAAGAGTAATTCTAGCTTCCTCTCTTGTATTTCTGCATCTGTAAAGAGGAAGATCTTGCTGTAAAGGTTTCTCCACCTCAAGGAGACTTTTCGATAGTGAAAAGTGGTGCTCGTGGCGTGGATCCTTGGACTAGTCACCCATCTGGGTGGATACCAAGTAAACGATATGTGTTAGCATTCTTTCTGATTTCTTTGCATATTATTTCCGCTGCGCTAACAATTCTGTAGAGATCCACGATCCGAAAAAGTGCATTCACCCCCCCTCTGCACGCCTTAAATGATCCTTCAGGATCGACAATACTCGTGCTAACCTCCAATTTTTAGGTTTGTTAATAGTGGTGTATTCGGTATTGGGCAACCTAAAAGGTGCCCTATCCTTAAGGATAAACCCAAAATCATCCCCATCATGTACAATCATCTTAGAGGCTAAGCACGCCCCTAGGTCAATGCTAGAATGCCCCTCTATGGCCTCAAGTCCAATCAAGTCATAGCCCAAGTTTTGAGCTATGTGGGTAATGTACCGACCGACCATAATAGTCCCTATCGAAGCCTTGATGACCTTCAACATGTGTCGGACAACAGTGGACCCATAGTCAATGAGCCCCCTATGACCATAGTCCACAAGCACAATAATTTGCTCAATCTCATGACTCCCTCACTATCTTCTCTTGCGAAAAGGCTATTCACCATAACCCTATTGCATGTATCGGATCACTAAGTTTTGGAGGTTGGAGGCTTTAGCACTTCAGGGTTCATAGCCACCCTCTTCTGTCAATTCTCTTTTAAAAGCAGAGGGATTAAAATCCCTATGTGACCTTTTATCTCTCCCCTGTGGGAACCCGATTTAATAATTGAATTGTTTCAAAGTCCACTGACAATTGAATTGTCCCTTGATATAATTTTTATCAGTCAGGACTTTAGCGTCCAGTGAACTAAGAAATTCTAGTGTAGTCCTAGCAAAGGTGGGACATCCAATACTCATTGAATCATCCCAACTTACTTTGTTCGGCAATTTACCAAAAGGCGTACCAAGGAATTGGTATTTACCAAAAGGTGTACCATGGTTTCATTTTCACCAAAGGGCGCACTCATTTTAGTGAACTTCCACTTATACCCCTCCTGCTATGTACTGTCTTTCTCTTTCTCTCTCAGTAACAATTTCCGAGACGTCTGCACATGCAACGTGACTTAATTACTGACTTTTATTTTAAAATAATATATTATGGAATCGGCGGCTCGGAGCTAAATTAAAAAACGTAAGGTAAAAATTGAAAAAATATTTCACTTAAAAAATTTCTTATCCAACGTGATTTAAAAATATAAATAAATGATTTTTATAATTGATTAATAGAAATTAATATATTTAATAAATATATTAATGTATAAAAAAATTTTGAAAAAAACTGACCGTGGGCCTGAAATTTTTTATTTCAGGCCCACATTGGGCCTGAAATCTTTTGATTCAGGCCCGACGTGGACTCAAATTATTTTTCTATTTTAAAAATATATTAATATATAAAAAAACCTATCAAAACACTTAATTTCATATTCAAAAGCAGAGCCTGAAGTCATCCCAGGAGGGTCTGAAGTCAAATAACTTCAGATCCTATAAATAATTAATTTAATAAATAATAATTAAATATAAAAAAATATTTTTAAAATTAAAAAATTTTCAGTGCCCGGATGACTTCAGGCCCAAGGAGGGCCTGAAGTCTGATGACTTCAGGCCCTCCATCATTAAATATAAAAAAATATAAAAAAATTTTTATAAAAAGGTATAATATATAATTACATATTATTTATAATTTTTATAAAAAAGTTATAATATATAATTACATAATAATAAAATGTTATTATAAAGAAATCTAGATATGGGAGGTCCATAAGTGGGTTTTGGTCAAAACCCACTGATATTTCTAAACTACTCATATTTCATTGGTGATATCTAATATATAGATGTTTGGACACCTAGAACATCATCTCCTACCTCTACCCTCTCTATTCATATGGAGTTTTCAGAAATCCAGATATGATAGGTCCATCAGTGAGTTTTAGTCAAAATCAACTGATATTTCTAAACTACTCCTATTGCATTGGTGATATAGAGCGTATAGATGTTTGGACACCTAAAACATCTTCTCCTAGGTCAACCCTATCTATTGATATAGGATTTTCAGAAATCCAGATATGGGAGGTCCATCAGTGGGTTTTGGTCAAAACCCACTGATAGTTTAGCCATATCAATGGGTTTTGACCAAAACCCACTGATGGACCTCCCATATCTGGATTTCTGAAAACTCCATATGAATAGAGAGGTCCATAAAAAGATCGAACCTCCTCTTCAGATGAAAAAGCCATTCCAATCTCAGGAATTTTGACTTCATTTAAACTAGATGAATCATGCATAGGCTCATTGTTACTCGCTGCCTCTTTTGAATCGTTGTTGCTTTGTTTTATTGTTTTATGACACTTTCGTCACCTACATTTAAACACAATTTTATGACAGATAAATAACTTAGCTCAAGTCAATAAGACAATTCAAACACATATGATATATTACATTTACATAACTTAGAGGGCATTCGGCTTGGCATGCTAAATGGAAAGCTTAAGTCATTCAAAGAACCCTAATTCTCAACCCTAATCCAACCCAATAATAAAGACATTGAACAATCTATACATACCAGATATCGGTGTTTGACAGTTTTCGATCGGATTGAAGGGAGATGGAAGGGAGAGGGGCTCCATCCTTCACGCCTCCTTCGCTGACCAATGCTCGCTGCGGAGAAAAAAACACAACAAGAAGCCACAAATAAAATCAATTTTTTCTAATGAACATAGATAGAGTCATACTTATGGTTTAGAATCATGGATGAATGCAACCTAAACCCTTATCCTATACTTCCAAAATCCAGAAACTCAAAAACAAACAATTTCATTTATCTACTTTTCCAACATGATCTTCAGAATTTTAAGATCTTAAAAACAATGTTGGCATTGCAGAACGAGATCGTCGGAGGAGAGGAGGGCGGCGACACGGGAGAATAATCGCACCCACAGTAAGAAAGAACTCTACCTTGGAAACCTCTGCTTGTTGCCTCTTCTCTGCTTGTCGCCTCTTCTCTTCGCCGGCCAGTGGGGGACTTCAGGACCAAGGAGTCGAAGGGGAAAAGCGTGGGCTGGCGTCGGGAGGAAGGAGACGAGTTTGCGATGCCTCTGCGTTGAAGGGGGAAAACGTGGGCGACTGAGGGAGGAAACTCGACGGGGCTGGGAGGAAGGAGAGGAGGACTTCTGGACCAAGGAGTCGAAGGGGGAAAGCGTGGGCTGGCGTCGGGAGGAAGGAGACGAGTTCGCGATGCCTCTGCGTCGAAGGGGAAAAACGTGGGCGGCTGCTGGAGGAAAGCTAGGGCTTTTGGCTCTGCGTTGAAGGGGAAAAGCACGCGGGAGAAGTTTGACTGGAGTTTTTCGCTCGGAGAGAGAAAGATGGCTTTGACTAGAGTTTTTCGCGCGGAGAGAGAAAGCCAGCTTGGACGTGTACACGTCGGCGCCAGCGAGTTCGCGATGCGAATTCACGATTCGAATTCGCTCGCTGCATCATTTCTCTTTTATAAAAATTATAAATAATATGTAATTATATATTATACCTTTTTATAAATTTTTTTTATATTTTTTTATATTTAATGGTGGAGGGCCTGAAGTCATCAGACTTCAGGCCCTCCTTGGGCCTGAAGTCATCCGGGCACTGAAAATTTTTTAATTTTAAAAATATTTTTTTATATTTAATTATTATTTATTAAATTAATTATTTATAGGATCTGAAGTTATTTGACTTCAGACCCTCCTGGGATGACTTCAGGCCCTGCGTTTGAATCTGAAATTAAGTGTTTTGATAGGTTTTTTTATATATTAATATAGTTTTAAAATAGAAAAAAAATTTAAGTCCACGTCGGGCTTGAATCAAAAGATTTTAGGCCCAATGTGGGCCTGAAATAAAATTTTCATTTTTATTTCAGGCCCAGCGTGGGCCTAAAATCTATTGATTTCAGGCCCACGGTCAGTTTGTTTCAAAAAAAAATTTATACATTAATATATTTATTAAATATTATTTAATATATTAATTTCTATTAATCAATTATAAAAATCATTTATTTATATTTTTAAATCACGTTGGATGAGAAATTTTTTAAGTGAAATATTTTTTTAATTTTTATCTTACGTTTTTTAATTTAGCGTCGAGCCGCCGATTCCATAATATATTATTTTAAAATAAAAGTCAGTAATTAAGTCACGTTGCATGTGCACACGTCTCAGAATTTGTTACTAAGAGAGAAAGAGAAAGACAGTACTTAGCAGGAGAGGTATAAGAGGAAGTTCACTAAAATCAGTGCGCCCTTTGGTGAAAATGAAACCATGGTACGCCTTTTGGTAAATATCAATTTTTAGGTACGCCTTTTGGTAAATTGTCGTACTTTGTTTATCATCCAATCAATAGCATTTTTTATCTCTAAAACCTTGATCACTTGATCATCTATATATCTAGTGGATGCTATCTTCCTCTTTACAAGAACATCATAACGAGCCTTTTGAGCTTCGTCGCGAAAGATAATGTAAAAAGGGTTACCTTCTTCGCGTGCCCCTTCCATGATCTTTTCCTTGCCTTTTCCTTACGATGTAGAGGACTCTCCTTAATCTCTTCACGGTCTTCTTGAGATGAGAAAGTTAGGCTTTGTGTTGGATAGGAGGCTAATTCTTGAGAAAGGATCAGTGGAGAAGGAACCCTAGGACTTGAGGAAGTGGGGCTAGGGTTTAGAGGAGAAGATTTTGACTTGAGGGGGAGAGTTTGACGAAAAGGGCGAAGAACTCTTGGTGGTTTTCGGATAGCACGGGATGAGGGGGGGGGTCAGGGCATGAGTGTGCGACTATTATTGGGCTAGCGCGACACAGATGTGCCGTTGGGTATGAGTGCCCATGTCGCTTTTGACGGGTTGCACATGGTCAGTGCTTAGGAGCATGACCTCCCGTGCTCTGGTCATCGAACTAAGAGCGGTCCGTGCCATAGGGCATGGGTCATCATGTGGAGCTTGCTGAACTGAGCACGGGCCATGCTGGTGAGCACAACCGCCCGTGTTCAGCCTCTGAAAAAAATGCTTGGGTTAGCTCCCAAGAAGCATTTGTTTAAGATCGTTTGCTCCACCCCTTTTTCTTGAGAAATCAACTTGGGGCTTTTGTATTAAGGGGATTCTTTTAACCCCCTCCAAGTGATCCAAACTTGATTGGTCCTTCCTTTGGTGGAGCTTTGGCAGGGATAATATACTTGTTATGCTTCGGGAGATCTATATCGGGCTTCATATTCGAAGGTTCTCAAAGTACTCCCCCAAGTGTTCAGAACCTCCTTCCTCTCCTTTTGGGTCATCGTGGGTGTCACCTGACAATTTGGAGAGGTCAAAAATCTAGCTTGTTGCTCCCCACCGTGAATGAGAGTTTATGGGGGTTCACATCAAAGATGACTTCAGCGGTGGCGAGGAATGACCTTCCAAGTATGATAGGTATGCAAGGCCTACAAAGGTGCATAGACCCACCATAGGTCTATCTAGTCCATACGAACGGTTACGATAAAGACACATCAAATCCGTTGACGGCTGAGGTTTTGCCAAAAAGCCTTTTGGGGTGAATAGGTCCATCATTGGCCTATCTAGTCCGTAGTACCGGCTGCGGTAAAGACGCATCAAATCCAGTTGGGGCTGGTCACTTGCCAAAAGTGAACATCGGGATTGATCCATGTTGGGACTGGTACGTAAAGCAATCAAGGAAGGAGTGCCCACAGCAACCAGGGGCGTCACTGTGCTTTGGCAGCGGATTGGCTATGTAGTGTTTCAAGCGAGCAAGGGATTAGCTTCAATTTTGTCTCAGTTTTGTTTATGTATACTCAGAAGCATGAAATAGAGGGCTATACGGATGCAATGGAGGATGCAATGGAGGCCTGTACTGTGCAGTGGGAGCTGGGTGGTACTCATGAAACGATAACATGAGATGGTATACTGTGGGGTTTTTTTGACTTGGTTGGTATTCATGAGGGTACACAGTATTATCCGGGATAGCTATTCGGATCTGACACTTCGTCAGAAACGGATAGATATCCACAGGATACATAGATATATGTACCATTCCACTTGATGATATATATATTTACCTTTCATAAAAAAAACAAAATTAGTCAACACCACTATTTCCTAAATTTGAACAGGCACGTCTTCTAAAATTCCCAAAGGATAACTGCATGAGTGGTCAACCAACTAGAGCATCATGAATGTAAGTTTTAGGCCCCCAGACCTAGTCTCTTGGACATCGAGAAGGGCATCAAACTTACACTTGCCCCAAGGTTGCAGAATGTTCTATTTATCTTCTTATCTTTGATAAGTGATGCCCTCAAAATAGGTGTCACGAATGTGGGTCTCAAAATTTAGATGTGTGAAAACTGGAAATCCTTTTTGCAATCAAAATAAAAGCGTAGTAAAGGGGCCACAGGTCGTATTTTTCCTAGGGACTAGTTGATGTTGTGTGATTCGAGCTTGTATTTATGTGCCGTTACTATTTTTGGGTTTCAAACAAAATTTGGGTTTGGGTTGCAATTCGAAATAAAAACACAAAGAAAAATGAAGAGAACTAAACTAGTGAACCAAACAAGCGATAGCAAATTATAACTCAATCAAAGGAAACCAATTCAACCAAAGGAACTTAACCGAATCTAGAAAACACTTCTAATTTTAATTGCAAACCGAATGTTAAACAAGTGAATCAAAACAAGCTTAAATTTTCAGTGGAAACTAATGCCTAAACTTGGACCAAATTGCAAAATCAAGGCTTAATAGTAATGCCAAAATGGAAATTGAATTCAGTAATGAGCTAGACCCGAAACAAACTAATATCAAACTCTTCAACACACTAAAAACTTCATTCCACTTGAATCCCACACCTGCCGAAACTAAACTTGGTACTAGGTGCAGAATTTGAGACACACTTGAATCTACTTGCTAGAATTTAAAACTGCTGTGCCGAGAGGATTAAAACTTGCAAAAACAATGAACTAGCAATTCAGTAGGAAACTAAGTAATGCAGCTTAGAAAGGCAAGGCATCAGTAATTTGAAACTCAGAATCGAAGGAAGACATTCAGCATCCAAATGCATATTAGTTCAGCAACATCCTTAAGCAGAAATGAATACTGAATTGTATATCAAGAGTGCTGAGTGAGTGTGCCAAAATGTAGAACAATTCAAATGCATAACAACCAAACAAGGCAAGTGTGGTCAAGTGCTAGAGGCTAGCTGTAAAAGGAATAAGCTGGAAACTACAGAGATAGAACTGACTAATTCAGAATCAAATGAGTGAAGACAAACTTAAATGCAAAGATGCAACAGAAATACAAATAAGCGCAAGCTGAAACAAGTGAATGCAAGCTGAATTTGACGTCTCTAACTCTAAATTCAGACAAACCTAAAAGAGGCTAATGTTCATTGGCACGAAGCTCAGGAGCTACAGCTAAGAACTTGCAGAAATTAAATCTGAAATGCAAGAACAAAACTGATACACAAACAATAACATTGGCACGCAGCTAATGAGTTGATACGCAAGCTACAAACGGGAAGCAAACTGAATTTAAACCCGATTGTTCACTAAACAAGATTCCTAGTTACTTAACTTGAAGAATTGAAATCTAATTAAGCTAAAACAATCAGAAAACGAAACTGAGCATCCTGATACAAAGACAGAAACGATACCAAGTGCAGAAATGAAATTTACAGCAAAAGAACAGAAATGCAATAAGAATTCTAAGCCTCAATCACTCCATTGGCTCAAGAACTCCTTGCTCGTCACACAAGGGTGAGCCTCGAACCCCTAAGCTCAATAAATCTCTGAAAATTGTGTCCCCGTGACTGACTCAAACCCGAACTCTGCTCCAAGCTGAAATTCCCATCCAATCTCCTCGATCTTGATATTCTGGATTGCGATGATGGCGTGGAATGATCTGGGCACTCCAGAGAACCCCTCCCGATAGCTCAAATGGGTGAAGGATGGAACAAAACCGAGATCCGATCAGTGAAGGGCAGAGCTGACGAAACCCTCAACCAACTCTGTTCTTGGGTGAATTTGAGCTTGATACTTCACGAAAACTTCCTCCCAAAGATTTATAACTTGATCCAATGCTGAAATTGAGTGGTCGCGCCCACTGATTGAAGAAAACTAAAGAACATGAAGAAGAACAATGAAGAAGACGAAGCTTGCGGTGAAGACGCGATAGCGAGGAGCTGTGGCCAATTTTTGATTAAATAGTTAGCAATGGACGACCCAGATTGATTTGAGAAAATCCAACGGCTGATCTTGCTCTGATTTAATCCAAACTTTGATGATGATGATCAGGGGTCAGGATCTGCCTCGTGGTAGCTCGGATCCTCCAGATTTGCAACGGATGGTCCAGATCAACCTAATCTTTGAATGGACAGTCTAGAGCCCTCCGAGCTTGATCCAACGGTTGAATGAGCTCTGATTGGGATGAAACCTTCAGATCTTGATCAGAGTGCTTGATCAGCCCTAACCCTAGCTTGGATTGCTTCAGATGGTCCCAGATGGCTCAGATCTAGCCGCTTTTGAATCGGACGGCCCAGATTAATCCGAAGCTTGATAACTCGATCCGGGTCCACTTCCGACTTAAGTTTGACCCAGTATGCCCTAGGTCCATGAACCTTTCATGCCTACAAAAATAGATCAAAAATTTAGTGGCCAAATAATCCAAATTTGTAAAGATTTGTAATTAAGTCCAAAATAAAAGTAAGTTCTAAAACCTAGGGTAATTTCACAATTAAGCAAGAAAGACATGGGTCAAACATGGATTTTAGCAACTAAAATAATCAATAAAATGGTACTTATCAATAAGACATGGGATATAGTAGCTTCTTAGGTTCTTTAGTTTTTGAGGGTGCTCTATTGGAGAATAACACTGCACTCTTCAGTAAGCACAATGGTCTCATGCCTTTCCATTATTCTCTTGTGCGAGATGATGTCCTTCATGAATTTGGCAAAGTGCGGCATTTGGTGCAACATTTGGTGCAACACTTCTATCAAAGACACCTCTATATTGATTTTCTTCATTATTTCCAGAAACTTATCAAATTCTTAGTCTTTCCTAACTTTAGCTAACCATTGAGGAAATGGAATGTGGGAGTTGGTAAGTCTGTGCCAAAGGTTTCAACAAATGATCTTCCTTTACTTTCTTTGGCTGACTAACTTCATCCTCTTCCATGCCGTGGAGTACTTCAAATAGTGCATTTTGTTCCACAAATGATCTTCCTTTACTTTCTTTGGTTCACTAACTTCGTCTTCTTCCATGCTGTGGAGTACTTCAAATAGTGCATTTTGTTGAATAAAACTTTTTGGTTTTTTTGCTCTCTTCCCTTTCAAATCTTGTAGCACTTTCCTACTTCTTTGATTTATCGCATTACAATGTTCCACTAGATTCACTTTAGGTTATCTGGGAAATTTTTCAGGGGGTCTTGATACTGAATTTGCTACCTTGGCAACTTGGATTTTCAACATCTTATATGACTAGTCAATGTGTCTACTGAGGTTTTGAACTTTTTAATCATAACCTCATGGTTTGAGTGTTGCTGACGAAACTTCTCATTAGTTTCAGATTGAGTTACAATAAATTATTTCATCATTTTTCTAGATTTGATTTCTGGGGTTGAGATTCGGAAGACTACTCATAGCTTCCTTGGGCTTTATGTTGCTCTTGGTTCTTTCAATAGAAAAAATTTGGGCGGTTCCTCCATCCCAAGAGCATTTAATTAATTAGGAAATAATTTCCTAAATTTAAATTTTCTAACTAATTAGAAAATTCTTAATTAATTTAGAATCTTTTAAATTTAGAATTTTCTAAAATTATTTTTGAAACTTTCTAAAATTGAAATTTACTAACTAATTAGGAAACTTTCCAAAATTAGATTTTTTTAAAAATAAATTCAAAATCTTTCCAAACTGAACTTTTCTAAATTATTATAGAATATTTCTAAATTTTAATGTCTTAAATTATTTCAGAATCATTCCAGAATTGAAATTTCCTATTAAATTAAGAAAATTTTCAAATTTAAAATTTTCTTAATAAAATAAAAAAATTTCTAAAATTAATTATTGGACTAATAATGAACCGTAAAACAATTTTACGATCATGTTGAAGCTCATCAAACTCTGATACTACTATTGGTGAGCCCGATGTGGTGTGTGCTAAAACACATTTCACCGAAACGCACCGGAAATCAAAACAATAATAAATTACTTTATTATAGCATACACACCCAGCTAGGACAATAACCTTTGTTGTGTTTGTCTGCGTAGAGCGACTGTAGGACGTTCTGGCGATCACAGACGTGCTAGATGGTTGCAACAACACTAGCACGTGGGCAACAGGGCAGGGAGGATTTTCCTCCTCTAGGATTTCTATCCGGCAACAGTTGTCGGAGCAGGGTAGCATCGGAGTTCAGTGAGCGGTGGCGGCAGTGCCGCTGCAAGTGGCGGCATGCAGCTGTGCTGGTGTGGGCAGCGCCGACACAAAGAGGATACTCCTCCTTGGTAACTTTCTGGCGAAAGTGGGCCGGAGTGCTATCGTCTGCAGGCGATGACGGCAAGTTGGCTCAGTGGTTGTCGGTTGGCAGTGCAAAAAGAAAATGAAGCTTTTTCTTCGTGTTTGGTGGCAGGAAAGGACAAGATGACAGAGAAAATGATGAGTGAAAAGTCAAAACTTTTTTCATCTTTTATATATATATATATATATATATATATATATATATAGAAAAATGATAAGGAGAGTGAAAATGGGAGAATGAAAAGTATAATGAATGATGTGGCACCTTGCATACAGCGATTTCTGACAGGTTCACCGTGTCCCCCAGGGTATAGTTTGATTCGGGGCGGCGGTCGAAGGCCGCCGATGGTGTCCAAGCGATAATCGGGCATGTGCATGTAAAGTGTCACGTCATGCCACATCATTCACTATGCTTTTCACTCTCCCATTTTCACTCTCTCTATCATTGCTCATATATATATATATATAGCCCCATGTCTCATGAGCGACGCACTCACGTGGAGTCGGTAGCTCGATTTTTTATATTAAAAAATTACTTTTGTTATCTCTCCCCATCTCAATTTTATAGTGTTAAAAAAATTTTTTTTGTTCCCTCTCCCCTTCCACCCTCTATTCAAAACCCTCTCTCGACTTTCCAAATCTAAATTTTCCTTGCTCACATGCCTTCCTTCCCTCAACGTCTTCCATCGCTCTCGGTTTGTCCGTTACTCTCGCTCGTTCCTTTGTCAGCATCTTCCATCGTTCTTGCTCATTCCTTCACCTGCAATGATCGTTCTAGGTCATCCGCTGCAAGCATAGCATAGACACTGCAAGCTAAGCATGAAATACAACTGCAAGCATCTTCTCAAATAAGTCGGAAGCTCCCTAACCTCAAACAAAACCCTTCCGAAAACTACTCTCACCCTTCCATTCTTGATCGTTAGCCCTTCCACGCTAGCGTTTGTTGTTCTCCTTGTTCAATATCTTTTATTAGGATTCCTTGATCCTACTACCTTGCAAATTTTTAATTAGGGTTTAGGATGATGGTAGATGCTACAATGAACAAGCCCCACTGCAAAGTAACTGCCATAATGTATAGCAGCTGCTCTATAGTAGGTTATGCTAGGGTTATGAACATGTAACTATGCTAGAGAATGAAACTATCAAAGACTAAAAAATTAAGTCTGCTAGAACATGTTGTAGCATCTACCTCAAAGTAGTTGTTCCACATCAAAGCGACAGTAACTATGCTTATATACGTAGCAGTTACCTCAAAGTAGATACTACAACGTTAAAATGATAGTAGATCTGCTAATACATGATGTATCAACTATCTCAAAGTTGCGGCTATACATTGTAGCAACTACTATTCAAGTAGCTGCTACAACGTGAAACTTACTGGACTATCTTTGTAGCAGCTACTGGAACATAGCTGTTACAACATCAAACTTATGCTGTAGTAGCTACAGAACCGTAGCTGCTACAACGACAAACTTGCTTTAGTCATCTGTATCTGCTACACGTTGCAGTAGTTACCTGTATAGTAGCAGCTACACAAGCTCCCCAAATAGTCGCCGCGAAAAAGCCAATGTTGTTGCTCCCACCTCTCCATTCTTGATCACAAGCCCTTCCACCTCTAGTGTCTATTTTTCTTTCTATACAATATATCTTTGTATTAGTAACCCTTTCTTTTTGGAAATTTTTTAATTATTTTGGTTATATAATTTGTAGGAAACTTGTCAAACATCCTTTTTCATATTTCATTCGATGACAAGTAATTTCATTTTAAGTTGTAATTCCCTCTAATTCAAATCTATTAATTATATATGATTCTAAATGATGTATTTAATGTAGGGAATAATATATGTTGTGTTTATTGGGCATCAGCTGGGTGTTTATGATATTTGGATAGAAACATCTAGACAAGTTGATTGTTTTAAGGGCGTTATACGCCAATCCTTTGAGAGTAAAGAGAAGGTAAAAGAGCTTTTGAAGTACACTTTGATAGAAATATAACACCTACCTCTTTTACATCGAGAGAAAAAGAAAGTTCATATGCGTCTTCAAATATAGTAGTATCAAGTTCAAACTCACAGAGAAAACTATTAAAGATGGAAAAATTTAGAAAATTGAACGATGTATTGGAAGAGATAGACCAACAATTAGATTATCTACAAATTAGTAATGAAGAACAAATATATTATTTTAAGTTGTTGGGGTTATAGATTTTGTTAGATTTTTTTCTAGCTTAAACAATTGAACATTTTAAGGACATTGATTGAGCATTGTAATATACTACTATTTCATGTTTGTCGTTGTTTATATCTCATTGCCATTGTTTTAATGCATTTTTCTTTGTCGAGTAACTACAATATGAAATCGAAAGTATATTTCATGTTGTAACAGCTACTGGACAGAAACAACATCAAAGAGAAAGTAGATTTTACCACGTTGTTGTAACTACTTGACAGTAGCTGCTACAATATGAAAGTGATAGTATCTCTGCTACTACACGTTATAGCAGCTACTCAATAGTAGCTACTACAACATGAAAGCAATAGTAGCTTTGCTTATACATATTGTAGCAACGACTTGTACAGTAGCTACTACATGTTGTAGCAATTACTTGTATAGTAGCTATTACAACATGTAGTAGCTTTTGTATAATAGCCGCTACATATTGAGCAGCTACTATACAAGTAGCTGCTATACATTATAGTAGCTAGTCGACAGTTGCTGCTACAACATGATAATGTGTAGTAGTTGCTATACGTTGTAGCAGCTACTCGACAATAGCTGCTACAATGTTGTAGTAGCTACTCGAGGGTACTAGCTACAACTTGTAGTAGTTACTGCCACTTTCATGTTGTAGAAGCTACTCGATATTAGTTGCTACAACGATGTCGTCATGCTGAAATTAAGCGACTAGTAATATTTGTAATATCGGTTGATTTATGTTATAGTAGCTATTATCTAATAGCTGCTATAACATGAAATTATATTGTGCAATTAGCCTTTTGCTCACATGGTTCCCAAAGTGATAAGTGATAACCCATTAACCCCTAAACCGAGCCACCAAATATTTCAAAACATCCTCCTTGGAAGTAGGTCGGTGCCTGATGGTGTCTTTGCCTCTCAACATCACCATAACGCCTGATTTTCTCCTCCAAATCTTCGCTTCAATCATAAGTATTCCGTTGGGGATTAGTGTTTTGATTAGTGTCCAAGGCTTTTAGTGTTGTGAATTTTTAGGAATTTGTAGAGTTTTGAATCTTCTCCAAGCATTAAATAGTGTTGATTGATTACACGTCTTCGCTGTGAAGTTAAACTTTCAGGGAATAGGGTATTAAAAAAGGTTGTAATGTTGTAGCAGCTACATGACAGTAGCTACTACACTGTGGTTAAACCCTACTGATTGCTATAATGTAGTTAAACCCAACTTGTTGTCAGGTTGTATTCGTTACTTGACTATAACTGCTGCAACGTGATCAGTAGCCATGTTGTAGCAGCTACTACCTGTCGGATTGAAAGCATGATATGTAATCGAATATCATTCTGCGAAAACCAAAAACTTACAGTGATTCTTCTTCTCTGGTTCTCCTTTGCCTTCTACTTGCTGTCACGAAGACGTCACCGAGGACACAATTCGAACGATCACAAACCAAAACCCAGCAGTTCGAAGCTCTGATGTTCCTCTTCGTCTCACCCTTTGGATTGCAATATGGACGCCAATTTATAGGGAAAAAACGAGGCGTTTCTCTTCTACCTCCATCAATAGAGGTGTTCAATGCCATTGATTGTGAACGTTTCAACGTTCACAATCAAGGCTTGTAACGCCTCGGCTTGTAACGCTAACATCTCTCACTCGTCCAATTCTATCCATATAGGTCATCTAGTCACTAAGACTATGTAAGGAAGTCACAAAGACCATATGAGAGCATTCAATTCATACTTCAGGGAAAATGGTTCGTGCGACAGCAAGCACAATGAGCAATTCATGCTAAGAAAGTTGTTACACTTAACTTAGCTGCTCTATAGAACGAATCAGAGACATCAATAACTTGCCTTTACCCCAGATTAAATATTTACATCAATATGAACATCTCTAATCCCTCATATGACATCTATGTCAAGAGCATGTTCGACATCTCAAATCAATACATTTATTCACAATTACATTTTTAAGTACTTAACAAAAAATGTAACTGGTCGACCAGTGAATAAGTATTACAGATGTAAACCAATTTTAATCTTCCTTTTCAGCTAGAATCTATTCATTCTAATCAGTCGCTTTCCTAGTTATGCTCCATAGACCGAATCATCCATAGTCAATAGTACACACACTAAAGTAGCAAACACTGATTAAAACTTCAAGTAGACAGCTAAATAGTCACTTAGGGTAAGATTGAGATTAACTGATAATCTCAAGGGTCTCACATAGTAGAGAAGCAGGGATCCTTTCTCCTACTACCCTTATTGTCGCTATAGCACATGTGGTATGAATCACATGCTACGATGTTTTTCTCTTTACCAAAAAGAGTGCATGTTTTTCTCAAATATCTAATATCGTACAGATTTCGATCTAGACATACCTAACGTCTAATCCGAATTCAACTTATGAATTCCAATCTGGCTTTAAACAGGTTTAGTAAATGGTGGGTGCATTTACTTCGATCATTACATAAATGATCTCATCTTGATACAAAATCAAGGCGACCTCAACTTATGAGTATGTCTCTATTCACAACTACATAAGCTGTCTCATAAGTAATGGTCTTACCTCTATTTATACTCAACAAATAGAGACGATTGTCCATGTGAGTGGACCAATCTCAGCCTGCCAACATGCTCATCGAGACTTTTTCCAAATGTAACAAATACATTTACACTGAATAGATCATGACATTTCATTTATAAAAAATGTAACAAATACATTTACAATGTGTTACATCTTGCGTAGTCCCAAAGACTTCACATGTTCATTAAATGACTCTTTAGTCAATGGCTTAGTAAAAGATCTGCAAGCATTGCTCGGGTAGGGATGTACTCAAGAATTATCTTTTTCTTGTCAACAATATCCCTTACAAAATTGTATTTAATTTCTATATGCTTGCCTTTGCTGTGATATTTAGGATCCTTGGAAAAAGCTATAGCAGCTTGATTGTCACAACACACTGTAACAGGGCTCCCACTGTCCTCAACAATCTTCAGATGCTTTAGGAACCTTCTCAACCAGACAGCTTCTTGTACAGCGCTGCACAAGCCACATACTCAGCCTCCATTGTCGACAGTGCTACACAAGCCTGTTTCTTGCTGTTCCATGAAATGGCACCTCCATTTAGCATAAAAATATAGCCAGATGTGGATTTTCTGTCATCAAGGTCCCCTGCCCAATCTGCATCTGCGTAGTCCTTCAAGCTCAATTTTGATCCTTGGAAGCAGAGACAATAATCTGCAGTTCCTTTGAGATATCTGAATATCCTTTTCACCGCTTTCCAGTGTCTCGATCCTGGGTTTGACTGGAAACGGCTAACTAAGCCAACAGCATAGCTTATATCAGGGCGAGTACACAACATAGTGTACATCAAACTACCAATGGCACTAGCATATGGTCTTTTCTTCATCTCGGCTATCTCTTCAGGAGTCTTGGGAGACATACTTTTGCTCAAAACAACACCTTTCGCTGTAGGTGTTTGTTCAACGTTGCAATCAAACATATTGAAGTGTTGTAGTATCTTAGTAATATAAGCTTCTTGGGACAAACCCAAAAGTCTTTTTGATCGATCACGAATGATCCGTACTCCTAAGATATACTCAGCTTCTCCCATGTCAATTATGTCAAATTGTGATGAAAGCCAAGACTTGACCTCAATCACAACTTTTAAGTCATTTCCAGCTATCAGCATATCATCAACATATAATGATAAAATGACCAACTTTCCTTTATCCTTTCTCAGGTAAACACAATGATCCTCATTGATCATTTCAAATCCATAAGATAAAATGACTTTATTGAATCTTATGTTCCATTGTCTCGACGCTTGCTTTAGCCCATATATAGACTTTTTAAGTCTACATACTTTTTCCTCTTGGCCATCAGCAATATAACCTTCTGGTTGTACCATATAGATTTCCTCGTCAAGATTACCATTAAGGAAAGCCGTTTTTACATCCATCTGATGTAATTCTAAGTCATAATGTGCTACTATAGCTAAAATGACACGTATTGACACAAACTTCACAACAGGGGAAAATGTCTCTTCAAAATCAATACCCTCCATTTGGGTATATCCTTTTGCAACCAGACGAGCTTTGTATTTATTAATCGATCCATCTGCCTTCCTCTTGATTTTGAGAATCCATTTATTCCCAATAGCCCTTCGGCCTGGAGGAAGATCGACTAAATCCCAAACCTGATTCTTTCTCATAGACTCCATTTCTTCATCATTGCAATTCTCCATTTTTCTCTAACTGAGCATCTCAATGCTTCCTCAACCGTTCGAGGTTCTTCATCGTCAACTGGGAGAATCATTAATGCCTCATTTTCAATGTCAAACCTTCTCCGAGGAATAATCTTACGATTACTTCTTCGCAGGTTTGACTGTTGAGAAACTAATTCACTTATAGGCAATTCACTCCCACTAGGTTGACTAGATTCAGGCATTCCCTGAGATTCCTGATTTGTTAATGGAGGAACAGTATCCTCCTCCTCTATTGCAAATAGAGGAGTTGATTTATCAACTTCACCTCTTGTTGAGAATTCAGTTTCGAGAAAAGTAGCATCTCTTGACTCAATTTCAGAGATGGTTCCATCTTGTTGCTCACCAATAAAGACATAACCCTTAGAGGTATCAGAATATCTTACAAAAATACACTTCTTACCTCTGGGTCCTAACTTTCCATATTTGTGAGTCTTGTCATGAATATAAGCAGCTGACCCCCATGGTCTCAGATTACTCAAATCTGGTTTTCTGCCTGTCCAAAGTTCATATGGAGTAGATGGAACGGATTTAGAAGGCACTCGGTTAAGTATGTAGGTTGCAGCCAATAATGCATCTCCCCAATAGGAAATTGGCAAATTAGCTTGAGCCATCATCGACCTAACCATTTCAAGAAGAGTTCGATTTCTTCTTTCAGCAACTCCATTTTGCTGTGGAGTTCCAGGGATAGTTAACTGTCTAATAATCCCTTTCTCATTACATATTGTCTTGAACTGATCAGACAAGTATTCACCTCCACGGTCAGTGCGTAAGGTTTTAACTTTACGTTCCAATTGATTCTCAACTTCGTTCAAATAACGATTAAAGCAATCTAATGCTTCAGATTTATGAGAAATCAAATACACATGACCAAAACGCGTGAAATCATCAATAAATGTAATGAAATATGAACTACCATTTCTAGCCTTCATGTTCATCGGACCACAAATATCCGAATGAATCAATTGCAATGGTGAATCAGCCCTAATAGCCTTACCAAACGGTTTCCTAGTTGCTTTTCCAGCAAGACAGTGCTCACATATAGACAAGTCAACTTTAGCACGAGTGCCGAGCAGACCCTCTCTTGCTAATCTATTCATTCTTTCTTGTCCTATATGTCCCAATCTAGCGTGTCAAATTTCATCATTAACATCAGCATCACTAGTAAGAGCAATGTTTGAAAAACAACCATTATTTCCACAATTAACATCAGGTTCTACATCAAGAACCATGAAACCGTTTGATATAAAACCATATCCAATTAACACAGAGTCAATTTTAAGTTCTACTCGACGACTGTAAAAATTCATACAATAACCCAATTCAAGAAGACAATTCACAGAAACAAGATTCCGTCGAATCTCAGGAGCATACAGGACATCATGTAGAAACAATGTACGCCCACCACGAAGGTTGAGTTTGCAAGTGCCAATTCCTTTGACTTCAATTCTTGCATTGTTTCCCACATATATCCACTTATTGCCAGCTGGTACGCGACAGTACTCCACGTATGTAGCTCGATCACGAGCTACATGGTTCGTTGCTCCTGAATCTATAATCCACAAAGGATAAGAGTCAGCTAACAACACCGAACTAGCAACATAAAGCTCATGAAAAGAAGACAAACATGGATTTACCTTTTTCGGCTCAGTACACTCCCGAGCAAAATGGCCCTTCTTGCCACAGTTGTAGCAAGTTAGCATGCCTTTAGGTTTCTTTCCATTCTTCTTTCCTTTCTTCTTGATTGGGTCTTGCACAGTAGTAGCACCAGCTTCTTTTCCCTTTCCCTTTCCTTTCTTAAACCATTTTTTCTTATTCTTGGATCCAGAACCTTCAGCTACAAAAGCTTGCTCAGAAATCCTTGCGGATTCTACTCTCTCCGCCTCCAGTTCAATATGGCGTGAGACATCAATGAAAGTCCTGATACTCTCACTGTGAGTAAGGTTCTGCTTCATTGTTTCCCAAGAATCAGGAAGGGAACGAATAACTGCTTGAACTTATTGTTTGTCGATCAACTCATGACCAGCAGTCTTAAGCTCCCGAATCATATTACCCATTTCTCTCAGATGTTGGGTCATTGTTACATTCGGGCGCTTCTTACAACTGTCAAACTTGATTGTCAGTTGACGAAGCTTGCTCACACTAACTCCACTGTATCTCTCTGTCAGGGCAACCCAGACAGCATGAGCTGATGGTAGTGGCTCATACTCAAATACCAGGTCATCTATCATTGAACTAATCAATATCCCCTTTGCAGTGGAGTCCTTTTTCTTCCATGCCCTATAGGCATCAAGATCCAGTCTGTACTGTGCAGTTGTACCAACAGCAGGTTCTACCATAAAATGATTTACAGCCTCCAGAACTTCTTGTTCCACAAGAACATATTGTATCTTGAGATGCCATATTTTGTAGTTGTCCCCATACAATTTCTCTCCCTTGTTTAGTTCAGCTATGATGTTCTTAGTTGCCATGATCTATCATAAATAAACATATTATTCATTAATTCAGTGTATATCATCTGTACATAATTTTTGATTGACTCAATGTAAACTTGACTTGGTTTACGAAATCAAGTGATAACTACGTTTCCACTCATCATTCGTATAATCCAATCTCATTAACATTGATCAATTATATTACATACATCCCATTAAACGAACTAATCATTTGTCTTGAATATGAACTAATCATATAAATGAACTAATCATTGACAAGTCAGTTAACACATAACATAACTTTATTTAATAGGCTTAATAGGTTGGTACAACAAACAGAATTCAATGAACTAGATAAGTTGACATCATTCCCATATTAAAAAATATTATGGCAGTGGCTATCACTCTCTCGTTCATCTCTAATCGGCCAATCTGATCAGGCTCGGGATCTTCCACAGATTCTATCGGATCTTCCTCAAATATTTCAGGATCTTCCTCGATCATTTCAATATCAGGATTTTCCTCAAATATTTCAGGATTTTCCTCAGGCATTTCGGGATCGTCCTCGAACATTTCGAGATTGTCCTCGAACATTTCAGGATCGTCCTCGAATATTTCGGGATCTTCCCCTGGGTCCTCCTCAGAATCTTCAATTGGATCCCACTCGATTTCCTCAGGATCCCCTTGGAATTCTTCAATCAGATCCATCTCTGGATCCTCTTCAAATTCTTCAGGATCCTCTTCCAGATCGTCCTCAGAATCTTCCAGATCCTCTTCTAGATCGTCCTCAGAATCTTCAGATCCTCTTCCAGATCGTCTTCAGAATCTTCCAGATCCTCTTCTGAAAAATTCTGGCGAAGTAGTTCTCTACGCAACTCGGTATAAGAGATACGTCCTTCGTAGCATCCCCAAATACCTCTTGCAGCTACTTCAGCACGCCTCGGCAATGAATTAATCAATGCCCCGATCCGGTAGTTATCTAGAACTGGAAACTCTTCCTGTTCGAGTTTCCAAAATAGACGATCAAGCCTTCCCATATGCCCTTGGATGCCTAGATGCGGGAGGAAGTCAATCTCCTCTATCTGTTCCCTCAAATGATTCCGTCGCACATCTCGACGAGTCATTGTGGTAATAAATCTCGGCATCTGGAATTGAAATACACAATGTCAGTACAAAACTGACAAACCAGTAACAAAACTGGTTCAATTCAATTCACAACACAAATAGATAAAGACATATAAGTTTCCTTTTTGTTTGTAGTTACAATTAAGCCTATTTAAATTTGAGGTTCAACATAATAATCAAATCATTCTGTTTAGTTCAAATTATTTGATCAAAATGGTTTGGTTAAACCAACTAATGGTTTGAACCAAAACCGATTTAACCAACTTAATCTTTTTCAACTAAACTAGAATCTAATCTAAATAAATTGAACCAATTCTAAACAGATTATCGAATACCACTTTGGTTGGGCCTGTTTGCTTTCATCGGGAGGTCATGGGATCGAACCTCCCTTAGGCAGCAGCGTTTTTTTTTCAGAGTGGACCAGGTTTTGTTTTTTTTAAATTCTTGTTGATTTAAAAAAACAACTTTTTCTCAGAAAGACAAAACCTAATCCCCAACGCCCGCAGCCGCCGCCTCTTCTTCTCCACGCAACCTTCTTCCCCACTCAGCCAACCTTCAGCGATTTTCCACCATCACCGACGCCATGGAGTGATCTCCCGCACGTGAAGTGATCATCGGCGATCGTCGGCCAGGGGAGCGAAAGCGCCGAGAGATCAGTGGCGATTTCAAGCGATCAACAGTGCGAGGTGTTCATCGCAAAGGTAAAAAAATGATTTTTCATGCTTTTATAATCTAATAGCTCTGATACCATTGTCGGATTGAAAGCATGATATGTAATCGAATATCATTCTGCGAAAACCAAAAACTTACAGTGATTCTTCTTCTCTGGTTCTCCTTTGCCTTCTACTTGCTGTCACGAAGACGTCACCGAGGACACAATTCGAACGATCACAAACCAAAACCCAGCAGTTCGAAGCTCTGATGTTCCTCTTCGTCTCACCCTTTGGATTGCAATATGGACGCCAATTTATAGGGAAAAAATGAGGCGTTTCTCTTCTACCTCCATCAATAGAGGTGTTCAATGCCATTGATTGTGAACGTTTCAACGTTCACAATCAAGGCTTGTAACGCCTCGGCTTGTAACGCTAACACTACCCACCTTGTAGTACCTACTAGATATTGTAATGTATCATAAAGATGATCACTAAGTTTGATGTATTTGTTTGACATAATTAAATGGTGACCGAGAGAACTTCTTCTTTTTGTGTATATCATAAGAAATTACAATGTGAAGTAATTACTCTTAGTTCAAGGGTTTTATATCATCTGTGGAAATAAACAACCGGCGGATGAGGTTGATAAATGGAAGCCCATTTACCTGGCCCTTAGCCATACCCAAAATTGCAAATATCCAAAATCATATATTATGTTTGACAATTGGGACATTGAAGTCAGATGTTTTATCTTTCAAAATCAACAGATTAGGTTCACAAGGAAAGATGTTTAACTTATTTTAGGACTCCTAAACCAAGGTGATGAAGTTAATTTGCAGCTGAATGTAGACTCTACCCCACTCTTTCTTCAACACTTTATTATGTAAGTACCCTAGGTGAGTTTTGATGTAGTCAATCGACTCAAGTTAGGTCCTGTTATGTTTGATCCCTGTGTCTAAATGTGCAGGAGCTTTGGAGTACAGGAAGTCGAGCGAAAGACGTAGCGGTCAAGAAGGATAGCACTGGAAGGGAGCCGATGGCCTTGGTGCATCCGAGGGATGCAACGGTCTGCGGAAGTGAATGTATATAGCGAAAGTGAATAGCGAATTCGTTGGCGCCGACGTGTACAAAGCCAAGCTGGCTTTCTCTCTCCGAGCGAAAAACTCTCAGCCAAACTTCTCCCGCGTGCTTTTCCCCTTCGACGCGATTGCAAAAGCCCTAGTTTCCTCCTCAGCCGCCCACGCTTTGCCCCTTCGACGCAAAGGCAAAATCCCTAGTCTCCTTCCTCTTGACGCCAGCCCACGCTTTTCCCCTTCGACTCCTTCGTCCTGAAGTCCTCCTCTCCTTCCTCCCAGCGCCGTCGACTCCTTCGTCCCAAGAAGAGAAGGCGACAAGCAGAGAAGAGGCGACTCCTTCGTCCTGAAGTCCTCCTCTCCTTCCTCCCAGCGTCGTCGACTCCGTCGTCCCAAGAAGAGAAGAGGCGACAAGCAAAGAAGAGGTGACAAGCAGAGGTTTCCAAGGTAGAGTTCTTTCCTACTCTGGGTGCGATTTTTCTCCCGTGTCATTTTTCTCCCGTGTCGCCGCCCTCCTCTCCTCCGACGATCTCGTTCGATGCGTTCTGCTGTGAACCACCTTATTATTTCTGGTAGTTCATACGAAGGTGGCTTTGAAACATTTCCTGTCGATGGACCACACTCATCGTTTCCTGTCATGTTTGTTTTTGAGTTTCTGGATGAATGGAGATGCCAATCTTTCAGTTGAAGAACACATACCTGTTGGAACGTGCTGAGGGAAACTAAAATGGTGCCTCCAATCCACACACTGTACTTCCTCTCCGGCGGCGGCGCCACCTTAATCTTCATGCTGCTCGGCGCCAGGGCCGGTTTTGTTGTGAACCTATGTTCATTAGAAAGAACCGGTTTTGTTGTGATTATATCCTTATGCTACCATTAAGAACTTGAATATTCTGTTATTAACTTGATGTTTTGTTGTTCCCATGATCATTCATTCTGGATTCTGGAAGTGTAGGTTAAGGGTTTAGGTTGCATTCATCCATGATTCTAAACCATAAGTATGACTCTATCTATGTTCATTAGAAAAAAACTGATTTTGTTGTGATTATATCTTTGTGCTACTGTTGTTAAGGATGTGATTTAGTTTTGTTAGATAATTGATCCTAAAGTAAATCACCAAGAACTAGTGGCACTTGGTTAAGAATCTGGAAGGTTAATTCAAGATCAGTGATTCTTTTATGAATGACATGAACAAAGTTTATTTGCAACCCTAAAACTAGAGCTTTATCGTTGTTCCTTTTTCCCGTTCACTCAATGATTCGTAATCCTAAAACTAGAGACATGAATAGAGTTTATTTGTTCTTCACCCCACTTCAATGTTGTCTCAAAACCATATTCCTAAAATTGCTTGCTTGTTACTGCATTGTGTTTGTAAATATAAATGACTATAATTACTAGCAATGTTAAGCTTAAAACTCTATCTTACAACAATGTATTCTCTCATGTCAAACTCATTGTAGAGTAACAGATTCTATTGTATCTCCATATGTACATTTGTCTGACTCTTATGTTCTATTCTATCGTCAACTCTCATGTTATTTAATATTTTTAGTTAATTTTATTTGTTAATACTTGACATGCTTAACTTTCCCTTGATATATGATGTAAGATACCCTAACAATTTCAATCTACATTGAACATGGTCACTGAATTTTGTCGATTTAATGGTACTTAAAGTTTTTTCTTGTAAAATCTGATTGTAGGTGAAAGAACTTAATTTGTATGGTTCCTTTTAATTACTCTGAATGAGTTCTTTTAATTAGAATGTATTTCATCAATTTGTGGTCGAATACTTTGTTTTCTTTTTTTCCCTTTTGCTCAACTAATGAAATTTTGAATATTAGGTTGTCATTTCATGGGATCATCAAGGAACAGCAGCAATCACAATGCCAAATTTGAAAATGTAACATGTAGGGAATGTGGACTAAGAGCATTAGTGTTAGTATCTAGATCGACCAAGAACCCAGGAAGACTCTATTATGGATGTAAGCATCATAGCTGGTTAAAGTGGGTGAACGACGTGGCTATGTTTGATGAAGATAGGAATAATATCAGTTCAGGAGTTTGGCAAGAGTAGAGATAATACAGTCAAGGTTAGGGAGTCAACAAATTTCTGATCGTGGTCATAATCTGGGAAATTGGAATGGTTCGAGAATTGTCATGATATTAGTGATTGTGAACTTGATGCTTTTGGCTATGTTTCTGATTTGTTTGTTAGTTCATCTAGTTAAGTAGTGGTTAACTAGTACTAGTATTGTAATGTGATAAAGAAATGTAATTCTAGAAGCACAATCTATTTAATGGTTGTAACTGAATTTTTAGCTATGTATCTGATTTTTTGGCTATGTATCAGTTAATGATATCTGAATTTTTGGCTATCTATCTGAATGATATCATCCAGAATGAGGAATTCATTTTAGAGCCTCTTGATTATGATATGGAACCAATGGTATGATCAGTTAATTTGATTTTAAATATTTTATTTTAGTTTATAAAGATAGTCTGATTGCTGCTTCTGTTGTTGTAAATTAGTCTGATTGCTAGAAATGAGCACTAAAATTTTTTCACATACTAATGTGTTTCCATGCTATAGATGATGGCATTATACATACGTTAGAATAATTTCTTCTAGCATAGTATATATGACTAGTCAGTAGTTACATTCCCTAAAACTTTCATCAAATTTTTATAGTGCTGACCGCTCCCAATTAAAAACATTCTTGGAAGGTCAGTTCTGCGCTACTGGCCCCCTTCAAAAATTTCAGAAACCATCAACGAGCGCACCAAATGCAGCCCATAGTGTGGCTCAGTTATCTCTAGAAGACATTCATTTATTTGTCAAATGATAGAATTAACAATGTAGTCTATGCATCCTTCTGAAATTGCAGGAGTAAAACTACGGTTCTTTGGATGACTAAAGTGGATGTAGAATTGTAAATATCATCATCATGTACGTCTAGAACGGTTCCCTGTTTTTTGTGTGCGCTTTTGTCTATCCTGAGCTTATTTATGGGTAGGAAAAAGACCGGAGGTGAACTTGTTAAAAAAAAATTATAGAGCCTCAAATATGGTGGCGTGATCATGCACTGAAGGGAAGTTCATGCACTGAATGGAGGGGAAACATATTCATCTTGCATTAGAACTGCATTATTGAATACAAGAAAATTAGAGAGCACTAACAACTCAATCGTTTACAAGCAATACAATTTGTTTACAAGCAATACGTATAAAGAAGGCACTAACAACTCAATCGTTTACAAGCAATACAATATGTTTACAAGCAATACGTATAAAGAAGGCACTAACAACTCAATCGTTTACAAGCAATACAATTTGTTTACAAGCAATCCGTATAAAGAAGACACTAACAGCTAGTAGATAAGCCGATCGATTTCGAAGCTCCCCGACAATGCTGATGCGCCCAATATCTGTAGCCACGGAGCCTTGCTTTCCATATCTAGTGACACCAGATATGGTGATTGAATTTGCCTGCAATCGTTTGGAACAACCAACAAACACATCAACTACAACCTCAGTGGAAAAGAAGATGAGATCTTTCTGCTAACCTGATCACACTTGTGCTCCAAAGATTTGATCTTTGCAGCAACAGTCAAGTCGTCAGCCAAATTCTTGTTCCCCAACTGAATTTTTAGCATTCAGTTTTGCCACAGACAAACAAATATAGCAAAGCAACAGACAAACAAATGAACTGCATCACTCACCACAAAGTTGTACACGTCTTAAAATGAATTATGTATTCTAAACAACTAGACATCTTTTAGTGGAATTGATTTAGTTTTTTTGTAAGAACTTCATTGTTAAGCATGCAAAGCATACAACAATTCCAGGATAGTTGAACATTCAGGAAGCTCCTCGCCTTGAAGTCAAATCCAACACGTGGTAAAATTGTAACGTCAGTTGCATGGGAAGGAAACCACAGAGACAATACGTTGAGGTTGTTGAGTGCATAGTGTCTTTCAATTATTATCATTTATAATACTAAAATGCTTTTAGGGAGCAATGTTGAATAATATATAATAAATACTGCAAATAATTACCCGAGATCCTCGAAGAATATCAACATGCATATTGATACCCCATTGACCGCCACAAGATCTTATGGAAGACAACAACAAGAAGCTTTCTCTTGATAAGTTTCTTTCTTTTTTGGTTTTGGTACAATTGTCACAGTTTCCTGCAACACAAGAAATAATAATGTTTTTGACATATCCCATGAAAATATCCTCCTAAACAAATGAATGGGAAACAAGCATAAATCCAGAAGACCCTTTAATTCACAGCACCAAACGATAACAATTATATAATCATGCCTTCTATCTAGTATGCCAAGAGTGGAAAATACAGTTGATATAACTCAAAAACGAAGACTTTTCATCTGATGAAAAAGTTAATAAGACCATACCGCAGTCATCTGTATTCTCTTCACCAAAATACTGCAACAAATACTTCATGCGGCAAGTAGCTAACAAGCAATATTTTTCTGCTGCTACTAGAGACATTTTAATTGCATTTCTTCTTTCTTGATTTGTCTAAAGCAAATTCATGGGTGAGGGCATCAAACAAGTTGCAGAATACATGGTAAACATTAATCAGCCTAAAACAAATAAACAATATTTCTATTCTAACCATTGCAGTTTAAATGCCCAATTTATAAATGGATTACACATACAGATTGTGCTTCACCACAATAGAAATCAACTTTGCAGAAATCACGTCTTGAGTAGTATAATAAGCAGACTTACAAGTTTTTGGGTCACCACACAATTATTAAGGAAACTTACAAGTCCACAGCTGTTGAAAAGTATTGCAAGCTCTTCTTCAGTAACCATGATCAAGAACTCAAAGCATGATATCAAAGCATGATAAGAGGAGAATAGTAAAAGTTATATGGACAAACAACTCAAAGCATGATATCAACCATGACTAGGAACTGCATCAGGAAGTTTAGAAAAGCAACCCATTTGCAACAGAACGGTTTGTTCCAAAATCATACATTGGCTTCTAGAAATTAACTGAAGAGCAACCCATTTGTTGGTTCGGAATACCACAAGATAAGTTCAAAAAACATCACCAATTCACTAGATTCATACATTATAGTGTTCCAAAAGCGACACAGAACGGATTACTAAAGGGAATACGATAGTAAGCATCAGTCGCGGATAAAACCCATTTGCTAGCTGTTGTATTGCTGGGATGGTGCCTGGGGAGCAAACCTGCATATCAAGAGAAATTTTATTGTGACTTGGTAATCGAACATATAGGTGACTTTGTTCAGTATATCAAATTCTAGTTCCAAACAACTTGATTAAGAAATGATACTTTGACAGTTGATTAAGACTCTGTGAACCTATGCTGCGAAATTAGGCCTCAAACATCAAAACCTGTTTTGGCACATTTGAGTAGGCTCAGGTTGACATTATAGTGTAGAGAAAATTGTAACATCAGAACCTATGCATGAATCTATGTCTTTAATTGTTAACATTATAGTGTAGAGAAAATTGTAACATCAGAACCTATGCATGAATCTATGTCTTTAATTGTTAACATTATAGTGTAGAGAAAATTATAATTCCTCAACAGAAAATAAAAAGCACATGAAAATCCACAACTACAAATATTATTTGAAAGTTAATCACACACCTTTGCACAACTAAACAGTTATAATCCATAGATCTTCACCTACAAGTCATCTTTGCATACATATAACAAAGAATTCGATAATTAGTATATAAAGTATAAATTATGTCAATTGCTAAAGCATAATAAATCAAACCTTCTTTTGGGTCTTAGAAATTGATTTCTTCACAATTTGTTCTATCTTAGACTGTTTCCTCTTTGTGGGTGGACGACCTCGAGATCGAACTTTTAATGGAGAGTGCATAACTTTAGCACTAGATGTAGATTCTTCATTCAGTTTTTCACAATCTTTTTCAGCTCTTGAATGATCAATAGCAAATAACTTTTCACGTGCGTCTTTCAAGATTTCCACCAAAAGAGAACAACTATCTTCATTTCTTGCCCCAAGTTGTTGAACCTCTTGAATCAATGGAGTGAGAAGCTTATTTCGATGTCTTTCTCCATCACAAGCATAATCATCATAGATGTTAGTGATACTTTGATATCCACGCTTAATATCTTTACGCCATCGGTCCATAATATAATTCATAGGAATTTCAATCACCTTATTTTTTATCAACACAGATATCACATGCCTACATAGAATTCCTCAGTGCATACAGGCGATCGAGAAGCCAATGTTTTATCCAAAAGTAGCCGCTCGCGAATGTTGTGAAGCGAATAACCCCTAAGACACGTGTCAGGCGCCCCTAAACACTGGGGCACCCTTGTAGGGTCACGTCAGCAATCGGATAAACTTCACTGGGGCAATAAATAGACCACCAGAGCTTAGTTACATTCAAGAAATTCACTGTATACGAATTTCGTTCTTGTTTTCCTTTGCTTTCAAAGTTCTAGTTTGTGTAAGAAGCTTCTCTGTCCCAAGGAATACATTTGGAGAATGAGAGTTGATTCACCTTGGATTAACAATCATCCTGGTTGCAAATCAAGTAACTGGTTGTGCCTCTTTTCTTTTGCATACTTATTTTGTTTATGTTATTTATTTGTGATAACTAATCTTTATCTTTGTTTAGAGCGAAACAAAAGATTTATTTTTATTTTACAAGGGTAATTAACCCCCCCCCTCTTGCCGACCGTATGATTACCTTCACACTAATGTAAAGTGTTCAAAGAATGAACTAGAGAGCAAGATGATCAACCTAAGCAAACAATCATCATCAACTGAATCTGATACTCTCTTTTGCTAACTTTTAATATTATTTTCTTTGTTTGTGTATTATTTACCACTAGTAACAGTATATCTATATTACCAGTGCAATCACTAATTGATTGTATAGATTATTATGAGAGTTTAGGTAGGTATAATCGGTGTAAGACTGTATATGACTATATGAGTTTATAGTTGGAGGCCATTGGTATGATGCTTTCTGTTGAAAACCGAAATTTTAAAGGGCATAGTTGTAATTTTTCAAACCTGCTGGGCTTATTTGCAAAATTGTCAAAATCAGTTATAAAATCCCTCATCCTTAATCCCGTGCCCTAAAATCTCACCCGACCCCTCTTCCCTTGCTCTTGACGACGCACGCACGCGCCGACCCTTCAACCAGAGGCGGTTCCTCGCGAGCGACACTGCATTTTTCTTCGTCGATGCACCTCCATCTCCTCCTTCCTCTTCTACTTCGCGTGAACCGGCACTCAATTGGTTGTGCTTTGGTCTCGCGAGGAAGCCCTAGCCGTTGCCTCTCCCCGACGCCGACGTCGACGCCTTGCGGGTGAGTTCACATCGCCGGCACACAGAAGGAGACGACACCGCCTCGTGTAAGTCACTCGCGCTGCAGATCTTCGCGCGCGAGCGAGCCCTAGCCGTCGACGATCGTTCTCTTCACTGCTGCGTTTATTGCCTGCCACCGGCACAAAGGGGTAATCCATGACTTCCTTGGATCCATCTCGTATTTCTCTTCACTGCCGTGTTCAATAATTTATTGGAGGTGTTTTGTATGGCTGTGTTTTGGAATTTTGGAATTGTGTTGTTCTCCTTAGGTTGTTGTCGTGGCTTGGGTGGAAGAATTAACATGTTCTAGTATTTAATTTTTATTTGTATGAATCTGGGTTTTGGCAGTGATCGAATTTTCATGGTTATGCATTGAGTTGGGATTGATGCCATGCAAATTCGAGTAGGAGATCTGCCCTTGTCCTTGTTAGGTTTCATTTGGAGGTTTCTGTGAATGCACAAACTTAGGAGTGCATGGACAAAAGTTATACTCATATGTTTTGCATGGATATCTTACCTCACCGAGTTGAAACAATAGTATGTTAGCAACAAAAGTCAATTAATTGAATGAATGATTTAATAGGCGATTAATGGAGGTATTAATTAATAAATTATTAATTAATTTGGGTCAATTAACGACGATTAGCCTAATTGTGATAATTATGTTAAGAAAGAATTATAGTTGTTTAAGGTTTTAATTAAATATATGCTGTAATGAGGATCTATCCTAATCATGTTAGTATTTTATTTAGCTAATTTATTAACTTTATAATTAGCTAAATTTGATCGTTTGTACAGGACCTTGATTCAGACGTGTTCCGTTGATAGTAGAAGGTTCTCGTTTACGGAATTCTTCAATAAAGGCGGGTATTTCTCCTTTGTACTCGAGTAGTTCTTTTACCTTAAAGCATGGCTAGTTTATGCCTTATAGGTTGCTTGACCTTGTTCTTTGTCGTTATTTAAACATCGCCGTTGAGACTTATTCTTTGTTGATCTTCGAGTATTCCAAGTTTGTATCCGTACAGTCTGTTGGTGCAGGAAGCACCATATCGAACCTTGTTTTGATATTGGCAAAGGATTCAAAGTTAAGTTTATTTGTGATCTAACAATGTTACTCAAGTGTGCAGGAAAAGTCCTAGCGAAGGGCTGCTAGGCACCTGGCGAAGGGCTGCCAGGAAACAAAGTCCTAGCGAAGGGCTGCTAGGCACCTGGCGAAGGGCTGCCAGGAAACAAAGTCCTAGCGAAGGGCTGCTAGGCACCTGGCGAAGGGCTGTCAGGAAACAAAGCCCTAGCGAAGGAATGTCAGGGTAAAAGCCCTAGCGAAGGACTGCTAGGCACTGGCGAAGGAATGCCAAGGACTAAAGCCCTAGCGAAGGATTGCTAGGCAACGGGCGAAGGACAGCTCGTATCCAAGACCTGGCAAAGGACCGCTAGGCAAAAGTCCAACCAAAGGAGCGGTTGGCATCAGGTACATTCTCCCGAGAGGAGTAGGTGAGGACGCGTTCCCCGTCGAGAGGGAATAGTAGGCGTCGGTTCGACCTAGGGTTCCATTTTGGAAACCCAAAGTCAGAACCAAGACAGCTAACACTGTATAAAATAATATAATACTACTTTTTGGACTAACCCTGGATGCAGGATCGAAGGACTGAGTATCTGCAGCTCAGAGAGCCTCAAAGGAGTGAGGCAGAAGCTGAGCAGGGCGCCCCAGATGTTCCGGGCGCCCCCAAGGTCAACCCAAGTCAGCAGGAGTTAAAATACGCCTCGACAGTTATATGTCGGGGTGCCCCGGATGCTTCAGGTGCCCCGCCTGTCGCGGGCGCCCCCAATGCCAGCTGCCGAAGCACACCCTCGCGAAGCCAAAAGGATGAAGGCTTGACCCGATCAATGCGGGCACCCCGAGCGCTCCGGGCACCCCGGTCAAACCTGATCTCGATTTTGAAGGGATCAGATGTTGACCGCGCTGGAGACGGATCGATCGCCACGTGGGGGGGGGGGCGCCCTCGACGTCCCGGGCGCCCCCAAGCCCTATATAAAGGGCCCTCGACCCTAGGCTTCAAGCAACACTTTCAATCAACGCTTCTACGCTCTTCTGCTCTCGCGCCTCGCTCCGGAAACCTCCCAACTCGAGCCGACGACGTCCCGCTGCTCCGAAAAAGACAACCTACATCGGACGTCGGTAAAAGAAGAGTTTTTCTTTTTAATTGTTAAGTTTACTGTGCTATATTTGTAAATCAATCTTTGTAAACTATTATTGCGCCTCATATAGAATTGCCCAAAGTAAACGGTCAACGACCGTGGGCCTTGGAGTAGGAGTCGACCTAGGCTCCGAACCAAGTAAAAATTACTATGTTCGCGTGTTTGCTTTTATCTTCCGCTGTGCAATTTCTCTTTCCCTAAATCCGAACGATATCCGATATTCACCCCCCTCTATCGGTTCTCTCGATCCAACACAGTCTTCTATTGATTTTCTGTTCTGTAAAGTGCCGCTTGTACGCGAGCACTTAGAAGTTTATTAAACACAATAAGGTTTATTTGGCATTAGAAATACCCTTCCTAGTAGTGTAGATGCATAATCGTTGGATTTCGATTTCTGGTTGGTTGTATCAATGCATGTTTCACTCGTTGGATTTTATTGCATCGTGGTTGCTTCGGTTGTTCGTGCATCGTATATCATGCAGCATACTTGCACGTTGCATACTAACGACTGTTGGCTTACATTTGGTTAAGCCATCGTTAGTCATATTGTTGCTCGATTCACTCAACCACATGTTGTCATGGTAGTGGTTGGAGTGCGAGTGTTTGTCCTGTCATGCTAGACAGTGACACCCTCACCGTTATTTTAGAAGGATGAGCTGTTGGTGGCTCACTCTCACCGTTGTTTATAGAGGGATATTGCAGCTGTATAGCTCCCCCTAGGTATAGGGGTTGGAGTGTAAACTCCCCAGCATCCTGTCCACTCAACCACGCCTTATGTGGTATTATTGTTGTTGTTGGAGTGGTACAGTTGTCACGGCCCTACCCACTCGGTCACACAGATGAGATGTGTTGACGGCTTGACTGGCGTCAGGGGTGACACATGTCATTGCATCATGTGCATACGTATTTCTTTTATGCATTTGTTTGTGTTTGATGCACTTATATGAGCTATGATTGTATGACATGCATGTCTATCTTGATATTTGTGTTGTTTCAGATAGCAGGTAGCGGTATTGCTTGGAGCCAGGAGATGATCCAGTCCCTCAGTCCCTCAGTCCTTCAGTTTCACAGGGTGATTTTGGTTTGGAGTTGTTTCAGAGTTAGTTCTCCGTAGTTTCCTTGTTTTTCGCATTTTATATTATTTCTGGTATGGTCTTGATAAAATAAAAATTGTAGTCATGTCTTATTGGTCGGGTTTATTCGTTGTGGAGTTTCTTATTAAGTTGTGTTTTCTTTATGCCTAAGGTGGCTGAGCCACCCATTAAATTATTTTAAACTGCGTGGTTGTGTGTCTTTTATATATTGTTGTGATACTAGCCGCATGTGGCTAAGCTATATATATGTGAGATAGTATGTATTTTTGCCCCATATTGTCCGTCGTACAGGGGAGATGCTGCCGATTTTCGAGGAAGCATATACCTCTGGGGGCGTGACACTTTCACTGAGGCCAACGCCGAAGGGCATTGAGGGAAATCAAAAAAAAAATGATTAACGAGGTTTTTTCAACCAATCTCGGGCGATCGGCCCGGCCACACGGAAGTTTCCCACCGGCCGCCAGGGTAAATCGGGAAGCGCTCGCAGTGGGCGGTCTAGAATCCCAGCGTCACAGGGTTCACGTCCCATTTGGAGGAAAAATTCCTGCAAATACGTCGTAGCTGGGGATCGAACCGCGGATGCCTAGGATAGCGACTAGTCACCCTACCGCTGCACCATAGCCCCGGTGGCGCATTGAGGGAAATCAAGCTCTCATGGTCTGAGGGTTTGTACATCTCCTCACTATAAGTTCTTACATTTGATGATACATTTATATATGTTATGCCTAAAATTTTAAATTTAATCATTCTTATGGAATTGCGGGTGTGGATGTGCAAACATGGCAAAATAGTGTAGCCTTACAGATTGCATGCCCTTCTAAGAATATGCAGATGGAAGTGGTCGAGCTCCCGTGTCGAAACAATAAAGTCTAGGATTGTAGAACTACTTGCAGGTGTGAATGTGCAAACATGTCAAAATAATAGTGCCTTACGGACTGCATGCCCTTCCAAGAATATGCAGATGGAAGTGGTCGGGCTCCCGTGTTGAGGCAATAAAGTCTAGGATTGCAGAACTACCTACAGGCCAAATAATTATTGATTTAAGCCTATCAGATCTAGAGACACATATGCTTTTAAATGAGTTCCTAGCAGATGTTGTAGAGCATATATATCAACAAATTGCTGTGCTACTTCTAGAACCAGTTTATAAGGAAATTCCTGACCAAGTGCTTGACAATTTCCTAAACAGTGAGCCAAAACTAAGGAATATATTACAGAAGGTGTTTAGGATAACGAGTCTTGTACATTTTCCTAAGAAAGGGAGTTCGAAAATATTTAATTGAAGTCTCTGGCTGAGGCCAAGGTCTAGCTCATTACTGTGTTGGAGACCTAAATTAGCAAGCTAAGTGCTATGATTAAAAACAATGCCACTGATTTAGAAATTAAAATTGTCGTGAGGGATACAATAATTAAAGAAAATGACAGAAATTTATCTATAAAAGACAAATTTATAATAGAACAAGAGAGAAAAATCAAAGATCTTAAAAGTCAGTTGATTAGCAAGGATAAAACAATTAAAGAAAAAGATAAAAATTTATCTGTAAAAGCAAATTTATAGCAGAAAAAGAGAAAAAAAATCAAAGATCTTAAAAGTCAGTTGCTTGGTAAGGATAAAACAATTGAAAAAAAAGTATAGAAATGTATCTGTAAAAGACACATTTATAGTAGAACAAGAGAGAAAAATCAATGATTTTGAAAGTTGGTTGCTTGGCAAGGATAAAACAATTCAAGAAAATGACATAATTTTCTTATAAAAGATAAAATTATAGCAAAACAAGAGCGAAAAATCAAAGTTCTTGAAAGTTTAGTTGCCAAGGATAAAGAGGAGTAGCTGCTAATCATAATCGACAATAACAAGGGGAAAGAGAACAACTACAAAGAGAATCACACGCCCACCTGCTAAAGAAATTGAGGGAGTACCCTTGGCCAAGAGAAATAGAAAGGTAAGTTTCCAAGATGAGCATGAGATAAAAATGGACAAGGACAAAGGAGAGGAAATTATTGAGGTAGTAGTTGCCACATCTTCATCATCTAAACTCCGATCCTTCATGAGCTTGTCAAACATAAATACAAAATCATGAATGTACATTAGCTTGGTTAATTGTTTTGTCTTTTATGCATATATGCCATTTAATATTTCATGGAGAAAACTTTTGTATATGTGTTTATTCAGCAAGCGAAGTCATATTTTAAGAAGAATAAATATGATGTGGTGGCAGAGGCAATATTGAAACTGAGTCCGCTAAAGTGAGTCAAAGGGTACTTGAGTGATGAATAATTTTAATAATTGTTTTATGAACACAAGGATAAATTACATTGCAATTATATTCTTATTGTTTTCTTAGATATACATTTCATAATATTGAGTAAATTCAACCATGCATAATTAGAAGTTGCTATAACACGTATAATTTGCATAGCTGCTACAATTATAGCAGTTGTAGTTGTAGCAATAGCTACTAGTGTTGTCAAATATTATTTATGGACATGTTTTATATATTTTTTGTTTATGTAGGGTTATGACAAAGCTAATATGGTCCAATGGAACGTTCACATTGAATATGCAATCTTTCATGCCTGTTTTTAATTAGCCTGTACTCGCAGATGGAGATTACATAAATTCATATTTTGCAATCATTGTAGAGGAAGCCAAAATATCCAGCATATCATATTGGCCATCTATATTTTGTATGACTGGTTTTGTTGTAAGTATAACATCACTGCTACTACTAAGTTTTTTTCACCATATATTCCTCTTACAAAAAATATTTGTCTCTTTACACAGGATTTGTTTGGAATGATGTTAACTCAAATGATCACTAACACCTACTGATTATAAACTTACAAGAAGGTAAATATTTACATTTTAACTCCCCTAGATCCTCAAAACTGTACACTTCTAAGTTTCAAAGTTCTATAAGTACCTGTCATGTTGAAGAATTGTATAACTATCAAATTTTAGTGTGTATTACTCACAAACTTCATTCATATGCAGATGGACTTTTTTAAGACCATGGACCAATCTAACTATGATATGTGGTATCCGGGGCTACAATCGTTAATGTCGAGAGAATTTGACGTATTTACATTCCCGGATCCAACATAAGTAAAATAGTAAGTATACGTTTATCCATTCTTTATGTGCATCCTCATTTTCCTATTTGCAATTAGATTATTAACAATTTAAAAAACTATATATTTCAGGTTAGATTGTGTGTTTTTTTTTTGTTACGATATGATCTAATGGTGGAAGTGGCTCTAAATCCGGTCCAAAGGCAGGGATCTTCATCAAGCATCTTGATCTACTCTCCCTTAAGTTGGATGGACAGGATCATGATGGATGGCTCATATCTCCTAGATCTCGGATGGACGGTTCAGATTGCACTAGAACTTGATATCCTCATTGAAACCCTTTGAGCTCAATTTGGTCCTGTCTGACTTGGATTCATGATCTTTCAATGCCTACAAAGGTCACATTCAAATATTTAGACAAAATATTACAAATAGGATATAATTTACATCAAAGGCTAAAAATGGATACAACTCGTGAAACATGATATAAACGTGAAATTAACACACAAGAAGATCAAAAGGTATGAAAATAGAAGCCTAAATTTCGTGACAAAATCATGGTTATCACTAATTAGCGACAGAAATAAAACTTTCCATACCTATTTAGTGATGAAAATTTACCTTCGACGCTAAACCCGGTTGGTGACCAAACATTTAGCAATCGAAGATTTTGATCACTAATCGGTCTTAGAAAATCGAAAAAAGAGACAATCATCATCCTCTAAGTTTTAACAAAAAAATAAAATTTTATGACACTACAATATTAATTGGGTTTAACTACCGATATTTTGGTAGCTAATCCATCTCTAACTGTCGTTAGTGATCGATTAGTGATCGAAATCATTGGTCGCTAAATGTTTAGTCACTAATTGGGTTTAGTGACGGAATTAAATTTCCGTTGCTAATCAGCAACGAAAAAAAACTTTCCGTCACCAAATAGCGATGGAAATTTACTTCCGTTGCTAAACTCGGTTGGCGACTAAACATTTAGAGACTAAATATTTCAGTCTCTAACAACAGTTAGCTACCGATTAGCAATTTGAATATTGGTCTTTAAACTCAGTTAGTGTTGTTGGTGTCGGAAGCACTAGATCGAACCTTCTACTAATGGATTTGTGGAGATTGCAGGAAAGTCCTAGGTAAGCTAGGCAAGAAGTCTTGACCTGCAGGGTCGAGCACGAAGTCCTGGTCGGGGATCGGACAACGAAGACTTGGCAAGTGAAGCCGAGCACGAAGACTTGGTCCGGGGGACCGAGTAGAAGACTTTGTCGAGCAGGGATCGCGGACAAGAGTTGAGATGGGTCGAGGTCAAACGTCGTTGAGTTCCGGATTCTCGGAGGTTGAGAAAAAGTCCAACCAGAGGTTTCGAGTGGTAACAGGTAAACTCTCCTGAGAGGAGTAGGTGAGGACACGTTCCCCAGAGAGGGAACAATAGGCATCGGTCTAACCTAGGGTTTTGAGTGAAACCTGAAAGTCAGGACCAAGAGAACACTGGTTGTAATTCATACATGTTTTCATTATATATTATTGGATGTATGGAACTAACCCATGTTGTAGCTAAAAGGAGAAAGCAGCTTGACTGGGGTGCCTGAATGGGACTCAGGCGCCTGAGAGCTGGCAGAAAGCGGCTGAGCTGGCACAACGGTCAGATTCCTGGCTGTCGTGGCTAGTGCTGAGTGGAGGATCCACGTCAGCACTTAGTTGCCTGAAAGGGACTCATGCGCCTGACTAGGATAGAATTTGACTGGGCAGCAGATAGAGTTTCCGCCCGATATGCTGCAACGGGGGAGCCTCCATGGCCATTCAGGCGCCTGAGAAGTACTATAAATAGGGGTCGAGTGCAGCAATCCAAGACATCAATTTACATACTGCGATCACTTTCTTCTTCTGTGCGCTGCATGACTGAAGTTCTGATAACGCTGAGATACCATCCGACTCTCCGAACGAAGATATGTTCTCTCATTTCAGGAGTCAGTATAATTATTCATTTTTTATTACACACTTCAGTTTGTAACTTGTAAACATTCTTACGATTATTAGTAACGCCCAAAGTAAATGATCAAGGATCGTGGACCTTGCAATAGGAGCCGGTCAAGACTCCGAAGCAAGTAAAACCAACTTGAGTTAACGATCATGATTTGTTGCTTGTTTCCGCTGCTTTTTCTGTCTAACTCCTACGCTTACTATCAAAGCTTTCGCTGTGTACTTTATTGCTTAGTCATTTAAGTTTTAAATTTGAAATTTTTGTGAAGCGATATTCACCTCTCTCTATTGCTCAATCTCGATCCTATAATTGGTATCAGAGCAGGGGCAGCTCAATTTAATGAAACCACCACTTGAGCACTTTTCAAATTTTCCGTAGTTTTTTTTTAAAAGACTAATTTTGCCATTTTTTTAATCCAAGACAAAAGTCTTGGTACATTCTGTTGTTTTTGTTTTTGCAAGTTCAGATTTCTCTCTTCTATCCTTATGACTTTGCAAGAGGGCTATAGTACTGCTCGCCCCCCTTTTTCTCTGGGGAAGATTTCGGGTATTGGAAGAGCCGGATGAAAGTCCACCTAAAAACTTAGGTGGACATGTGGATAATAATCCAAACCGGATTTGACCTTCCAAGAGACGAGCAAGGGTTGGTACTGAGCTACGACAAATGGGATGTCGCTGCCAAGAAGAGAATTGAAGCTGACGCAAAGATGACACAGACCCTCCAATATGGACTTACAAAGGAGGAGCTTAACCTATTCGAACCCTTCAACAGTGCTAATGAACTTTGGAACAAACTCATAGAACTCCACGAAGGAACCTCTGACACATATGTGAGTCATCGTGATCTTTTGTTGAATAAACTATATAATCTAAAAATGTAGGACGGAGAAATTGCTTCCCAACTGCACGCCCGGATTCAAGAAATTATGAACGGACTCCACATCATCAGGTACATGATCGAGAATAGAAATCTAATCAGGTATACGTTAAATTCATTCCCTAGAAACTCGTTGTGAGCATCTATGGTTGATGCCTACAAAGCTTCTAAGGACATTTCAAAAATAAAATTAGATGAGTTATTTTCTGAATTTGAATTACATGAGCAGATTAACGATTCGCTTGTAGAGAAAGGTGTGGTTTTGATTGCAGGAAAAATCAAGAAGAAGACACCGAAACCGGAATCGGATTCTGACTCAGAATCCGAAGAGGAAGAGCTGGCGGAGCTTGTGAATGTCCTCCGAAAGTTGTTCAGAGCTCAAAATGCCCAAAAGAATAAGAAAACGAGACAACCAAAGGACAATTCAGTTGAACCAAAGAACAAGGTGGACTTCACCTGTTATGGGTGTGGAAAGAAGGGGCACTTTAAGTCTGAGTGCCCAAACGCAAAGGAGACAAAGAAGCAACGGAGGAAGAAGGCATTGCAAGCGACCTGGGACGAGTCACCTTCGGAATCAGACGAGGATGAACCAACGCACTCCAACCTCCTCGCCTTAACAGCTAAAGATGAGATTGATATCGACTTTAAATCGGACGTAGAAACGGAGCACGGAACTGTCTCACTATCAGAAACAATCCGACTTAAGGTAACGAGTTTTTCCGAACCAGATCTTTACAAATTAATTTCCTACTAATCTCACAAACTGGCTAAGTCCAATGACTGGGTAAAGTCTATCCGAGAGGAGGTAAAACTCCTTAAGGAAGAGACCAGCTCGAGTCCTTTGACTGAGCAAGTTTAGGTAGAAACCTTAACTTAAGTCCAAAGACTTGAGGAAGAGAATTCCTACCTGAAAGCTCAAGTCAAAGAACTCAGAGCAAATTGACAACAGTTTACCCTGAGTTTCAAGAATCTTGATATGATTCTTGGAAAATAGAAATCTATTCTAAATCGATTCAGAATTGGGAAGAGAATTCCTACCTGAAAGCTCAAGTCAAAGAACTCAGAGCAAATTGACAACAGTTTACCCTGAGTTTCAAGAATCTTGATATGATTCTTGGAAAATAGAAATCTATTCTAAATCAATTCAGAATTGGGTTTAAATCCAATTTGCAAGTTATGTCCTACTACTTAGTAATTAATCGCCCTAGCACCCGAGTCCAAACATGGGTCCCCAAACTAAGCTTGACTAATCAAACCAGATCAAATCAATATTGGATTTCCAAGGATCATATCTATTACTTAGATAGACCATATCGGGGATATGATCCAGGGGGAGTCAATAAAAAGACTATTTATGTGGTTAGATAGTTTTTGATTGAATACCTTCCTTGTTGCTTGTTTATTTATTTTTTCTACAAATTATCATGCTTAGGATTAAAAATGGTTAGTTAAGGACTAGATCTGATTGAAACTTGCACAACCTAGTATTAGGGTGGGGCGAGCTGATAGTGTTGGATCTGGGATGGCTAGAGGGGGGGGTGTGAATAGCCACCTACTAAAAATTGGCTTCTTTTCTTTCTGCACTTAGGTTAGCAGCGGAAGAAAAACATAACAGAAAGAAAGGAGAAAGAAAACAAACCAGCGCTAACACAGAAGATTTACAAGGTTTGGGGATAATTTGCCCCTACTCCTTGGCGTGCCCGTGAGGTGGGCGATCCCTTGATCGTCGGCAGATCAAGCCCCAGAGTGATTCCGGCTAATAGAACTTCTCATTCTCAGTGGAGTAACCTCTCCACAAACGTCTCAGAAATATACAGATGAAGCACAGGAGACTCGAGAGAGAATCTCACTCAATGAATCAAACAGATAGCTCAAACAAGAAGACAATACAGAGAAACATAACTCAGCAAAAACCGCAGTAAACCCTTTGCTTTGTTTTCTTCGTTCTTATTCTCTCTGCTTCGCCAACCTCTTCTACTTAAGTTTCCTTCTGCGCCACACTTACAGGCTTCGTCACTCACTGACCCATGGCGTTGTCACCCACTGACTCAATGACCTCTTCTGAGCTCACTGAAGTCACCCTCTTCAGTTGCAGCTTCAGGTCAGACGCTGTTGAAACCTGCAAACGTGTATCAAACAAAATAGCACAGGTAAAAGTTACCCTGAACTCTTCTTCTTGCTCCTCCACAGCCCTGTATCATTTGCACACTCAACAGACTGATTAGTGAAGCAAATCAAAACATATCAGAACATATCAGAAGGAAATCAGAGGTCTGACACTAATTCAAATTAAACTTCTGAGGCGCTGATCGGTCATCCTGACCGATCAGTCACCCTCCTGACCGATCAGACTCCATTCTGATCGATCTAGTAATGGTCTAATCAGTCTCACTGACCAATCAGAGATCAGGGATCGATCACCAGACCGATCCTCAAACCTACTGTGAATTCCAGATGATTTCCAGCAAGGCACTGATCGGTCAAAGAGACCGATCAGTGAAGGGCCTGATCGATCAGGCTCTTGCCTGATCAATCCAGTGAAGCTCTGATCGGTCTCACTGACCGATCAGAGACTAGGGTTCGGTCACTAGACCGATCCCTTAGCCTACTGGTATTTCAAGCCACAACCATCTGGGATTTCAATCTACAACCACCTGATCGGTCACTTGACCGATCAGGTCAAGGCCTGATCGGTCAAGCTGACCGATCAGTCTAGAGCCTAACCGATCAAGCTCCTGCCTGATCGGTCCAGGCTGCCCTGATCAGTCACACTGACCGATCAGAGTCTTCACACAGAATGTCACAGAATGTTCTGATTGTTTCTGATCATTCACTAGACCGATCAGCCACCACACAGAATGTTTCTGATCTATTTCTGATCAGTCACCAGACCGATCAGACATCCTATATCTGTCACCAGACCGATCTACTATCAAGAGAGTTCGTGCCAACTTCCTGATCAGACTTCAGACCGATCTACAACTGAGAGAATTCGTGCCAACTCCCTGATCGGACTTCAGACCGATCCAACATGACCAGCTTCACTCACCGGGACTTAGTCCAACCTAGCTTCACTCACCAGAACCCAGCTTCACTCACCAGGATTTACTTTACCTAGCTTCACTCACTAGGATTTCCTTCACCTAGCTTCCCTTGCTAGGACCCGGCTTCACTCACCAGGATTTACATCACCTAGCTTCACTCACCAGGATTTCCTTCACCTAGCTTCACTCACTAGGATTTTCTTCACCTAGCTTCCCTTGCTAGGACCCGGCTTCACTCACCAGGATTTACTTCACCTAGCTTCACTCACTAGGATTTCCTTCACCTAGCTTCACTCACTAGGACCTGGCTTCACTCACTAAGATTTCGTGCCCAGTCCCCGACCAGGACTTAATCCGAACTCACTCAACCAAACTTAAATCGGTGTCAACACCAAAACAACAATCAGGTTAGACTGCATCAACAGATAGTACGTTAGGAAAATTATCTAGGGAGTCAAGTAGAGGAAGACGTCTCCTATTTGGTCTTCTTAGTCTGGTGGAACTAGCCGAAGCTACCTTGCCACATCCTCGACTAGTTAGACCAAGGTTTCTGAACGAGAAATTTAAAAATACTATTTCTTTATGCGGCTTTGTCTAGGAACGGGTTGTTGATCCAATAAGGCTAAGGCCAAAGAAGGCCCCTGTGCCTCGCCAAAACCTGGAAGCCTAATATTGAAATTTATTTTTAAATTACTAATTCTTAAATCTCAATCTAACTCAACGTTCAATTATATCTTAGACTTAACCTAATTTTCATGATAAAATTGAAAGCATCTCACAAAACAAATAAGCTCCCTGTTTTGTCACTTAGAAATGAGTGAGATGGTTAGGATGAATAAAGTTAGATCAACCTAAATCCTGTTAATTTTTCCTCCACACAAATTTTTTTTTTCAAATGTATCTTTATCTCTTTCAAAAATTCATTTTCAAATTTTTTTTATCTTTTTCAAAAATTCTTTTTCAAAAATTTGTTTCCCCAGTCTTTTTCAAATTTTTTTTGTTCAATCTAGCTAATCAGATCAAACTAGTTAAACTGAATTCTGTCACACAAAATCAATATAGGTTTAACATGCTTGATCACTTAAATAGGGTGAGATAGATTAGACAAGTGAAGTTGAACAACCTATCCTGTACTTCCACTAAACTGGATCCAAACTAAGCCACTTTATGTGTAGGAACATAAAGATTTGGACCAGTGGATGTTGGATAGTGGGTGCTCCAGACATATGACTGGAGACCAGTCAACGTTCACCAAACTAAAATACAAGGACCTAGGAATAGTGGTATTTGGCAACAATGCTACACTTAAGGTGATTGGTTCAGGTAACATTGAACTGAGCTCTGACTTCACTATCAAAAAGGTCCTTTTTGTTGGGAGTAAATCGATAGAGGGGGGTGAATATTGATCTGAAAATTTTCGGACAATTAAGAGAAATTACGTAGCGGAAAGAGTAAAACAAAGTCGCTAACACGGTTTATTTTACTTGGTTCGGAGTCGCGGTCGGCTCCTACTCTAAGGCCCACGGTCCTTGACCGTTTACGATGGACAATTCTATATTCGAAGAATGTTTACAATTTGATGTACATATATAAAATTAAAACAAAGAAGTTACAATACTTAAGAAATTTAAGCTTTTACTGACGACCGGAGTGGATGAAATTTCGGAGCAGTGGGTCATCGTCGGCGCTCGAATCGCTAGTGCGGAGCATGTCGGAGCATAGCGCTTGAGCGAAAGTGTTGAGAACGAGATTTGCAAGTTGTTCTGAAGCCTTGGGGGTGAACCCCTATTTATACTGGTCGCTGGGGCACCTGTGTTGAAGGGGGCGTCTGACACGTGACCTCTCCTGTGCGAACTCTAATCCGCAGGCTTGGTCAGCGCTTATCCCCTTCATTGAGGTGCCTGAGCTGACTGGGGCGCCTGTGTTAACACAGGCGCCTAGCTTGACTTGGTCCAAAGGCTTTCGTGGAAGTTTGCTTCGATGGCTTGGTTTTGCCTTGCACTGGGGCACCTGTATCCATACAGGTGCCTAACCCTGTGAGGCGCCTCCTTCCAATGAGGCGCCTGAGCTGCAGAAACACTGTCCCTTCATTTCCTGCAACCAGGGTTAGTTCCAAAACATAAGAAGCAAATATACATGATGTATTAGACATTATTTACTGCCTAAGCTGTCTTGGTTCTGACTTTAGGTCTCCCAAATGGAATCGTCGAACCGACGCCTAATGTTCCCTCCTACGGGGAACGCGTCCTCACCTACTCATCTCGGGAGAATTTACGTTTTTGCCAACCGGCTCCCCCGGTTGGACTTTTGCCCAGCTTCACTCACCAGGTCTTAGTGCCAGCTTCACTCACCAGGTCTTCGGTGCCCAGGCCTCGACCAGGTCTTAGTGCCCAGCTTCACTCACCAGGTCTTATTGCCCAACCTTATGTCAGGACTTATTTGCCCAGCCCGTGGCCAGGACTTAGTGCCCAATTCAAAGAACCAGGACTTAGTGCCTAGTGTACCTAGGAGTTTCCTGCACACTTAATAATCTTGTTAGATCACAACCAACTCTTAACTTCTGATCCCTTTGCCATTATCAAAACATAGGTTCAACTTTGGCGCTTCCAGCACCAACAATCTCTCCTTTTTGATTTATGACAACACGGTTCAAAAGGTTAAGTTAAACAACATATTATAGCAATCTAACAGCAATAATAATCTAACAATAGAAATTTATCTCCCCCTGAATTGCACATTCTCCTCATGAAATTTTCAATGTCATGCGGGTTTTGAAAACTTTCTAATTGCTAAGTGTTTTTCAAAATTTAGCAAAAGCTTTAAGTTTTTGACTAAGTGTTTTTCAAAAGTAAAGCAAAAGCAAAAGCATTTGCACTAAAAAAAAAGCTTTTTATACATAGATAATTTTTGAGAAAGTTTTACAATCTTTTTATACTTAGATAATTTTTGAAAAGGTGTCTTTTACACTTAGAAAATTTTCAAAAAGTTTCTTGCAAGCTTCTTACACTTAGAAAATTTTCAAAAAGTTTCTTGCAAGCTTTTTACACTTAAAAAATTTGCTTGAAAAATACTTTAAAAAAATTTTAATACACTTTTGCTTAAAACAATTTTACTTAGAAACATTTCCCAAAAAAACATTTTCCACAAAAAACATTTCAAAAGAATTTAGCTCAGACAAATTTTGTTTACTAAGGAAAATTTTCTTTTGGAATATTTTTAAGATAAGTGCACTAAGAAAATTTTTGGAAATCCTTTAGATATTTTTGGAAGTACTTTGAAGATGCTTAGAACAATTTTAAAGCACTTAGAAACATAAAACAAACATTTGAAGTACTTACAAAAATTTAGGAAAAATTTGAAGTACTTTAGCAAAAACATTATTTTTAAGCACTTAGAAATACTTAGCTTTTTGTGAAAAAATTTAAAAAATTAAAAATTATCTCTCTTTTCTTTCTCTCCCCCTTTACATATATCAAAAAAAACTATTGTAATTCATTTTTGAATTAGAGCTAGTTAAACAAATTGGAACTCTGTATTGAACCAACTTTAGTGAATTTCAGCAAGCTATAGAAGAGAACCAAACCAATTTAAACCGATTTTGTTCGGGTCCTGTCTAACCCAGTTAGTTACTTACTAACCGTCATAAACAGTAGCTTTCGCTAGGGTTAGTCAAGTTAAGTGATCTGATCAAGTTAGATTTTCTAAGCTTGACACTTAACCTGATTGCTGTTCAACTTATATTTATTGCCTCAATTACTGCAGATGCACTGACTTAAAGCATCTTGAATCATGGCATAGACATAAGCATCTCAACCCAGTCTAGGTTATTATTCAAAAGTACCCTAAGATGCTTGTGAGATGCTGGCTTCTAGATCTATAGGTGCATGCAGTTCTAGGGTTAGGGCCTAAGCTAAGTTCATTTGCGAAAAAGCCCTAGTTTTGAAGGGGTAGTTTTTGAAAGAAAACTAAGTCAGAAAATCATTTTAAATTTAAAAAACTTGATAAATGAAATGATAAATTTGCTAATTTTTGAAAAAATTAAGGAAAATAGGAAAAGTTTTTAAGAAAACAATATAGATCAGTCCTATTCTACTAAGCACAACCCTAACTTATGATGAAGTTAATAACTTAGTAGTTAAACAAATAATTAAGGCATAAAGCAGGTAATAAAGCAGATAACTCATCAGGTAAGTAACTAGCCAGTAGATATAATAGTTGAATAAAAGTCAACTGGTCAATCACAAGGACCAGTAAAGTCAACCACAGGTCAACCCTACTAGGTAGGGCAAGTCATAATAGTACAAGTACAGTCAACTAGATGGAAAATTGCTCAGATCTATGAGGAGGGGTCAGGGGGTAGAATGGACCGGGCTGCCAGGACCGGAGCATGGACATCATTTCATTGTGTCGAGCCTCGTTTGCCTCACAATCGGCTAGAAGATTATCCATGTATTCAGTGTGATATCCTTGGTTCACATTGTGCTTAACCTGTAGGGCATCTACAAACTCGGCGTGACGGGCCTCCATCTCCTCTCGGAGGCTGTGGGTCTCCGCCTGTAGTAGTGTCAGGCGCTGGTCGGTGGTCGGTGGAGGAGGCTCCTGCAGGTGCTCGTTGATCTCGGCTGTGAGATCGGCTACATTAACCTCCACCTCCTTGTCCGAGTCTATTTGGGGTCGAGCCCCCTGGCGTCTCCATGAAAGAACCCCGGTGGCTGAGACATCTATCCCTGCTAAGGAAAAGTTCCTAGCCCCGATCTCGTCGAACTCGGTCATTGGGGTTAACTCCCCGGCGGTGATGTCGCGACCGTAATGGTGAAAAAGAGAGGTGATGATGTGGCAGTAGGGGGTGCGGACTCGGGAATGGGTAGAAATGTTGGATGCATAGATGATCGTCTGGAAAATGTGGAGGCCAATATTTAAATCCAGATGATGAATCATAGCATAGAGGAGGAAGGTATGAAAGGGTCGCATGGTCGCGACATCCCAAGTGGTCAATGGAAGGACACAGCGGATTATGACTCTATAGAGAGCATAATGATGAACGCGGAGATCGACAGACTGAAACCTTTGTCTCGTCGGGTCTCGGACATCTCCGAAAAAGTAGGAGTAAAGAGTATCCAGGGAAATGTGAGAATAAGGGGCATTGAAAGGCAGGTCAGTAGGAGGATAGCAACAAAAGGTAGACTGGGAGGGTCGTAGACCTAAAAATCGATTAAATAAGGCTGGTGAGATAGTAAGTGGCATCCCTTGTATGATGGTCGAGTAACAAAGGTCATCTACTTTGACCAGATTGTTGTAAAATTCAGCACACAGGGTTGTGTTAACTAAATGCGTGCAGAAAACAAGATGGTCTAGTTGATAAAAATTAATTGCATCCATTGATATGGGGCAAGATTGGGTGAAAAATTGTCTATTTAGAAAGCTGGTTTTAATAGGTTTATAGGTGGTCTGGGCAAATTTGTTAAATAATTCCAAGGTAGGGAATCTCGGATCCGGGCTAGGCTCGACCACGTGGTTAGGTTGGGTAACGCGACGTTTTCTAAATCTGTAAGAAAAATTATGCATTTAATAAGCAAGATAATAAAAGAATTAATTATAAATGCATAATTAAAATAATACCGGAGTGGCATTGTCGAAGTAGGACGTTAGAGGACAAGAGAGGAGCTTTCGGGCACCTTGGGAGGAGAAGGAATGGAGGAGAAACTCGTTTGGTGTGGCAAATGAGGAAGTGATAATGGCCTTATAAAGACTTTCACGGGCGCCCGTGAAGGGTCTAGGGTGCCCGTGTTCATTGGGGCGCCCGAGAGTCTCTCGGGCCCCTGACTCAGGTTGTCAGCTGCTTTTGGCAGGTCTGACTGCCTTGGATGAAGATAAAGCATCAGGCGCCTGTAAGCACATGGGCGCCCGGGTTGACCAATGTTTGACTGTTGACCAGTTTGACCGTTGACCAATTTTGACCAGGTTTGACTAATCATAAATAAGTCAATTACGTGCTAATCTTAATTTGATGAGTCAATTTTCAAATTAAAGTGAATTTTTGAGAACATTTTGAGCAAAAAGTATGTAAGATTAAAATTTTGAACTAATCTTTGAAAACTAATGTTATGACATAAAAACTTGTGCACAACAGAAAACATGTTATGGTAAATGTATAGAAAAGCAAGATTAACTTTGACACATATATCTAATATTTGGTTAAAATTTGCGTTAGATTCAATTTTAACAAATAATTATTTGAATTTGAATTTCGAAAATTGGCTTCCAGGTCTTGACGAGGCACAGAGGCCTTCTTTGGTCGTAGCCTTATTGGAGCAATAACCTTTTCTTGACAAAGCCTTTTAACGAAATTTCATCTTCAAATTACTTCTTGAAAAAAATTTGGTCTAACTAGTTTGGGTCTTGGATCGGTAGCTTCGGCTAGTTCCACCAGACTAAACAGACCAGTAGAATATACTTGACCTTATTAGAAGGGCTTCCCTAACGTACTATCATCTCACCTCCACCCAATACTATGTTGTTCAAATTTTAACTCAATCATTTGTCCTTAATCTAACCAATCCTAAATCTAAGCATAGTAAAAAAATAAACAAGTGAGAAGAATAATCATCTAAGTCACGTCATAATTGGAATAATATTCTGGATTTTTAAAATCAGCAAGATTGTGAATCAAACTTTCTAGCATTTTGACCTTATGTTTCAATGTTTCATTTTCTTGTTTTAGTTTTCTAAAATTTGCTTTAACTAATTTAAAAGATTTAATCACATCATTTGAAGTAAATACTGGGTTTTCAAATATTGTAAAGTTACCTTTCCCGAATATTTGTCCAGTATTCTTAAGGGTACCGTTTGGCGAAGGTCGACTGTTGTGATTGGGGCACTTACTCTTGTAATGACCTATTTTGCCGCACTTAAAACATATTATATGATTTTTACATTTTGAATTTACCTTATTACTGTTCAATTCCTGGTTGAGAATCTCCCCTTTAATTTTAGTCGTTCTTCTTTTCTGTTCCTTCAACTTCTTCTAGTGGTCACGAACCCATCGGATCAATTTGAGTCGATCTCCTTCACTGCCATCCGATTCCGAGTCTGAGTCGAACTCGGGTGCTGGTTGAAGCTTCTCCTTGGGTGGTTCTTGTAGCGCCCCGCCTTCTCTACCTTAGACGGACCGCTACTTGTCTACTTCTTGACTCTAATGCACGACTAAAAATGCGGAACTTTCTTTATTTTTTTTTATATTCAATCTATCTAAAAATGATATTCTAACTTTAATAGTCATGCATGATACAATGGCACATTACTAGCAATTCTAACTATTTAAACTCATCACACAAGGTTCTATAACATTTCTAAAGCACTATGAAATATGCATGCAACTTTTCTAAGCATATTTAAAGCAATAAGACTTAATTCGAAACTAACAACATCTTGGCACATGCAATAATATTTCTAGAACTTCATAGAATGTAAATCTTACTTTTCTACCGAATTTACAAGCATTTTAAGCACAATTAGGACTTAGTCCAAAAGGGAATAATAATAAGCTCAAGAATAAGTTTAAAATGCAATGTATTCACATGTTAAACTACTCATGCCCTTGCTCATCTAGTGCATTCACAAAAGTATGCATACTAATTGAAATAACATGGAATCTTCATTCTACAAAATTGAGCATGTAAAACTATCCGAAGCATAAATGTTTAATAAACTCCATAACACAATAACTTGGAATTTGGAAATCTTAAACATTGCATTTCAAATAGGCTAAACTGTCTCATCCCAAGGATCTCTCCAAGGTCAGCCACCACACACACGTCACTCAGCACCGCCTCGTCGCCTTCCTTCAGAATTGCTTGCCTTTACCTTTATCTGCAGTAAGAGGAAATGCAACTAATAAGCATAAAGCTTAGCAAGTATTATCTAGCTCACAAAATCTCGAAATGTGCAGGCATGCTTTTTAAACAATGTGAAATCACATGAGATACTTTTATGCTTAAAAGAAACACTAAAACATGTATAACTCAAAACATGCATACTCAAGCATTAATAAGTCTTAACTCACTTTTTCTTGGCTTAACGTGAAACTTTAGCAATTCTTTAACTTTAAATCTTTCTTTAACTTTTAGAAAACTTCCTTAAACTTTAGAAAAACTTTGCTAAAGCATATACTTGAAAATAATAACTCACTTGGATCCACTTAAGACGTAAGTACCATCTTATGCGCGTTCCCTAAAAGGTTGGGGTAGCGAGCCGCCAATCCTAATAGAGCAGACCTTGGTCTACCAGGGCCAAGACCTTGGAATTGGACACCTGGATTTCTTTAACGACGCCCTTGGACGCCGGGTACTGGCCTTAGAAAATAAAATAGCTTTTCTTTCTTTTCTTTCTTATCTTTAAATGCCTTGGCATTTTATCGAACACCTTGTGTGCCCAAATCCCTAAGTCTTGACTTTTGGGAATTTCGTAAGGCCTTGGCCTTCTCTGTTCTTTTTCTTCATCTTTCTTTTCTTTTCTTATAAGTTTCTTAGACCCTAAACTCACATAGGGTACTCTATCAAATATATATATAAGCATATAATGAACTAAGATCACATGCAACATCTTAACTAAAAGTAAATATCTCCTTTAAAACATTTAAGGGAAAATTCTTGCGGAAAACCGCCTATTACTACAGGTGAGCAGTACTTACCTTGATTTCTTGGACTTACAACCAAAATTAGACGACTAGAGCTCGGGTGAAACTTGAGATCTCTACGAACCGTCCGCGCCTACGTGTTCTTCTCGTCGAGACGAACGAAACGCTCCGACCCCCTTGAGATTACCTTAGCCGGCGCCCCTTAGGAGAGGAGAGGAGGAAAGAAAACCTAGGTTCCCTTTTGTTTTCGCCGCCCCTCCCTCACCCCCTTCTCGCACGCAGCCGAAAGTTCTCCTCCAAGGGTTTCACGCGACTTAAGCGGGGTTTAAATACCTCTTCATGAAAAAACTTAACTACTCTATAAAATTTATTTCTCTCCGCCTTTTGTTGTGCTTGATACCCTAGCCCAGCCGGTCACTTGATCGCCCTTAAGGGCTTGCTCCTCCTGTGGTCGCGAGTTCGAACCCCCCTACTGCCCTTTAAAGTTTTTCCTTTTTTAAAAATACTAAACGGACTCGGAAAATTCCATAAAAATATTCTAAAAATTCCTAAAAATATCTAGAATATTTCTAAAACATTTTTAAATAGTTCTAAGGACTTTAGGGACTTAAAATGGAAATTTTGGGGCGTTACAGTTCTCCTGGATTTTTCTCTACAATAGAAACTATCCCTTCCTCGACCATTACAGTATCAGTTTGATTATTTAATTGTAATTTTGAAAAAGATTCAAAATCGGTTACCGTCTCAGTCAATTCGTCCTCTAACTCTAGCTTGAATTCGAAGTCAGGTACAGATTCTAACTCATCTTCTAATCTGGAGTCGAAGTCGGGTGCCGAATCTAGCTCGGTTATTTGAGCTTAAACCGGGAATGCAACATAACTTACCTGATCTTTCTCATCTGAGTTGTCTTGATGTTGGTTAATCAATTTCTCCCAAATCTCTCTGGCACATCCAAATGAGCCGACTAGCTTGAGTTGTTCGTTGGTTAGACCACACTGAAGAATTGCAGTTGCCCTTGCATCTGTCTCAATTTGGTTGAGCGTTGGTTCATCCAGTTTGTCCCACGCAATTGATAGTTCATCTTCAGTAGGGAGGGAGAACCCTGTTTGAATGATCATCCATATGTCCATATGGGCCTTCAGATGGAGTTCCATTTGACTTCTCCAAAAATCAAAATTCTCCCTGGAGAATAGCGGTGGACGAGTACTGTTCCTCTCTTGGTTGACCATTAAAATTTTCCTGAAAAATTACAAAAACTTGTCCCAAGACTAGGTCTTGGATTAGCAGTGCGGGAAAAATATTAATAACGGAAAAAGATCGAGTGGTGTTGCACCAACCTCGATTAACGAGAAAATTTGAGCGAAACAAAAATTTAAAATTCATAAATTCGAAAAAAATTCTCAAACTGGTGGTTACCCAAGGTTGAGCCACCTGCTCTGATACCACTTGTTGGATCGGAGTAAATCGATAGAGGGGGGGGTGAATATCGATCTGAAAATTTTCGGACAATTAAGAGAAATTATGCAGCGGAAAGAGTAAAACAAAGTCGCTATCACGGTTTATTTTACTTAGTTCATAGTCGCGGTCGCTCCTACTCCAAGGCCCACGGTCCTTGACCGTTTACAATGGGCAATTCTATATTCAAAAAATGTTTACAATTTGATGTACAGATATAGAATTAAAACAAAGAAGTTACAACACTTAAGAAATTTAAGCTTTTACCGACGACCGGAGTGGATGAAATTTCGGAGTAGTGGGTCGTCGTCGGCGCTTAAATCGTGAGTGTGGAGCGTGTCGGAGTGTTGCGCTTGAGAGAAAGTGTTGAGAACGAGATTTGCAAGTTGTTCTGAAGCCTTGGGGGTGAACCCCTATTTATACTAGTCGCTGGGGCGCCTGTGTTAAAGGGGGCGCCTGACACGTGGCCTCTCCTGCGCGAACTCTAATCCGCAAGCTTGGTCAGCGCTTATCCCCTTCATTGAGGTGCGTGAGCTGACTGGGGCGCCTGTGTTAACACAGGCGCCTAGCTTGACTTGGTCCAAAGGCTTTCGTGGCAGTTTGCTTCGATGGCTTGGTTTTGCCTTGCACTGGGGCGCCTGTATCCATACAGGTGCCTAGTCCAGTGAGGTGCCTCCTTCCAATGAGGCTCCTGAGCTGCAGAAACATTGTCCCTTCGTTTCCTACAACCAGGGTTAGTTTCAAAACACAAGAAGTAAATATACATGATATATTAGACATTATTTACAACCTAAGTTGTCTTGGTTCTGACTTTGGGTCTCCCAAATGGAACCCTAGGTCGAACCGACGCCTAATGTTCCCTCCTATGGGGAACGTGTCCTCACCTACTCCTCTCGGGAGAATTTACCTTTTTGCCAACCGGCTCCCCCGGTTGGACTTTTGCCCAGCTTCACTCACCAGGTCTTATTGGCCAAGCTTACGTCAGGACTTAGTTGCCCAACCTGCGGCCAGGACTTAGTGCCTAATTCAAAGAACCAGGACTTAGTGTCTAGTGTACCTAGGACTTTCCTACACACTTAATAAGCTTGTTAGATCACAACCAACTCTTAACTTCTGAATCTTTGTCATTATCAAAACATAGGTTCGACTTTGGCGCTTCCGGCACCAACACTTTTGGTTGGCAGTTTTAAATTTAATTTACTCAGTATTAGTCAGCTCTGTGATATTGGATACTTAGTTTCTTTTACCAACCAATACTGCCTGATTTGGAACTTACAAGACTCAGAGGTTACCCTAAAAGGACTTAGGAAAAATAACATCTATGTCATAAAGCTACCTACCTCACTTAAGTCTTATCTGACTCAAGTAGAAGAAACTAAACTCTGGCATAGGAGATTAGGATATGCCAACCTAAAGCTAATCTCCATACTCAGCCAAAAAGGACTAGTTATGGGTATACCCAAACTTAAGAATCTTGAAAGTTCAGTTTGTGGTCCATGTCAACAGAGTAAACAAACCAAGTCTACCCACAAACTTACCCAACCTGACTTGACCCAATCTGTACTTGAACTCCTACACCTGGACCTATTTGATTATCATGGAATCAAGTCACTAAGCGAAAATCGGTACTGCTTAGTTATAATTGATGACTATTCTAAATTCACTTGGGTCTAATTTCTTAAGACCAAAGATCAATATCTTGAATCCTTTAGAACTTTAACTAAAATCCTTGATAATAAAAAAATATACCAAAATTAAAAGAATTTGAAGTGATCATGGGGCAAATTCGAAAACTTAAAATTTACTAAATTCTGCAACACAAATGGATATTTTCATAAATTTTCCTGCCCTAAGACCCCCAACAAAATGACCTAGTTGAAAGACGAAACAGAACCCTCCAAGAAGCTGCTAGAACCATGCTTAATGAATATAACTTAGCTAACTATTTTTGGGCAGAAGCAGTTAGCACTGCCTGCTATATTCAAAATAGGATTCTAATCAATAAAAGACATAATAAGCCCCCTACGAAATATATTGTTATAAACCACCCAACCTACATTATCTAAGGGTCTTTAGTTGTAATGTCCACATCTTAAATACAAAAGACAACTTAGGTAAATTCTAATCCAAGTCTACCCTTGGTATATTTTTGGGGTACTCATCCTCAAGTATGGCCTACAGAGTTTATAACAAACAAACCCTTAAGATTGAAGAAACTACTAATATAATATTTGATGAAGAAAATCAATCTAACCCAACCAATTAATCTAACTCAAATCAAACCAACTTAACTAATCCAAAAGATGATGAGTCAAGACCAGACCAAATTACTAACTCACCAATTGAATCAATTTCTAAACCAGTCTTAGACTTAACTACTGAATCGGTCCCTGAACCAAAGTTAATGTTACCTACTAAACTAGTGCCTGAACCAACCCAAAACCTACCAATCGGACCTGAAGTTGAACCAAGTCCAAGGAGACCTAAGAAACCCAGACAAAATCACCCAACTGACCAAATTATGAGTGATCCAACCTTAGGGGTTAGAACAAGGTCCTCCTATAGAAACCTAAGTCAGGTTGCACTGATTTCAAAGATTGAACCTAAGACCATAGAGGAGGCCTTACCTAACCCAGACTGGATCATTGCTATGCAGGAAGAACTAGCCCAATTTGATAGAAACCAAGTCTGGAACTTAGTACCTAAATCTGAAGGTAAGTCCATTATAGACACTAAGTGGGTATTTAGAAATAAGTTGATGACCAAGTTGAAATAGTGAGAAACAAAGCTTGCTTAGTGGCTAAAGATTTTAGTCAGGTTGAGGGGTTAGACTATGATGAAACTTATGCCCTTGTAGCTAGACTTGAGTTAATTAGAATGTTGCTAGCCTTTGCAGCCCATAGAGGATTCAAATTATATCAAATGGATGTTAAGTCTGCCTTCCTGAATGGATTTATAAAAGAGGAAGTCTATGTAGGACAATCCCCAGGTTTTGAAGACTTAGCCTACCCTAACTATGTATTCAAACTTAGAAAAGCTCTTTATGGTTTAAAACAAGTACCTAGGGCTTGGTATTAAAGACTATCCACATACCAAATTTTAAGGATTTTAACCAAGGCCAAATTGACTCAACCCTATTTGTTAAGACCTTAGAAAAAGATATCTTTATAGCCCAAATTTATATAGATGATATAATCTTTGGATCAACTAATACTAATTTCTTAAAAAATATATTAAAATTATGGAAAGTGAATTTGAAATGAGTTTAGTAGGCTTTTTAGGACTCCAAATTAAACAAACTAGAGATGAAAACTATGTTCACCAATCAAAATATGCAAAAGAATTGACTAAGAAATTCAAAATGAAAAATTCAAAAGACTTAAGTACTCCTATGACCACAAATGCTAAAATAGATAATGACCCTGGACGTAAGCCAGTTGACTTAAGGTATTATAGATGTGTTATAGGGAGCTTACTTTACCTAACTGCTAGTAGACCTGATATCCATTTTGCAGTAACTGCTAGTAGGTATTTGTGTCAGGTACCAAATCTGTGCTAAGGAGTCTCACTTAACTGCAGTTAAAAGAATCCTTAGACATATTAAGGGCACCCTAAATGAAGGTATTTGGTACCTTAGGACTTCCAGTTTTGAATTATCAGGATTTTTTGACTCAGACTATGCAGGTTGTAAACTAGATAGAAAAAGTACAAGTGGGACCTGTCAATTGCTGGGTCAGAGTCTAGTTAGTTGGTATAGTAGAAAACAACATTGTGTTGCCTTATCCACAACTGAAGCAGAATATGTTGCCTTAGGAGAATGTGTAGCTCAACTATTACGGATGATGCATACTCTAAAGGATTTTAACCTAGACCTTACCCAAACTAAGGACTTTATTGATAATATTAGTTCTATAAACCTTACCAAAAATCCAATCCACATTCTACAACTAAACATATAGAAGTGAAACATCACTTTGTTAGGGATCACATAACTAGGGTGAAATTGTCCTTCAATATATAGAGTTCAAATCTAACCTAGCAGACATTTTCACTAAACCCTTACCTAAGTCCGAGTTCAATTCATTAAGAAGGCAGCTTGGTATTGTTAGATCGTGTTCGTCTTGCTAGACGGGGGGGGGGGGGGGGCGGTGAATAGCAACTTTTAGATTTCTTCCTACAATTGTTAGTGCACAAGCGGAATATACTAACTAAAGACAAAACTAACAACAAGGAACACACCTATTTACGTGGTTTGGAGATAAAAACTCCTACTCCACGGCTGCCCGTAAGGTGGGTGATCCCTAATACGTCGGTGGATGATTTCCCAGAGCACCTCCAGCTAGATCTCATAGCTCTATATGGGTGGAGAAACCTCTCCACAACTCTTGGACACTATCTGAGCAAAGAAGGCTACTAACTAGCTTTTTTCAAGCAAGTTTCGCCAAAAGTAAACAGCTTGAACTGAGCTCCTTTAAATAGAGCTTGAGCTGAATATGACCGTTGGCCAGTCGACTGCCCCTGGGGCAGTCGACTGACCTTCCCTGAATTCGAATTCTCACACACTGACCTTTCGAATTTTGGCCATCTCAGTCGACTGCCCCTGGGGCAGTCGACTGGTCCCCATCTAAGCCTAGGGTTCCCTTCCCGAATACATTTCTCTCCGCACTCAAACTCTCCCGGCTTAGTTCATGAGTACAAATACTCACGCCCTCTACTGTTTCCTTCACGCCCTCCTCGTCTTCAGCCCTCGTCCCTCAGATGCGTACACAAGCCTCCAGTTTGCCTCCATGCATCCTTCACGTACGCCTCGAAGTCCGCATCCCTCGGCTCATCGTCCCTGCTATCCATGGTCCCTCAGGTGCGCACACAAGCTCACGGCTTGCCTCCATGCCACCCTTCACCTGAAGACATCAACCAAGTCTATGTGTACCTGCAAACCTGCACACTCATATACACATATTAGTCCAACAACAAACCCTAACTTAATCATATTGGCACACACATCAAAACCCATAATCCTCCATATCATACTTGGGTCGATTGCCCCCAACAATCTCCCTCTTTTTGATGTGTGGCAAGATGTTTAAGTTAGGTAAACAAAAACAACAATAGCAATAGCAATTGAAAATTAAAGCATAGCAAACAAGAGGCAACCTCCCCCTTAACCTATGCCCTCTCCCAATTTTCAATTCTCACTCACAACACCAAGTTAAGTTCTACCCAACTTAACACCACAAGTGTTTTCTCACGTCAAGTTAAACCTAACTTAACACCACACTTTCTCCCCCTTTGACATCATCAAAACGATTGCCTGAAGCAACCCTAACCCTAGTGCCAAAAGAACTCACTTTATTTCTGCAAACCCCCTCAGAAATCACTAAACAACTTTACCAGTCGACTGCCCCTGGGGCAGTCGACTACCCTCTGTTTTCCGAAACATACAGAGACATCAGTCGACTGCCCCCAGGGCAGTCGATTGATACAGTTTAAACCTAAATTCTCAACCCAAATTCAGAAATACGTAGAAAATTTTACAAAATTCCAAAAAATATGAAATTTTGGAAGCACATTTGTTAGGATATACTTTACCCTAGAAAAATATATTTTCATGAAAAATATCAAATGTGCTTGACTTTTGGTACAAACTCTAATCTCCTCAAAAATTAGCATTTTGTATCAACTTTGAAATCCATATATGAATCCATATGTTTGCTAAGGCTATCCCTTATCATTTCAATCCTAGAATTATTTTCAAATCACCTTCCTTTCCTTTATACATTCTCAATATGACAAAAACCTCCCCCTTTTCTATTCCTTAACCCTAAATACATCCATGTAACATGAACCTTTCTTATGCCTCCAACTTTGCAAGCTCTTATTATCCAATAGCAAACAATGAATTGCAAACAATAAGAACAATATCAAGCCATGACATAGAATTTCATAAAATAACATGAAAGCATAAGCAGATGTTTTATACAATAGTCAAACCAAAGCATAAGAGTATCACAAGGGTCATAGCCCCGAAGTAGCTAAATATTATACTGCCAAAAGAAAATGTTTGAGAGATAAAATATACAACCAAAGAAATTACTCTCAACACGAAACCATCAACTAAAATCTACTACNGGGTCGGGGCGTCCTCCTCCGAGTTGGACGCTACCTGCGGTCCGTGACAGTCGGAGGGGGTTGCCTTTATTTGGATTGATTGAGAACCCTTAGCCGCCGCTTTCTTCGCCACCGGGGCCTTCCGGTGGGAGCGAGGCAAATCGCGCAGCACCTCCTTACCTCGCCGAGCAGCTAGAGTGTCGGTCGGGGCGGTTCGATCAGTGGCGGCCAGATCGGTGGGGATCCCAGAAGGAGAGGAGGGTGTCATCCGGATGCTCTTGGACAGAGGCACCACGTCCTCCTCATTAATGACGGGCGGAAGCTCCAAGGATGTGATCTTCTTCAGCCTCTTCAGGGGGTCGGCTTCTAGGCAAGCCGTTTCCACCGCCGCTTCTTGGTTGCCTTGGGCACCGGTTGCTCGGCGGGAAGTGCAGGCGTGGTCTCCCCATCTCCGGTCTTGACGGGGGAGGGAGGGGAATCCACTTCGGGTTTGGTGGGCAGCTCGACTGCCCCTAGATCCTGGGGTGGCTCTGGAGCTTCCTGGTCTTCTGACCGTTCGGCCGCCTCCTCGAAGCCCTTGTCCGGGATGCCCACCAGGGCGGGAGGAACTTGAGCGGGAACCAGGGCCTGCTCGTTAGCTTGCTCACACATCAGGAGCCGGTTAATAGCTCGGGAGAGCATTAGGTTATCTGCAAAATAAAAACGAAAGGATATTTGTTAGAATTAACAAGGATATTTACCAAAAAAGAAAACTTACAGAGACTGGGGCTAAGGAGCGTCTCGGGCGGCAATTCTATCCGCTACGCAATCAAACTTCTATCCTGGCTCAGGCGCCCTAATCTCTTTCAGGCGCCTAAGTGCCGACGTGGCTCCTTCACTCAGCACTCGCCACGCAAGCTTGACTGTTGCGCCAGCTCAACCACCCGTTGCTAGCTCCCAGGCACTTGAGTCACATTCAGGCGCCCTAGTCCAACTGGTTCAACTTCTTCAGCTGCAACAAAGGTTAGTTCCACAATAATATAAATAGAATAAATGCATGGTTTACAACCAGTGCTGTCTTGGTCTTGACTTTTAGGTTTCACCTGAAACCCTAGGTTGGACCGACACCTACTGTTCCCTCTCAGGGAATGCGCCCTCACCTACTCCTCTCAGGAGAGTGTACTACTGCCACCCAAACCTCCGGTTGGACTTTTGCTCAGCCTCTGAGAACTCGGAACTCGACGACATTCGACCTCAACCTGCCTCGACTCCTATCCATAATTCCCGCTCGGCAAAGTCTTCTGTTTGGTTCCCCGAACCAAGACTTTGTGCTCAGCTTCACTCACCAAGTCTTCGTTGCCCGATCCCTGACCAGGACTTCGTGCTCAACCTTGCATGTCAAACTTCTTGTCTAGCTTACCTAGGAATTTCCTGCAAGTTTCACAACTTCATTAGTACCAACAAACGAGCTTAACTTGAACCCTTTGCCACTTATCAAAACAAGGTTCGATCCGGTGCTTTCGGCACCAACAGTTACTTTCAGTTATGCATATTTTGATATTCATGTTGAGACTATATCCTGTTGTTTCTGTATAGCTTATTCAGCTACTTTTACCGTCATGCATATTTTTCTATATACCCGCAGAGTCCACTTAGACTCACCACCCATCACAATGCTTTTGTTTTCAGGTTGATAGCTCGCCGGAGGATCCCAGTTGTCGATCCTAGGTCCCTACGACTCCATTTGGTTGGGTGCTTCCACGCGTTTGGTTTTTCTTTATAGCATTTGTTTTGACGTTGTATTCATATTTATATTGTAGTCCTGTAGCTTTATTTATTCGTGTGGTATTGTATTTTTGAGTCCTTTGTTGGACTTTGTGTAGTTATTTTTGCTGCATATCCACCCCGGGCAGCTCAGATGAGTATTATAGATTTTAGTATTGCGATATTTCCATTTTCCAGATATTATATATCTGTTTTGAGTCTTGAGGCCAAAGTATGAACTGTGTGTGTTGTGTGTATATATGTGTAAATTGTTCGCCGGACAAGGGAGATGCTGTCCGATTTTATATTGGATCAGCGGCTCCGTTGGTCTCGGGGCGTGACAATTTAATTTTGAATTATTACTCAAAGGTCAAACAAGAATGAGTACCAAGCAGGAAAAACAAAGAGAATAGATTTATGGTAAAACAACCTATTTAGAAAATAAGACAATCATGCATTTAAGGTAAACTAATCTACAAGAATCAAGTAAGAAGTATCCGCCTTTAATGTCGTATACGTATTCGAGAAAGCTTGCCACGATCAAATGCACGAATTCAGGTCAATGTCCTGTATCAAGAACATAGTTTAGCTATTGTTACAAATAACAATTACCCAAACTTAATTCTAGACCTAAATAGGACCATCCTATTACTAATCTGAACCATAATCCTCAAATTCCACAAATTGAAACCATAATTATGTTATGCATCATCATCTACAACCACAGCTAAGGTGAAAAATCTACTCCCCCTTGTTTAAATTATGTAGGGTCTGTGAAACCAATCAAGCTATCAATGATACTTCAAATTGAAACCCCTAAACATAGCACCTTACCTGACGACAATGGCCCCTTGTGATCAGCTACGGTAAGGATCAGCCCTATTAACCAAGACATCCCTATCAGAAACTACAATTTAAAACATCCATAATCTTCTGATCTAATTCTTCCATTACAGAACACCTACACATTAGGACCAAAACCGCAGATCCTAGTGCCTATTCCAGTATTCCTCTCAAACTCCAAAAGCAACTAAGCTAACCAAAACCCAATCCAAAACGTAATCAACACCAAGATTCAACAGATCGATCTTAAAACATCAATCCTCACCTGAGTTGGTGTCGCAGCGCCCCTCCTCTCCGAATCCGACGAGATCAACCACCAAAGGAAGTGCGGCGAAGATCTCCTATTCCGATAAGATCACCTCAACCTCAGGTCCTCTCCCAATGTAGGAAGGAGATCATGCAAAGGAACAACCCCAAATCTTAGATCACTGTCGATGATTCCCAGTGAAGGGGGCGGGTCGCCGACAGCTTGCGTGGCGATGGTCACAAAGTGATGGTGAAAATTTTTAAATATATAATATTATTTTTTAATAAAACGTGAGAGGGGTGGTCGTACCCCCTCTTCTCCAAGTAGCTACTCCCTTGGTAGCACCAATTTCAGTCATCGATATCATTTTAGCTACCGATATTTGTTTCGGTCACTAATTAGCGATGGAGGCTAATCTCTATCATTAAAATTAGAGACAACATTAAAATTCGATTGCTAAATATAGAGACGGAAGTTACTCTCCCTCACTAACATTAGCGATAGAAATATTCGATCCATCGCTAATTTAGCAATGGAAATAATTTTTCCATCTCGCCATCATAGATTATTATTTTTGTCATTAATTTTCTAAAAAATTTTGTCAGGACCTCCTCTCTTTGAGAGATTTCATTTTGTTTATATGATACATTATAAATAAACCATACGCACATTCACATCCACAATATTCACATTCAAATTCATTCACATTCACATTCACGATACTTTAAAATGTATCATGTAAACATACACTCAAATCCAAATACATTCACACTCAAATCAATATACGATACATTCACATTCACAATTCACACTACATCAATTCACAAAACATACATTCAAATCCAATTACAAACCACACTATCAAATTCATGATGCATCCACGTTCACAATATATGAAATCTAAAATGAAAAACAATACAATTCAAATTTATTACATTCCAACTCCAATCTAACAAAGTAATACATCATCACATCTCATCATCATAATTTGCAATAAGTATAATACAATATGTTATTTAAAATAACAAAGACATAATTTAAATTACACTACATTGCTATTTTGAAACGATCCTTATCAGAGCCAAGTTTGCGAGTTCCTTTGGGATCTGTGGATTTTACGATGTTGTTTTTGGTGGATTACTAAAGCGTCAGTTTGTTGAGGTTTTTCCGACGTTTTGGTGTCTATGGGTTTACGAAGTTGTTTTGTTTTATGAGGTCTATCTGTATTTTACGGATTTATTTTCCGGAGTCTTTTTCTGGTTATGGTTGTAATGGGACTTGGCAGCGACGAGATCTCTCCCGGCAAACAAGAAGTAAGTTGGTTTTAAATTTGGTTAATTATATATCTAAATAATGTATGTTGGTTTTGTTAACAGATATGCCTCGTCGTATTGAGTTATCTCCACCCCGTGATCGTGGTCGTGGACGACGATCACGGGGGAGGCCAGAGGAGGCCGAGGGAGACACGAATCAGGAGGGTGATAGGCCCACCAGAGTGGAGTCGACTGGTCAGAGATCAGCTCACCAGGACCCTTCAGGTGAGCTGAAATCTCCACCACGGAGAGTACCTTCTCCTGTATATCCGATAGCAGTCCCAGTTGTACCATCAGAGGCAGGTCCGTCAGTACCACCAATGGCAATACCAGGAGTGCCATTAGGGGTACCCCCTGCCCAAGCGAGTTGGCTTATGGACAGAGCTCGGATTTCGTTGCTAGCAACGTCTGTGAAGGGTCGCTTCACACTGTTACATAGGGAACCAGATCCCTATGCAGCTCGTGCTTGGTTGGAGACATTGGAGGACACCTTCAGTTATATGACCCTCACAGACATAGAGAAGGTGGAGTTAGCTACGTATCATCTTTGAAATCAGGTCGTCACTTGGTGGAATATGCATAAGACTCTTTTTGGTGGACGGCCGATTTCTTGGGTTTCTTTCCACGAGGCTTTCGAGAGCAAGTATTATCTTGCTGCATTTCGTACGGCACGACGGCAGGAGTTTCTTGCTTTTCATCAGGGAGACCGCTCAGTTATGGAGTATGAGGCGGAATTTAATCGCCTGACAGAGTTTTGCCCTCAGTTGGTTGCTACGGAGGCGGAGCGGACGACACAGTTTATGATGGGCTTAGCTGGATATATCCAGATGCGTTTGTCTGGATGGGTTGCTACTTCATATCGAGAGGCTTTGGATCGGGCTTTACATGCCGAGATGATTCAGCAGCAGTTGCATGGTGATAAGAAGAAAGGGAAGTAGGCAGCCCAGAGTTCAGCAGCGACACAGCGACAGCAGACAGTTGGACAGAAACGCAGTAGCAGGAGTCAAAGTACGCAGGAGACTTATGTACCTCATTCTCGACCCCAGAATTTGGACGGTTTTCAGCAGGATCGTCACAGGGTTCTCAGCAGACTCGGAGGTTTAATACTGGTGCGACTCATTGTATGCAGTGTGGTTCTAAGGACTACGGCTGTTAAATACCGAATTTTTAAGGGGCTGAAAAGGTAAATTTTTAAATTTAGGGACCTAGTTGTAATTATCTGAACTTGGGGGGCCTTTTTGTAAGATGCCAAACATTAATTAAAAAAACCTCTAAAACCTAACTTCCCTCAACTCACACGATCCGTTCCTTCTCCCCATCACCGTCGAACCCCTCTGTCGACGCCCGCACGCGCCGCGACCAGCGACGCCGCCGTCGCGCTCTGTTCTCCTCCTACCTCTTCGTTTTCTTCAGCGTGCACGGACGAGATGCTGAGCGCCCGTCTTCCTGATCGCGCTTGCCGACCCCGCACGATTTCATCTCCACTTTGCCACCGAGACCTAATTCCTCCTCACTCGACCGACACCGGCGATCTTCCTTCTCTTGTGTCGGGCCGTCAGATTTGGAGAGAGCAAGGTTCAGTTGGTGCTTGTGAAGAAATTGGGCAAGATCCTTTGGAAGGATTTCGACCGTGAGCAATCAAGGTAAGGGATTAAAGGTTGGTTGTTTGGTTTGGAGATGTTTATTTAGGTTGAGGTTTAAGGTGGAATCTTGAGATGTTGTCGTGAGTTATTGGTGGCTAATTTCAATCATGTGTGGAGTAGTTTTCAATCTTTAGCAAAAAAATAAAGGGTGTAGTTTCAATTATTACTCTGTTCTTTGTTCCCTGCCGTGGCATTTGGAATGGTTGGGTTGATCAGAGTCATCGATGGAGATTCATTGCTTACCATGAGCACTAATTTTGGGTGTTGTAATATTCTGTGTTAAAATCCTAGAATTTGTAGTGAAGCATGGTTAGTTGTAGAAAAGTTGTTGTGAGCAACTTGTCGAGTTTGGGAATTTTATTTAATAACCTAATGGTGATAATTAGGTATGGACGGAACCCATAGTTATATTGGATTTAACTAAATAGATGTAATTAAATAGAAGTTGTGATTAGGATTTATTCTAATTGTGTTTAGTATTTCGTTTAGCTAAGTTGTTAATTTTATAATTAGCTAAACTATATCATTCGGTACAGGACCTTGAGTTGGTTACGCACAGTTGATCGTGAAGGTCCTCATTTACGAAATTCTTCAATAAAAGGCGGGTATTTCTCCTTTGTACTCTAGTAGTTTCGTTTACCTTAAAGCATGGCTATATTATGTCTAGTAGGTTGCTTGACCTTGTTCTTTGTCGTTATTTAAAACATCGCCGTTGAGACTTATTCTTCGTTGATCTTCGAGTATTTCTAAATTCGTTTCTGTACAGTCCTCTGTTGGTTTTCCGTTCTGTAAAGTACTGCTTGTACGCGAGTACTTAGAAGTCCATTAAACACAATTAGGTTTATTTGGCATTAGAAATATCCTACCTATTAGTGTAGGTGCATAATCGTTGGTTTGCGATTTTCGGTTGGTTGTATTGATGCATCGTATACTTATTGGATTTTGTTGCATCGTTGTTTCTTCGGTTGTTCGTGCATCGTATATCATGCACCATACTTACACGTTGCATACTAACGACTGTTAGGCTTACATTTAGTTAAGTCGTCGTTAGTCATATTGTTGCTCGATTCACTCAACCACTTGTTATCGTGGTAGTTATTAGAGTGCGAGTGTTTGTCCTGTTATGCCAAACAGTGACACCCTCACCGTTGTTTTTAGAGGGATGAGTTGTTGGTGGCTCACCCTCACCGTTGTTTATTTTTGAGGGATATTTTGTAGCTGTGATAGCTCCCCCTAGGTATAGGGGTTTGGAGTGTGTGCTCCCCAGCATCCTGTCCACTCAACCACACCTTATGTGGTATTATTGTTGTTGTTGGTTATTGTTGTTGTTGGAGTGGTACAGTTGTCACAGCCCTACCCACTCGGTCACACAGATGGGATGTGTTGACGGCTTGACTGGCGTCAGGGGTGACACATGTCATTGCATCATGTGCATACGTATTTCTTTTATGCATTTATTTGTGTTTGATGCACTTATATGAGCTATGATTGTTGCATATGTATGACATGCATGTCTATCTTGATATTATTGTTATTGAGTTGTTCTATACCTGCTTAGTCGTTATTCGGTTTTATACCATGTTGTATTATTTTGGTTATGCATGATTAGGTAAATCTGATATTTCTTATGGACTGTACCTTTTGATTCTCTACTTCGTTATCTTATTTATGCCATGCTTATTGTCTACTCATATACCCGCAGAGTCCGCTCGGACTCACCACCCCTGCTTTCCTTTTTGTTGTTTCAGATAGCAGGTAGCGGTATTGCTTGGAGCCAGGAGATGATCCAGTTGCCAGTCCCTCAGTCCTTCAGTTTCACCAGGTGATTTTGGTTTGGAGTTGTTTCAGAGTTAGTTCTCCTTAGTTTCCGTGTTTTCCACATTTTATATTATTTCTGGTATGATCTTGATAAAATAAAAATTTAGTCATGTCTTATTGGTCGGGTTTATTCGTTGGGAAGTTTCTTATTAAGTTGTGTTTTCTTTTATGCCTAAGGTGGCTGAGCCACCCATTAAATTATTTTAAACTGCGTGGTTGTGTGTCTTTTATATATTGTTGTGATGCTAGCCGCATGTGGCTAAGCTATATATGTGAGATAGTATGTATTTTTGCCCCATATTGTCCGCCGTACAGGGGATATGCTGCCCGATTTTCGAGGAAGCATATACCTCTGGGGGCGTGACAACGACAGACCAGATTGTCCCCACGAGCACCCTATCTGTTATTATTGTAAACTTCCAGGTCACGAGAGTCGAGACTGTCCTGTGAAGGCTCAGCATAAGTCTCCAGCATTTACTCCTCGGGGTGGCCGATCAGGACCGCAGAGGCCATATCGAGGCGACCGTCAGACTCATACGTCATTTCGACCGTAGTAGACTGGACCTCAGCAGGCAGTTCCACCACCAGCCCAGATGTATGGTATGCCTGGGCATGAGTACTCCTCACCAGTGGGGTCTCAATATTCTGGGACAGGATCGTATTATCAGCAGACACGTCCAGCATACCAGCCTCCAGTTTATCAGCATCAGCCGTCGGTTGGAGCTTCTGGTTATCAGTCTCAGCAGTCGGTCGGGCCTTCTGGATATCAGCCCCATCAGACTGCTGGACCTTCATCTGCTCAGCCGCAGCCGATTTTAGCGTTGCCACCTTCAGCTATAGAGACAGGCCGAGTTTATGCAGTCACCAGAGAGGAGGCACAGCGGGCCGATGGATCGGTCATTCGTGGTATGATTTCCGTTTACGCATTTCCTGCTGAATTACTTGTTGATACTGGTAGTTCTAATTCTTTCATATCACGACTATTTATGGGAAAAATTAGTAGAATGCCTACCTTTAGATCACAACGTTTATCAGTGTCTCTACCATCCGGTGAGGTATTAGATATCACACAGGAAGTCAAGGCGTGTCCATTGGACTTCGATAATTATACCCTCACCGTGGATCTGTCAGTTCTCGAGATGGTAGAATTTGATATCATTCTGGGCATGGACTCACTGGCAGCTTATCATGCCACAGTTGATTGCCAAGCGAGGGTGGTCATGTTTTGGCCTCCGAACCAACCCTCGTGGAAATTCATTGGCACCAGAGATGATGGGATTTCTATTATCTCTGCACTTCAAGCTCAGAAGCTTATGTCGCATGGATGTCAGGGTTTTCTATTATCATTGATCAGCACTGATGGTAGCAGTAGCCCTCAACTCTCGGGTGTTCCAGTGGTCCAAGAGTTTCCAGATGTATTTCCAGAGGAGCTAGCTGGTTTGCCTCCTAGAAGGCAAGTTGAATTTGTGATCGAGTTGATTCCGGGGACTGCGCCGGCATCAAAGGCTCCGTATCGTATGGCGCCTAAGGAGTTGGACGAGCTAAAGGTCCAACTTCAAGAGTTGCTTGACAGAGGATTTATTCGTCCTAGTGTATCCCCATGGGGTTCACCAGTGTTATTCGTCAAGAAGAAGGATAGTTTTATGAGGTTATGCATCGACTACCGGCAGTTGAATGCCGTGACTATCAAGAACAAGTATCCCCTACCTCGTATAGAGGATTTGTTTGATCAGTTGAAGGATACCTCAGTGTATTCTAAAATTGATTTACGGTCTGGATATCATCAGTTGAGGGTCAGGGATTCGGATATTCAGAAGACAGCGTTTCGCACCCGGTACGGACATTATGAGTTTTTGGTAATGCCATTTGGGCTTACCAATGCTCCTGCAGTATTCATGGATCTGATGAATCGGGTTTTTATGGAGTATTTGGATCAGTTCGTTATTGTTTTCATCGACGACATCCTGATTTACTCCCATTCTGAGGAGGAACATGTGCGCCACCTTCGTATCGTTCTGGAGACGCTCCGACAGGAGCAGTTGTATGCAAAGTTTAGCAAGTGTGCTTTCTGGTTGTCTTCTGTGGGTTTTCTCGGACACGTTGTTTCCAGTAGAGGTATTTTCGTAGATCCCCAGAAGATCGAAGCTGTCACCAGTTGGGAACAGCCTAAGTCAGTTCAGGAGGTGCGCAGTTTTCTCGGATTGGCTGGTTATTATCGTCAATTTGTTGAGGGTTTTTCCAGTATCGCTTCACCGTTGACACGTCTGACCAGAAAAGGCGTGAAATTTGTTTGGACAGAAGCTTGCGAGACTAGTTTTCAGGAGCTCAAGCGGCGATTGGTGTCTGTGCCTGTATTGGTGTTACCTTCAGGCGAGGACGGGTTTGTACTCTACACTGACGCTTCACATCAGGGTTTGGGTGCAGTTTTGATGCAGCATGGACGGGTAGTCTCTTATGCTTCTCGTCAGCTGAAGGAGCATGAGAAGAATTATCCAGTTCATGACTTAGAGTTTGCAGCCATTATTGTTGCCCTGAAGATATGGAGACATCATCTCTACGGCGTCACGTTTGAGATTTTCACAGATCACAAGATCCTCAAGTATTTATTCACTCAGAAGGAGCTAAATCTTCGTCAGAGAAGATGGATGGAATTCTTGAACGATTATGACTATACTATTAGCTACCATCCAGGGAAAGCTAATGTAGTTGTGGATGCACTCAACAGAAAATCCCGGAGTGTTCTGGCTTGTCACCGGGTTATGGTCAACGATTTAGTTCAGAGCTTCTCAGAGTTGGGACTGGAGGAGCAGAGTCAAACAAAGAAAGGGTTGTTGGTGACTATGGTTGCTCAGTCTTCGATCAGGACGAAGATCAGAGAGGCTCAGCTTAGTGATCAGCATCTGCAGACCTTAGGCAGCCGGATAGCCTCCGAGCAGCAGACTGACTTTACACGTGATGACGACGGTATTCTATATTTCCGAGGGAGATTGTGTGTACCTAAGTCACATTCGGTTATGGAGGAGTTGCTTCAGGAGGCTCATCAATCTCGGTTTGCCATTCATCCAGGTGGAACCCGTATGTACCGAGATTTGAGACGTTCTTACTGGTGGAACGGTATGAAGAAAGACATCGCGGATTTTGTTGCTAGATGTCTAGTGTGCCAGCAGGTGAAGGCCGAGCATCAGAGACCTGGTGGACTATTACAGAAGATCCCCATTCCTGAGTGGAAGTGGGAACATATTACGATGGATTTCGTTGTTGGATTACCGAGGTCTCGTAGAAGACACGATGCGATTTGGGTGATCGTTGATCGATTAACCAAATCTGCTCATTTCTTGGGGATTCAGAGGACAGATTCTTTGGACAAGCTGGCAGAGTTGTACTGCCGTGAGATTGTCAGATTGCATGGTGTTCCTCTGAGCATCATATCAGACAGAGACCCGCGTTTCACTTCGCGGTTTTGGCAGAGTTTGCAGCAGGCAATGGTTACCGAGCTTCGATTCAGTACAGCCTTTCATCCGCAGACGGACAGACAGTCTGAGCGTACCATTCAAACACTAGAGGATTTGTTGAGGTCTTGCGTTATGGACTTTGGAGGCAACTGGGAGGATCACCTGCATTTGGTTGAGTTTGCTTATAATAATAGCTATCATTCGGCTATTCAGATGGCACCTTTCGAGGCGTTGTATGGTAGAGCTTGCAGGACACCCACCCTTTAGGTAGAGGTTGGGGAATCTCAGTTGCTAGGTCCTCAGAGTATTTAGCATGACGCAGAGCTAGTCTGTGCTATCAGACGTAGGCTGTCAGAGGCTCAGGATCGTCAGAAGAGTTATACAGATCGGAGACGCAGACCCTTGGAGTTCTCCGTCAGCGATCACGTGTTTTTACGAGTGTCACCCACGAAAGGGGTGAAGAGGTTTGGGTTACGAGGTAAGCTAGCTCCACGCTATATTGGACCCTTTCAGATTTTAGAGCGGATTGGAGCTGTCGCTTATCGTCTGGCGTTACCACCGTCATTGGCTGGAGTTCACGATGTGTTTCATGTTTCCATGCTGAGGAAATATGTACCAAATTCTACACATGTGTTATCAGAGGTGACGGTCGTACTTCAGCCAGACGCGACTTACGAGGAGGTGCCTATGCAGATTCTGGACCGCAAAGAGCATCGATTAAGGAACAAAACAGTTCGTTTAGTCAAAGTTGGTTGGTAGCACCACTCTGATGAGGAAGCTACTTGGGAGCTCGAGGATACGATCAGAGCTGGCCACCCTCATCTATTTTCTTGAGGTGTGTATGGTTGGTCTTCATTGTGTATTTATATTATGGTTCAGGTGTTGATACCTGTGGTGGTTGATTAGTATTTGTTTGGTTTGTTAGTGAAATTTGGGGACCAAATTTTTGTTAGTGGGGGAGAATGTTAAATACCGAATTTTTCGAGTTGAAAAGGTGAATTTCGGAGATAGGGACTAGTTGTAATTTTACAAAATTGTTGGGTTTATGTGCAAAAAACCAAAGTTAAGTTATAAAAACTCCCTAAAAGCCCTAACTTCTTTCCCCCGTGCCCTCTTCTGCTGTTTTTTTCTCCCCGACGCCGAATCCCTTCAGTTTTCGCCCGACCCCGCTGTAACCCTAGGCGACACCGACAGCCAAAGCCGACGCCGAGTGTCGCTGCCTTGGTCATCACCTTCCTCTCGTTTACTGCGGTGCTTCGATTGTGAGCCGTTGCCAGAGCAGTTGTGGTCCATTGGATATTGGAAGAGGAGGTAAGATTAGATTGAATGTTGATTTAGGTTGGATTGAAACAGTGGGATCGTTTCTGTCTTGGGAATTTTTGTTGTAGTTGTTCGTGTTGGTCTTGCGATTCTTCTCGCTGTGTGACTTTGTGTAGGATTAATTTGGTTCTGTTTTAGATTAGTGTTCAGTTGGGTGAGCTTCATGCCGTGAACTGTGAAGTAGGGATGAGATTGATATTGTTTTGGGGTTGGTAATTTGGTCGTATGTCAGTTGAGGGAATTTATGTTCGATCTGTGTAAGGTTGTATAGCTGAACAATGGTACCTTGGTTGGAATTGTCGTGTAATAGAGTTAGGCTATAGATTTGTTTACCTTATGGTTTTCATGTATGAATGATAGATTCGAGGTTTTGAGGTTGAAGTCAGAGCTGTTCCTTGGGATTAAGAGGAGACTTAATGTTGTTTAAGAGTTAGTTAAGGGGATATTGTAATTATGATTCATCCTAATTTGGTTACTTGTAATTTAGATAATTAATTAAATATGTATTATAGTTAGGATTTATCCTAATTATATTTCGTATTGTGTTTAGCTAATTTGTTAATATTATAATTAGCTAAACTTTATTAATTATTATACAGGACCTTGATTCGGACTCGTTCAGTTGATCGTGGGAGGTTCTGTTCGTATACGTTATACAATTATAAAAGGTGGGTATTTCTCCTTTGTACTCGAGTAGTCTTCTTTACCTTAAAAGCATGGCTTGTTATGTCTGATAGGTTGCTTGACCTTGTTCTTTGTTGTTTGTTATTTAAACATCGCCGTTGAGACTTATTCTTCGTTGATCTTCGAGTATTTCCAAATTCGTTTCTGTACAGTCCTCTGTTGGTTTTCCATTCTGTAAAGTACCGCTTGTACGCGAGTACTTAGAAGTCCATTAAACACAATTAGGTTTATTTGGCATTAGAAATATCCTACCTAGTAGTGTAGATGCATAATCGTTGGATTTCGGTTTCTGGTTGGTTGTATCGATGCATGTTTCACTCGTTGAATTTTATTGCATCGTGGTTGCTTTGGTTGTTCGTGCATCATATATCATGCACCATACTTGCACGTTGCATACTAACGACTGTTGGCTTACATTTGGTTAAGCCGTCGTTAGTCATATTGTTGCTCGATTCACTCAACCACATATTGTCATGGTAGTGGTTAGAGTGCGAGTGTTTGTCCTGTCATGCCAGACAGTGACACCCTCACCGTTATTTTAGAGGGATGAGCTGTTGGTGGCTCACCCTCACCGTTGTTTATAGAGGGATATTGCAGCTGTATAGCTCCCCCTATGTATAGGGGTTGGAGTGTAGACTCTCCAGCATCCTGTCCACTCAACCACGCCTTATGTGGTATTATTGTTGTTGTTGGTTATTGTTGTTGTTGGAGTGGTACAGTTGTCACAACCCTACCCACTCGGTCACACAGATGGGATGTGTTGATGGCTTGACTGGCGTCAGGGGTGACACATGTCATTGCATCATGTGCATACGTATTTCTTTTATGCATTTATTTGTTTTTGATGCACTTATATGAACTATGATTGTTGCATATGTATGACATGCATGTCTATCTTGATATTATTGTTGTTGAGTTGTTCTATACCTACTTAGTCGTTATTCGGATTTTATACCATGCGTATTATATTGGTTATGCATGATTAGGTAAATCTGATATTTCTTATGGACTGTACCTTTTGATTCTCTACTTCGTTATCTTATTTATGTCATGCTTATTGTCTACGCATATACCCGCAGAGTCCGCCCGGACTCACCACCCCTACTTTCCTTTTTGTTGTTTCAGATAGCAGGTAGCGGTATTACTTGGAGCCAGGAGATGATCCAGTTGCCAGTCCCTCAGTCCTTCAGTTTCACCGGGTGATTTTGGTTTGGAGTTGTTTCAGAGTTAGTTCTCCGTAGTTTCCTTGTTTTTCGCATTTTATATTATTTCTGGTATGGTCTTGATAAAATAAAAATTGTAGTCATGTCTTATTGGTCGGGTTTATTCGTTGTGGAGTTTCTTATTAAGTTGTGTTTTCTTTTATGCCTAAGGTGGCTGTGCCACCCATTAAATTATTTTAAACTGCGTGGTTGTGTATTTTTTTTTATATTGTTGTGATGCTAGCCGCATATAGCTAAGCTATATATCTGAGATAGTATGTATTTTTGCTCCATATTGTCCGTCGTACAGGGGAGATGCTGTCCGATTTTCGAGGAAGCATATACCTTTGGGGGCGTGACAATCCTTCTTTTATATATGGATCTAAAGTTAAACTACTTATTAGAAAATATAAAAAATTGATTAATACAAGTTTAGCATGCTTTAAAAAAATATATACTTCAATAATAGAATATATACTCAAATCCAGTTCTTCAAGTGTTGACCTTTTATCTACATTATTCTTGAAAAGATGAAATACAATTAGAGCTACAAAGACATAATACAATTAGTGCTATATATATATATATATATATATATATATATATATATATATAAAACTATTTTCTATGTTTTATGAGTCATAAACAAAAAAAATTAAGTTGAAAGTCAACACACCTCAGAAGAACTATTCCTCAAGAGCGTTCACTACTAGAATTTTTGCATTCAACAACACATAATCGACAACGGTTTTTTGATAAAGTGTTGTCTTATGTCAATTTAACAATAGTTTTAGTATTAACCGTTGTTGTTGTTGGTCTGTATACGTAAAAAGACAACAGTAATAATAAAATGTTGTCGTATGTATACTCAACGACAACAGTTATAAAATAACTGTTGTCTATAGGCGGGATTTACAACAACTGATGTGATAAACTGTTGTCTATTATGACAATAGACAACAGTTATATTAAACTGTTATTGTTGTATTGTTGTGCTGTTCAAGCAATAAACAAAATCAACGGTGGATATCCAACTGCAAAAAAAATAACGAACTATTAAATCCTCAGTCTCTTATTTTTGCCGTGCCCTAGCTTCTCCGCCCGAACCCCACCCTTGCCGACCCCTCTCCCTTCCTCCTTTCCCTCTCGCCCGATGTCATCCTTCGCACACGAAATCGCCGCACAAGAAGTTCGTGCAAGAAATCGCTGCACAAGGTTTCATCGCCGCTCCATCTTCATTTCGCTCAAATGTTTCATCGTCGCCCCTCACGGTCAATGGCGGGATCACTGGATTCAGCCCTAGGTATCTTTTTCAAGTTGTCCTAATGGTCATCTCTTATTTCCTTCTACTTCTCCTTCATTCTCTTCTTTGCCCTCTCTTCGATTCTCCACTTGGAGAACCCATCGTCTCCCTTGCTCTACCTCCACTTGGGAAGAGCAAAAGATGGTTGAGATCTGGAAGTAGCTACAGGCTCGAACCTTTAGGAAAAGGGTATGTTTCTTCTTTTACATCCTTTATTAGCAATAGAATCTAAATATGTTAGCTATGTAGGTTTCATGATAGCTTCTTAGCAGCTCTCAGCAATATATTGTATTACTTTCCTTTGGTGTTGCCTGAAGCAAAGAAGTTGTTGTTACTTAGTGATAGTTTGATAAATAATCACTAAAGGAGTTTCCTCTACACTAGTTTGTTACTAGATCCAGAAAGGAGTTCTTACGGAGACGTGTCTTCTTAGCAGCTCTTGCGGAGATGTGTAAGTATAGCATTTAATTTTGAAGCTATATCAGATTGAAGCTATATCATATTACTAGATCCAGAAAGGAGTTTCCTCTACACTAGTTTGTTAACAACAGTTTTGAATCCTATCGCATTAACAATAGTTTGTAGAAATATAATAGTTGGCTCTACCGAGATTCAGATACATGGTCCATCTGAAAGAGAAAGTCTTCTGTCTTCTATCATTCAGGAGAATCCTGACCTTATTGTGGTGGATTATACAGTGCCTGATGCTGTAAATGGTATTGTTTTCCATTTAGCTTTTTTTGTTTAATATGATTTCTTTCTTTGCTAAAATCTCCAAGCCATATTTATGCAAGGAATTGTAAAGACATATGTCTCATCAATATTTAAGATTAACCTAGATTTTGCACAATACTATGATCTTTGCATTTTGATTAACATGCATAAATCATGCTTCAGTGAAAGTAACATAACTTTACTTTTAATAAACATTGCCTTTGGTAACAAGTTTTCAGTAACTTACAGAGCTAGGAAATTTGAAGTTATGGAAGAGTTGTTTACTCTATTTTGCATGGTAAATAGTACATATTTCCAGTTGATGATATGCTTTAGACCAGAGAAGGGGTACTTTCCTAGCAGTAGCTTTGATGTTTCGGGACTATATCATATTGTAATAAAATTTGTTGTTCCTCTCATATTTTTTTAAACACTGTATTGTTTCTAGGTTCAAAATTTCTTATTCTTTGTGGGTTAACTCACTTTTCATTTGCTTGGTCTTTTGTAGGGAAATTTAGGCACCTTCCTGTAGTAGAGAATGACGAAGTTATTGCCATGCTGGATATTACAAGATGCTTGTATGATGCTATATCAAAAATGGAAAAAGCTGCTGAACAAGGTAGTGCTATTGCAGCTGCAGTTGAGGGAGTTGAACGCCAATGGGAAAATAGCTTGTCAGGTTAGAGGATTTATTGTATTTCAACGAACAAGGGTGATTATTCTATTCATCTGCTCATCCTTCTTTATGGATATCTATATAATAAATTTACTAAATAGAGAAACAAAACTTGATAACCAACTTTTTTTTCTGTGTTTTTTTCCTCTCTCTCCATCTAGCATTGGGATCGTCTCAATGGAATCCCTGTCTAGATAAACCAAGCTAACAGTTTCCTTATAATTGTAAGTGTTGATATCTTTTTTGTTTGTTTATTTGTTAGTTTGTTATTTTTGTTGTTTGTTGATACATATCTTTATGGATCATTTTTTATTGGACATATGCATTTAATAGAATAACTAATTAGAGTGTTTGTTCTCTTTTTTCCAGCTGCAGGGACTTGTTCGTGATCATGTTTGAAGACCATTAATCTGACCTTCCAGCTGCAGGGACCTGTTCGTGATCATGTTGGGTCAGAATTATATATAATTTGAACTCTTGTAATTTGGGTCAGAAGATACTTTAGTGGTTTCGTCTGTAGAAAGGTTTTTGGACAGAAGATACTTTTGTGATTTCGTCTGTAGAAAGCTTATGGTGGATCTTTATTGTAAATATGTTGATGATGTTTGATATATATAGTTTTTGTTTCGAGGTTAAATTATTGCCTTTTAATTGAAAATATAATGGAAATATCTTTGTTGTCAAATTGGTATGAAACTGTTGTGGAACAGTGCAAACGCACAACAGATTTTTTTAAGCTAAACTGTTGTTGTAGATAAACGGTGGCATACGACAATACAGTGATAAAACCGTTGTCGAATATAATAAAAGACAACGGTGAATAAGTCATACGACAACGGTGATAAACCGTTGTCGAATATAATAAATTACAACAGTGAAAAACTGTTGTGAAATGTGACATACGACAACAGTGGAAGTCAAACTGTTGTCGAATATGATATACGACAACAGTGATTCACTGTTGTCGTAGACCCCCCCTTTAACAACATGGCCTTTAACAACAGTGGTAAATGGCCTACGACAACAGTGATTCACTGTTGTTAAATGCATTTTTTCTAGTAGTGGTTTGGGTCTTGAGTCTCTTGTGAGTTAAAACCATGTGGCATTAGAAAATTTTGAGTTCATCGATCTACAAATTCTTGCATTTGCCAGTCTACTTATGTCTTAGCCCGATCTTCCATCGACTACTCACTACTAACCTAGACTTCTCTAATGACATGACATGATCCCGCAAATCTTGATTTTCTTATCTTAATGATTGCACCTCAGTAGATGAAGAACTCGGGCAACCCTTGAGCCTAAGAGTCATCATACGATCACATGTGACTTTCCCTTTGGAGCTAAGGTCATAGAAGGAGTTCTTTTCCCTTCCACAAATAGCCTCATAATATATCTCATCTTGTACATCGTCTAATGGAGTTTGTAACTCCCCTCCCTCTATAGCAAGCTGAGATGCTTGAGCAACTTATCAATGGTTATATCCCATGTAAAAAAAGATTATTAATATCTAATATGCAATTAATAAAGCTAGTAATTGTTAAATGTGAGTGACAATAAAATTTGGCCATTTGGGTTAAATTTGTTAATCGGAATGGTAATGAAATTCATTAAGGGGTCAATGGTAATGGGAATCATAATTGCATTGGTATCATGATTGCATTGGTAGTGTTTGGTTCAAATCCTAAAATGGTTCAACATTAGTAATGGGAATCCATAAAAATTTTAAAGTTACATAAAATAATAGGATTACTACAAAATAGAGAAAGTGAAATAAAATGGGTTTAGAGATAAAGTAGAAAAATATAAAGAGAGAAATTATGAGAAGTGAGGTAGAAAAAGAAATTAGAATAAAAAATAAAAGAAAATATGGTAATAGAGAAAATGAAATTAAAAGAAGAGAGCGAGAGTAAGATAAGATAAATGTGATAAAAAAAATAGAGGAAGGAATAATTAAAAAAATATAGAGAGAGAAAATAAGATGAGAGAGGTAGAAAGAGAAAGTGATATAAAAATAGAGAGAGAAAGTGATATAGAAAATATAGAAAAATAAATGAAAAATAAAGATAGATAAATTATAATAAGAGATGTAGAGAGAGAAAATAATATTGAAAATATATACAAAAAATAAGATGAGAGAGGTAGAGAAAGAAAATGATATAGAAAATATAGAGAGAAAGTACTGATATAGAAAATATGGAGAGAGTGTGAAAAAAAATAAAGATAGATAAATTATGATAAGAGAGGTAGAGAGAGAAAGTGATATAAAAATATAGACAGAGAAAATGAGATAAATAAGTAGTGAGAGAAAATGATATAAAATATGTAGAAAGAAAAAATATAATAAGAGAGGTAGTGAGAGAAAAGAATAAATATGTAGAGAGAGAAAGTAAAATAAGAGAATACAAAAGGAGATAGTAAAATAAAAAAATTAAAAATCAGTGTTTTGGATATATGAAAATGAAAGAATAATTGAGGAGTTGATTGATGAGGGAGGAATAGAGAATGAAAATGAGGGAATAATACTCTCATTGACACATACCAAACAGTATCAGTGGGAGTGATTACCATTGATTCTCATTCCCTATTCTCTATTACCCCAAACCAAATGCCTCTATGACCTTTAATCGAGTCTCGACAAAGGTGTCATCCTTCTTTTTCTTAACATGCATCATACCCAAATTATGTCGAATAAATAGATACTTCTAATATGGAAGTTCCAAAATTATACTTCTTTTTCTTCTAACCACACTTGCACACTCTCATAATGTATTTATTTAAATCATCAAAACTTGTCTGAGTTACTAGTACAAATCTATGATTGTCTATTTCCTCAAGTATTTCCTCTCACGTCTTGGTTATTGGAGGAAGTTTTCTGACCACTACATTCTTTATGAACTCTTTCTTATTTCGCCAGAAAGGGTGCTCTTTTAGTAAAAGTTTATGATGATTATCAAACAAAACATCCTTCCACTACAAGGTAATGAAAATGCATCAAACTCTGTCATGTAATGAGGAAATGCTAATTTATCAGTCCTTCTTGACAATAATGAGTATGCTGAAAAATCACTATTCATCCATAATAAAGTAGCATGCAAGGTAAAATTAATTTTACTTGCAATATCATAAGTCTCCGACCCTATATTATATGATTCATTTAGCTCGACAATCAGAGGTTACAAAAAATATCTATCTTCTCTTTCAGATTCTTTGGCCCTGGAATAAGCACAGTAAGAAACATATATTCATCTTTTATGTACATCTATAGTGGCAAATTATATGGCTGACCAAGATGAATATTCACTATAATAAATTTGACTTTCTACAGTACGTCATTAACAACGCACATTTATAAAGCACTGTTAATAATAGTTATCATAGCATGCCAAATAAAATGCACTGCGAAAACTATTATATTATTTTATAAATATTAAAAAATATGTTGTTCATAATAATAATAACTAATATCATGCGCTGTTAATATTATCAAAAATCTGCAGCATGTTGCGTGCTATTAAAATATTTTTAATAGTGCATCCGTAGCGCACTGCTAAAACCTTATGTTTTATAATTCACGCGATCCCTCTTGCCTCTTTCGCCAATCTTTAAGCCGTATCAGCCAAAGAAGTAAAGGTGCAGTCCCTCCCCACAAGAGTCTTCTTCTTCATGCCCTAGTCACCCCTCCCCGCAAGCATCTTCCACTTGAGCCCTAACCGCCGCCCTCTTCCCTGCAACCTCTTCCTCTTTGAGCTCTGGTCGTCGCCCCCCTCCCAACATGCCTCTTCCTCTTTGTTCCTAGTCACCCCCTCCTCCAAGCATCTTCCTCTTCAAACCCTAGCTGTCGCACCCTTCCTCGTCAAACCCTAGCTATCACACCCTTCCTCGTGAGGCTCTTCCTCTTGAGCCCTAGGTCGCCCCCCCCCCTCCCCTCCCAGCAAGCGTCTTCCTCTTCGTGCCTAAACTAAAAAAAATGTTCATTTCAATATGATTTTGTTTTCAAATAAATTATAAACACTGAACTCTTGGATATTGGCATGCCTTTCTTGTTCAAGTTAGTGATCATGGATCAATCAGTGCATTACAAATAGGCTTAGGATGTGTCACCAAATGAAGAAGCAAACATAAGAGGAGTAAATAGGGAAGGGGACATACTCAATTTCAAACTCATGGATTTATGCTATGATATAATGTTTAAAGATAACTTATTGGATAAACTTAAACTATTAGGAAAAGTATATATACAAATTGATCTTTAAAGTACTCTTCAAAAGTTAATATTTTTTGTGTTGGAACCATCATGCATATATGTCCTAACTTGTGATGATTGTTGTAGGGATCCTCATGGCTAGCAACTAGGGGTGATAATGTTCTAGCTATTTTCATGATTGTACTGGTTGCTTTGGCATCAAGTTCATGGCTATGTACACGAATATATTCTTGCAAAATAGAAAGAACCAGACTCTCAATCTCTTGATATAAAGATTGGTCTCAAATCGTATCTGTTTCCATTATTGTGCTTGCATTGATATGCGGTGGCTATACAAGAGCAATGTAATTTTTACAAACATGTCTTCTAAAAAATACTGGTTGATTTATACAGATTCGTGAGTTTTGTAAAATGATTATATGATGAATAAATATTAGATATTTGTATTTAGATTATATTTTGTAATCCTTTATTTCTATTTTAAGTGTTGTATGAATTGTGATAATGTTTAAATTTTAAATTTAGATTATATATTTTAAATAAATTTTATTAATAATTGTATGGTGTTGATAATTTAATCTGTGATATTTTTTTTAAAATTTATATACTATTATCCGCATTGCGTGGGCTCATGCTGCAAATGCTATTATCCGCAGTGCACGAGTGCATGTTGCAAATGATATTACCTGCAGCGTGTAACCATGTGTTGTCAATTTGTTATAACTTTTAATAGCTTAGAGTTGTGCAACATGCAATGCGCGCCGCGGATGAATAATTGCACGCTGTAGAAAGTCAATTTTGTTGTAGTGATTGCTATCCAGATTGACCAAATGACTAAAATTATCTGTTGAAAGTCCAATCTTCATTTTGTGGTTCCATTGAGAGAAATATTGTATCGAGATATTTCCATGCATAGGAGATAGAAAGATGATACAATATATCTCCTTCATGTACATACTCATAATGCCACCTCATGTGACTTGCTGTTGCAGCAGAAGTATATAAACATTGAAATCAATAGATAACGGGAAGTAATACATAACTTTCCATGATAAATTCTTCTTCTTCTTCCCTGATATGCGACTACACTTCTTATAACGAGAGTGATTACACGTTCTGCATTCAATCTATCTTCATTTCAAAAGATCATGCAATTATTTATACAATCAATTTTTTCCAAAAAAATGTTGAGGCAATCTAAGGTTCGGAGTGACCTTGTGTTTTGATGTTTGGGCAAAGGGTTTAAGTTAGATTTTTCCTTGTGATCTAATATGTGTATGTGAGTGTGCAGGATATGCAGATTACACATATGGACTTAGCTGGATGGCTTCGGTACAGTGAAGGGTGACATGGAGATAAGATGGAGGCTTGTGTGCACTCGAGGGACCTTGGTATAGCAGGGATGATAAGCTGAGGGGCGTGGACTTCGAGGTATATGTGAAGGATGATATGGAGACAAGCTGGAGGCTTGTGTGCATCCGAGGGATGAGAGCCGAAGACGAAGAGGGCGCAAAGGCAATAGTCAAGGCTGCTGGTGAAGAGTCAGCTAAGTCATGAAGGGATAAGAGCCGAGGGAGAAGGACTCCAAGGGCAAGCCAGGAAGTGGACTTCAAAGGGCACACATGAAGGGTGGCATGGAGGCAAGCCAAGGGAAGGCTTGTGTGCGCATCCGAGGGACGATAGCCAGTGGAAGAGGACTTCAAGGGGCAAGCCAAGGAAGTGTACCTGAAGGCACACGTGGAGGAGGGTCGTTGGAGTAAGGAAGAGTGTTTGTAGAAGCTGGGCAGTCGACTGGTGATATAACAGTCGACTGCCAGCACAAACAGAAACTCACAAAATGTAATCGACCCGAGACCAGTCGACTGCCCTGGGAGCAGTCGACTGGTGAGCTCAAAAACTAGCCGTTGAGAGAGTCGTTGGCTGGCTAGTTGAGTGGGACCAGTCAACTGGTAAATGAGCAGTCGACTGGTGGCGAGGGTTTAAGCTTTGAGTTCTATTTAAGAGAACTTGGGTTGAGCTGAGAACCCTGACGAAACAAGCTTGGTTAAGGCTTGTTAGTAGTCTCTAGAGCTCAGAGGTGTACTCAAGGTTGTGGTGAGGTTTCTCCACCCATAAGGAGCTACGCGAGCTAGCTGGAGGACATCCGAGGAGTGATCCACCGAAGGATCAAGGGATCGTCCACCTCACGGACTATCGTGGAGTAGGAGTCTTCATCTCTGAACCACGTAAATAGGTTTATTAGCATTGTTTAGTTTTTTAGTTTCATTTTAGTATATTCCGCTTGCGCAACTAACAACGTAGGTAGAAAAGAAAATCGAGAAATTGCTATTCACCCCCTCTAGCATACGCCAAGGATCTAACAAGTGGTATCAGAGCGAAGGACCGCTCTCATAGGACTAACCGCCAAAGAAGCACAAGCTAGAGGAAGAACAATGGAAGACAAGCTAGGAGATGACATCTACACTCCACCCCCCTACGACCATGAAGATTTCGGATATTGGAAGACAAGGATAGAAACATGGTTCGGAATGGAGTGGGACCTTAGGATTGCTCTTGAAGAACCATTTGAAATTCCTAGAGATAAACATGGTAAGAAGCTTAGACCAAGATATTGGAATCAAGAGCAACAAAATCAATCAAAAGCAAATGAAAAGGTAATTACAATTTTACTTAATATTTTCCTAACAATGTTTTGAGTGGTGTAGGGGAATATAAAAATGCATTCGAGTTGTGGAACAAATTGGAAAAGTATCATGAGAACCCTACACAAGTTCAAAAAATGGAAGAGCCCAAAGAGACAAGTCAAACGGTCCAAGAAGACAAAGAAGAAGAAGAATTGCTCATTTCATCAAGTGAAGTAGAAGAATTAAGTGAAAAATCATCAACTTCCTCAAGAGAAGAAGAGGAAGTATCAATCTCAAGAATTGAGGGGGAGGAGAGACCCTCATCCATGCAAAAGCAAGAAGAAGCTCCAACCTCCACCAAAGCAAAGACCAAGGATCATATCATATGCTTTGGATGCAATGAAAAGGGACACTACAAGGACAAGTGTCCAAATGGTAAGAAAAAGGAGGTAAAACCTACACTCATTTCAATTCCATTTAAATCTAACATGAGTTGTAGGAATGGAGAAGCCCAAGAGAAGAAAAAGAAAATTAGATGCTTCACGTGTGGCGAGCTAGGACACTACCACACGAAGTGCCCAAAGAAAGGAGAGCTAAAGAAAATGGAGCAATTGAGAAGATGGGAGAAGGAGGAAAAAAAGAAAAGAATCTCACATCAAGGGGGAGCTACAAGGGTAAGGGAGGTAATCCCTAACTTTAAATTAAAATGTAATTCAAATTTAAGTTCCTCCATGCATGCTAAAATCAATGAAAAATGTTTGCTTGTGCATAATCATGGTTTCAAGTATAATGATAGGAATAGGATTAACAAGGTTGATCAAAACCCTAGGAGAATCATGCATCATGAAAAATTCAAGACCTCTAGACCTAAGGATCAAGGCATTAATCCCAAGAAGGGGAGACATATGCCTAGAAAGATGGGTAGGTCTAGAAATGTCCAAGGTGGACATGTGGATTCTAAGGTTAAAAGTCTAGAAAGGGAAAATCAATCCTTGAGGGCAAGGCTTGATAAATTGGAAAAGACCCTAGAAAGATTCACGGTTGGATCTAAGGGTTTAGATATGGTGTTGGGTAGTTTAAAACTCATCTATGATAGATCGGGGTTGGGATACCGGTCTAAGTCTCTAATGTCAATGGAAAGAAGTATGCTAGGGAAGCATATAATCATGGCAAGAAGGAGAAGTCCAAAAATGGCAAGGGGGTGTCATTTGAAAGTAAAGAGAATGACTTAACCAAAGACAAGGTGTCTAAGGTTAAGAAGGTTCATTTTATAGGCCAAGAATTACCGAGGGCACACCGGTGTGGTCTAGTATGGATTGAGTCACCTAGGGAGGTGGCTAGGGCTAAAAGCTCAAGGGGGAGCTCTAGGAGCCTTTGGAATCCATGGTAAGTGGATCTCAAGAGATGGTTCTTTTAGGAAGTCTAGGTGGACTAGGAAATGTGCCAAAGGGTTTGGAAGACTAAGGTGAGTCTTAATCCTAGGGAATTGACACATTAAAAAGAGTTTCATGGAGAAAAAGATGAAAATAGGACTATAAGTGATAGAAATTAGGTTTTAATATGGAAATGTCATATAACTCAGTTCTAGAAATGTATTATGGTCATAAATTAAAAGATATATCAAGGAGAGGCCGAACTTAGAATTTTTGTATAAGTTTAAATGATACAATTTAGGAAGGGTTGAATTTCGTGCCAATCTTGGGATCCATAGTAGATTTGTTTGAAAATATAGTTTTCCCAAGAAGACATAGGCTCCACAAATCTCCCCACGAAATTTCAGATTTTTTGGAGATTTGTGAAATTAATTAGGCATTTCTGAATTTAGACTGAAAACCTGAAATTCAGGTATCAGTCGACTGGTAAAGGACCAGTCGACTGATCTAGGAAAAATCGACACTGGGAACTTTCTGTTTGTTTTGCCAGTCGACTGCCCCAGGGGCAGTCAACTGATCCATGAGGTTAAGTAGAAAAGGCAGATTGGCTAGTAAGAAATTGCAAAATTGAAAGCATAGGAAAGTGTCATGTTATCTTGTGAAATTTGTATGATATTATATGGTTTGAAGGTCATAAATTGATATTGAATGATAAGTTCTTGATGAATATGGAAGTCTCCCATATGTATCTAATATTAAGAGATAAAAAGGGGAGAGTTGAGGACAATTCCATGTGTCAAATTATAATGGTTAGCCTTGGCAAACACATGAAATTATAGATAAATTTCAAAGTTGATACAAATGATCATTTTTGAGGAAATTAGAGGTTGTACCAAAAGTTAAGCACATTTGATAATCTTCATGAAACCATATTTTTCTAGGATAGGGAATATCCTAACAAATGTGCATGCAAATTTTTAGATTTTTCCAGATTTTCTAAGATTTTCTAGAAGTTTCTAGGGTAGAAAACTTGGGGTGTTGAGTTAGGATTAACTTGACATGGGAAATTTGTAGTGTTAAGTTGGGTGAAACTTAATCTTGATGTTATGGTGTTAAGTTGGGTAGAACTTAACATTGGTAAATTGAAAATTGGGAGAAGGCATAAGTAAAGGGGGAGGTTGCCTCTTGTTTGCCTTAATTTTCATAGGAAGTTTTAGGTTTTGTGTCAAACATAGGAATGGTGATAGATACATTGTTGAATATATTTTTCCCAAGTAGGTATGGGTACTGCAAACCTCTCCACAAAATTTGAGAATTTTGGAAGTTTATGGAATTTCTGGCGTATTTCTGAATTTGGCCAGAAAAGTTGAAATTCTGATTTTCAGAGTATTAGTCGACTGCCCTGGGGGGGAGTCGACTGGTCAGGGCTGGATTGAGTATCCAGCAGCTGATTAGTGTCCAAATGATGTAAAACAAGTGTATGGGGGCTAGTACACTGTGTTTAGGATTATTAGGGATTAAAAGATCCAATAATTGTGATATTGTTGGAGTTTTTTTATGTTAGCCAAAGGGGGAGAAGTGTTGGGTTTAATTTGGGAAACCAAACTAGCCTTTGCAAGAAACCCTAGGTTTAGGGGGAGCTTAGAAAAA
>JAGFNQ010003270.1:348453-410272 GCA_024364735.1 Boesenbergia rotunda
CTTACTTGAGCACTTGAAGGAGAGAACAAGAGGCTTGGAGTCCGACAGCGGGAAGACACGAGGAAGGGTTTCTTACGTGAGATCGCCGCTGGGTGGAGCTCAGGAAAGCTTGCTGTGTTCTTGTCTTTGCTAAGTGTTTGAGTAAGATCTTTCTCGTTGTTTCTTTGTGCTTAAACTTAAATCTGTGATTGAAACGCTGTGGAGAGGTTTCTCCACCGAGAAGGAGGTTGCTTTCTATCCGGTGATAACCGGGGCTTAATCTGCCGACGATCAAGGGATCGCCCACCTTAAGGGCACGCCAAGGAGTAGGTGCAAGTTATCCCCGAACCTTGTAAACCCTCCTTGTTAGCGATCGTGCTAGTTGTGTTTGTTTGCCTTCGTTTTCTGCACTGCTCTGTTTCCTTTGTTACTTCCGCTGTGTTACTAACATCTCTGAGTGCAGAAATTTGATAAGAGCCAAAGATCAAAGTGATTGGCTATATTCACCCCCCCCTCTCTAGCCATCCGGGTTCCAACAAGTGGTATCAGAGCTTGGGGCTCTGTTCACGGCTCAACATCCGAGAGTTATCAACAAGATGGCGTTGAGAGAAGGATTTTCCACCGCTCGACCTCCTTTCTTTGATGGCGCTGATTTTCAATATTGGAGATCAAAGATGGAATATTACTTGAAGATGGACATCAATACTTGGTTCGTGGTGAAGGAGGGATTCATCCCTCCTAAGGATGATGAAGGCAAAGAACTTGAGTCTTCTCGGTGGACAGCCGAACAAACTCGGAAGAGTGAAGCCGATGCAAAGGCGGTCGTCACTCTACAATGTGACATGAACAAAGACCAACTCATCAAGGTTGGTCCTTTCACAAGTGCAAAGGACTTGTGGAACAAGCTCATCGAACTTCATGAGGGCACCCGAGATTCAAGAATCGCCAAGAGGGACTTGTTCCTCAATCAACTCTAAAATCTCTCCATGAAGGAGAATGAAACGGTAAGTGAGCTCCATAGCCGGTTCAAGGAAGTCCTCAATGGGCTTCATTTGATTGATGAAAAGGTCGAGAATCGCGACCTTGTGAGGTATGTCTTGAAAGTCTTTCCAAGGAATGCCTTGTGGTCATCCATGGTGGATGCCTACAAAGTATCCAAGGATTTATCCATTGTTAAGTTAGATGATTTGTTTTGTGAAATGGAATTGCATGAAATGGCTAATAAAGGCCCCAAGGAGAAGGGGATTGCTTTGGTTGCAGGGGACCGGTCAATCAAGAAGAAGAAGGAGAAGAAGAAGGAGAAGGAGGTCTCTTCATCTTCATCCTCTTCCGAATCCGAGTCCGATTCCGAAGAAGATAGCAGCGGCTCCTCATCCTCCGAGATGGCAAACTTTGTGAGAAGGATGATGAGAAGGAGTCGACGCTTCTGAAGGATCGATGTGGCATGCAGAGGGGGGGTGAATGCACTTTTTCGGATCATTGAACTCTACACAGATGTTAGCGCAGCGGAAATAATATGCAAAAGACAAATAACAATGCTAACAATTTCAGTTACTTGGTATCCACCCAGATGGGTGACTAGTCCAAGGATCCACGTCGCGAGCACCACTTTTCACTATAGAAAAGTCTCCTTCAGGTGGAGAAACCTTCACAGCAAGAGCTTCCTCTTTACAGATGTAGAATTGAGATGGAGGAAGCAAGGAATCACTTTACAATTCGGCAGCACTTCGTTACTGTACGGAACGGTACAGACACATGTAACGAGGCCACCTTTTATAGGTGAAAAGGACAGATTCGCAGTCTGTCCAGACGCCCACCAGTCGACTGCCCCAAGGGCAGTTGACTGGCCCGGCATTAAATGCCGGCCAACGGCTAGCCAACGGCTAGCAAACAGCTAGCCAACGGCTAGTTTTTGGGGTGTACCAGTCGACTGCCCCAAGGCCAATCGACTGGTCCAAGGCTGCGAACTCTCTGTGGGTTTTGGCAGTCGACTGCCTTCGGGCCAGTCGACTGCCCTGCCTCCCAGCTCAGTTCAAGCCACTTCAAACCTTCTCCTTCGCGTATGCCTTCAGGTCTGCTCCCTTGGCTCGCCCCTTGAAGTCCTCTTCCTCTGGCTATCGTCCCTCGGATGCGCACACAAGCCTTCCCTTGGCTTGCCTCCATGCCACCCTTCACGTGTGCCCTTTGAAGTCCATTTCCCGGCTTGCCCTTGGAGCTCTCCTCCCTCGGCTCTCGTCCCTCGGATAGGTCCACCAAGTGTGATTCTCCAAGTCCTGCAAACTCAATCACACAAATCAAATACAACATAACACTCTAACTTTAAACTTATTCGCCCACACATCAAAACCATGATCTTCCAATCATTTAAAGGGCCGATTGCCTCAACAGCTTCAAGAGTAGAGGTAACTCTAGTGAAGCTAAACTTGATAAGACTAATGCCTCTTGCTTTGAGTGTGGTAGGAAAGGGCACTTCAAGAATGAGTGTCCAAAACTAAAGAAAAAGGAGGAGAAATCCAAAAAGAAAGAAGAAAAATCCAAAAAGAAAGAAGAAAAATTCAAGAAGAAGAAGAAGACCTTGAAGGCCACTTGGGATGAGTCATCCTCTAGCTCATCCGATGAAGAGAAGGAGGAGAAGAGCACAAGGCATGTGGCACTCATGGCTCTAGGAGAGGAAAGCTGTGATGAATCTTCAAGTTTCTCAAATGCGGCTTCATCATCTTCGGATGATGAAGAGGTAACTTCTCCCGAACTTGAAAAGTGTTATAGAGCAATTGCATGTTTAACTAGTATGCTTAAGAAGTCAAAAAATAAAGTTAAAGCATTGCAATTAGAAATTGATCAATTGAAATTATCTAGGGATGATAACATTGATGATTTGCATGTTGAATTGTTAGAAGATGAGATTAAGTCATTGAAGCTTGAGGTTGAAAAATTGAAATCCTCTAAGGTTGAGGATGTAAATGATTTGCATGATGACTTGCTAGTAGAGGAAAACCAATCATTAAAGAGTGAAGTTAAGAGACTCAAGAATATTCTTGAGAAGTTCTCAACTAGCTCTAAAACCCTAGACATGATCTTGAATGCCCAAAGGGCAGTCTACAATAGGGCCGGTATTGGTTACCGTCCCAAAGAACCCTCATTCGTGTCTCGTATGTCAAGGATTGATATGAGACAATCTAGGACACCCAAGGTTCAAAAGAAAGTTGTCAAGGCATGGATGCCTAAGTCTTGTTTAGTTGGTACTTTAGGTCCCAAGGTTTGGGTACCTAAAACTTCTATTTTTCGAATTGTGTAGGTTATGATTGAGGGGTGCATCTATCAACTTGGTTCATTGATAGTGGATGCTCCAAACACATGACCGGGGATAGATCATTGTTTACCACACTTCACAAGAAAAGTAGAGGTAATGTTTCATTTGGTAACAATGGTAATCTTAAGGTTATAGGAATAGGAGACATTCAAATATCCGAATGTCTTAGAATTTCAAATGTCCTTCTAGTCAAGGGGATGAAATTTAATCTCCTAAGTGTGAGTCAATTGTGCGATACGGGTTACACAATTGATTTCCAACCAAGTCAATGTCTAGTTAGACAACATGACACCTTGGACACGGTACTAGTAAGAACAAGAGTAGACAATATTTATCAAGTTTCATTTAAAAGTGCTACTAATGTTTCTACTAAGTGTTTCATGTCAAGAGAAGAAGATTCCACCCTTTGGCACCGGAGACTTGCACATGTGAACATGAAGAACATCCGGAAGTTGGCCAACAAGGGATTGGTTCGTGGCTTACCAAGCATCAAGTATGAGAAAGATAAACTTTGTGATGCATGTCAAATGGGTAAGCAAACAAAATCTGCACATAAAGGTAAAAGCACTGTAAGTACTTCTAATGCATTAGATTTACTTCACATGGATCTATTTGATTGTTGTACTATCATATCATTGAATGGAAGTAGATATTGCTTTGTGATCATTGATGATTTCACTAGATATACATGGACTTACTTTTTAAAATATAAGGACCAGACCTTAGATGTTTTCATTTTTTTTTGTAGAAGAGTTGAAAATGAGAAATCATTAACTATTAAGACAATAAGAAGTGATCATGGAGGTGAATTTCAAAATCAAAGGTTTTTAGAATTTTGTCAAGATAGGGGTTATAGACATGAGTTCTCTACTCCTAGAACACCACAACAAAATAGTGTTGTAGAGAGGAGGAACCGTGTACTTCAAGAGGCCGCACGAAGCATGCTTAATGAGTACTCACTCCCGAGTTACTTATGGGCCGAAGCTGTAAATACAGCTTGCTATGTGCAAAACCGAGTCCTCATTCATAGATTCTTGGGTAAGACTCCCCATGAACTTTGGTTTGGGAAATCACCTACGATTAAACAACTTAGGGTGTTTGGTTGTAAGGTGTATATCCTAAACACCAAGGATCACCTTGGAAAGTTCACGGCAAAGGTTGATGAAGGGATACTAGTCGGGTACTCCCTCGTTAGCAAAGCCTATCGAGTTTACAACAAGAAATCTAGACTAGTTGAAGAGTCTTCTGATGTTGTCTTTGAAGAAATTCCAAAAGTCAATGGTCAATCAGAAGATGAAGTCCAATTCGAACTTAGGAGACTAAGTTTGAATGAAACTCCAAGTGTTGTTGATGGTGATGAGTCTGATGACGGTGAACCTAGGCAACCCATAGATCAGCCGGATCCTGAGGCTGAACTTGTGTCTAGTGAACCCATGCAAGAAGCACCACCAACACCTAGGCAAACTAGATTAGCCTCTAGTCATCCCCAAGACCAAATTGTTAGAGACATCCATCATGGGGTTAGAACTAGATCATTCTTCCGGAATGAGGCTAATGAAGTTGCCCTAATTTCTGAAATTGAACCTAGAAAAAATGAAGTATTAAATGATCCCGATTGGATCATTGCGATGCAAGATGAACTAGGTCAATTTGAAAGAAGTCAAGTTTGGGACTTAGTCCCTAGACCCAAGAAGACCACCATCATTGGAACCAAATGGGTCTTCAAGAATAAATTGAACCATAAGGGAGAAATCATTAGAAACAAGGCACGCTTGGTAGCCAAGAGCTACAGTCAAGTTGAAGGCCATGATTATGATGAGACCTATGCTCCCGTGGCACGATTAGAGTCCATCCGATTGATGCTAGCATTTGCTGCGCATCGTGGCGTCAAATTATTTCAAATGGATGTAAAATCGGCTTTTCTGAATGGTTTGATTAGAGAAGAGGTTTACGTCGAACAACCACCGGGGTTTGAGAATTTCGAATTTCCAAACCACGTGTTCAAGCTCAAAAAGACACTTTATGGCTTTAAACAAGCACCCCGGGCTTGGTATGAGCGGTTGTCAACATTCCTAATTGAGAAGGGCTTCATTAGAGGCCAAATAGACCCCACACTATTTCTACGAAGAGATGGTGATGATATTTTTGTAGCCCAAGTATATGTCGATGACATAATTTGTGGCTCAAACAATAAGGGTTATTTAAATGAGTTCATTGGACACATGGAGAGTGAATTTGAAATGAGTATAGTGGGAGAGTTGACTTTCTTCCTTGGACTTGAAATCAAGCAAACTCGCGATGGTATCCATGTGCACCAATCAAAGTATACACAAGAAATGCTTCGAAAATTTAACATGGGTGATTCAAAAGAGGTAACCACTCCCATGGCTACAAACACAAAATTAGACAATGATGAGAGTGGTAAACCCGTTGATTTGACTCAATATCGAAGCATGATAGATAGTTTGCTATACCTCACAGCTAGTCGACCGGATATTCTATTTGCTGTAGGTATGTGCGCTAGGTATCAAGTGTGTGCCAAGGAATCTCATTTGATCGCTATTAAGCGAATTTTGAGTTATCTCAAAGGCACAATTGGAGTCGGTCTATGGTACCCCCGTACCGAATCATTTGATTTAATTGGCTATACGGATTCCGACTATGCTGGATGTAAGTTGGACCGGAAGAGCACAAGTGGGGGTTGCCAATTCTTAGGTTCGTCCTTAGTTAGTTGGTCAAGTCGGAAGCAACATTGTGTTGCTCTCTCCACGACCGAAGCAGAGTATATTGCTATGGGAGAGAGCGTATCACAATTGTTGTGGATGATACATACTTTAGAGGACTATGGATTGAGTTACAAGGGTGTGCAAGTGTTATGTGATAACATTAGCACAATTAACCTAACCAAAAATCCAGTCCATCATTCTAGGACCAAACACATTGAGGTGCGTCACCACTTCATTAGGGATCATGTAGCTAGGGGAGATATTGTACTCTCGCATATAGAGTCCAAATCAAACCTAGCTGATATTTTCACTAAACCACTCCCCGAAAATGAATTTAGTTTCCTAAGAAGGGAGTTGGGAATGTGTCGCGCTTCATGAATTTCAAAATGCATACAAAACCCTTCATGATTATTTTGAATTGTTGGGAAACAATTGGGTAACTTTGGGGACATCTCACACAAACTATAAGGTTTACCAAAATGTTTTTGTTTGCTAGATATGGGGTGAGATGTTAGGATCAACTCGATTTCTCAAAATGTCAATGCATCTCTTGAGAAATTAAGTTGACGAGATAATAATCACTTCGGTGACCAAGTATGGGGAAAACCAATGCATAACATATGTGTATTTGGCTCCATGATCATACTTGGACATTCCAATCAAGGCAACTTGATTGGAAACCTGAATTTGATACAAACTTAGTTGAAATTGCTTGAATGATTGTTGATTGAGTTTGACTCCATTTGGATGGATCAAAGTGATTGTTGAACTTATAAGGACTTTTGATTCTTGTTTAGGAATCAATTTTAGTCATGAGATCATATCCAAGTTCGATAAACTTCATCAGATCTCGTTGGAAAAATATCTGAAAATCTGAAACTGCATATTTCAGATCGTATCAGGGAGTTTCAGGAACCCTGATCGGTCACCAGACCGATCAGGCATAAGGCTGATCGGTCCCTGGACCGATCTGGCTTCACCCTGTCACGATCGGTCCACAGACTGATCAGAGGGGCGTCAGTGACTTTACGAAATTCTGATCAACCTTACTGAGCCAGCCTGGATCGGTCCCCGAACCGATCTGACACCCTATGGTGATCGGTCCACAGACCGATCATGGGGCTCACAGGTTTCTCTCCGAACCCTACTGTTCGTGTCCTGAACGATCAACCGACCGATCAGGATCGCGCCTGATCGGTCACCCAACCGATCAGGCCCAGGTTAGTCCGATCAGGCTGGAGCCTGATCGGTCTGGGCGTTTCTAGATCGAACGGTGATCAGTTCAAACGCATTAAATTCTGGTTGGTGGACCGATCCACCAATCGATTAACTCCTTCGAAACTTCTCATTGCCAAACCCTAGCGCCGAAACCTTCCCCTTGCGCGACCTTCACTTCGTGCGAGAATTTCCCCAGTGCTTTCGTCTTCCCCTTGCAAGTGCGCGCGTGTGGTCCTAAGGGGTTCTTCTGAGCCTTGTCTTCTTCCTGCGACGTTTTCTCTCGCTGAAGGGCTGTGCGGTCTCACTTGCGCCGAAGGTTTCCTTTGTGCGAGCCGATTCTTCCAATCTTCAAGAACTTCACCAATGGCACCAAAGTAAGTTTTTGGCTTAGTTTTTCCTCCAAATCAGTCTATAGTGTTTGTCTTTAACACTAATCATGTTTTGGTGTTTGTTTTGTGCCGTGACCTTCTTGTGTTGGCCGTGATCCACCTTTGCCATACTCTATCTTTGATCAACTCTTACATTTGTAATCTGTTGGTTTGTCGTGATCCTGTCTACCGTGTGTCGTTGATTAAACTATGATCATGACTTGCCTTGTGATCTTTTGATTATTGTGTCGGGATCAAATCTTGGGTCTATGATTAAACCTTTGTTCTTATAATCTCTTCAATCTTGTCCAATTGATTTAATCTTGTACCATGATCAATTCGATTTTTTAGAAAATCTTCTAAGGGTAAAGAAGCGGTTGAGGGCAGCTCAAGGGGGAAAACCCCTTCTGCATCTGCGCCCTCCAGAAGGCCTCAGCTTTCTTCTAGCTCCCGGTTCCCAAATGTGGCCTGTGAACAGACCTTCCAGTCGAGGACTTTCAAATTACTACCCTGCTGATCCATTGATATTCCCTTTCTGACTGAATATTGTCCGTCGGTCATGGAGATAGTCATGTTTTACAACCTGAGCTTCCTTCTTTCCTTGGAACGGACCATCAATCACGACCTAGTCTCAGAGTTCTATAACAATCTTCAGCAGGGACCTCAAGGAGGCTTCGAGTTCACCACTCGAGTCGCCAAGAGGAACCTTGATTTTTCTTACGAGATCTTGGCAGAGTATTTGCGTGGTCGACGATCACCGAATCTGTATTTACTCTACCCTGAGCTTCCTGATCCTTTATTGGCACCTTTTTCAGATGTTACCCCCGACTCCATCTATCAGCATTTCTTTGGTCGTCCTCGCCCCGCCGGGCTTGATGAGTTGGGTCCTGTTTTTCCTACTTTTGCAGCCCTACGACTTGCTCTAGTTGACTACATCCTATTCAAGATAATCACAAATTGTATCTTGCCCATCACCTCAAAGCCTTTGACCGAGATCCGACCCTACCATTGCCTTATGCTCTATGGTATGCACCACCGCTTGGACTTCGATATTATGGAGAGCATCTTCCAGTCTATCCTATCCTATCGAGAGCCGAGCCGTCGCACGGTCTACATGCCATTTGGTCATGTCATCACTGATTGGCTTATGTCAGTTGGTGTTGATGTCATCAAAGGCAGGACCATGCCCATGGTCAGACAGGATTGTCGGCTCGGTCAGCGAGCTTTTGCGAAATCTGGCATTATTATTCGTGAGTGCGATGGGGCCTTGGTTTGGAAGGATGGGAGAGGACTCGGTGACCTACCTGGCGGAGCACCACATTTTCAGGCACCACCCGAGGCTGCTGCACCTCATGAGGCTCCTGCTGCTGACGCTGAGTACGACTATTAGCCTGACCCAGATCTACGATGGCAGATCTTCAAGCTGGATCGGATCCTCCAGGAGGATATTCATTTGAGGGAGCTCCAGCGAGAGGAGGACCGCTCGGATTTCCGTTCCTTTGATCGCCGATTGACCGGCATAGAGTCTTCTGTCTCTGGGGTCTAGGCATTGCAGCAGACTTGGTACGCAGAGTGGCGCCGCCATACCTTTCCAGGGGATGCTCCTTCAGGCAGTGCTGCACCAGGATCTGCTGATGCCACGATAGATGATCTCATGCACGATGACGACCCCCCCACTGACGTTTGAGTTTGGATGACCAGTGTCTCTTCAGGTGTTATGCGTATTTGACTGGTTGACTTATGTGACTTTTGGGCTGTATGCCCTCTGACTTGTCAGTTGTGGCCCTGAGCTGCACATATTTTGCTTTTGATGCATGTATCTTGCATCTTGTTAGTTATCTGGATGTTTTATGCTTTGACCTTTCTGACTTTGCCTCACATGCTTATCTCGTTTTAGTATGTTTATTGTTGATGTCATGCTGTTTATATGAGTATTATCTGCATGTTTGCTACACTGCCATGATCATGCTTAAAATGTCATGTCTACTTGATGCACATGATTATTTTACCATGTCTTGTGTGTTGTTATTTCATGTTAGTATGATGCATGTGATTGCTATATCTTGCTCTATCCTTTTCACATGATATCATATGTTTATCAAACTTCAATCACATCTTTATTGGTTTGGGATACCCCTAGGGTTGAGGGGGAGTATGATTTAAACTTAACAGCCCTTCTAGACCCCTTTTCGGTGTTCGACAAAGGGGGAGAGTGTTGGTTGGTTAAGTTTGGGATGAACATGTTGTAGGGGGAGGATCTGGATTCCCCTATGATTCTAAAGTTGAGCAATTGATTGAGAATCCCTAAACTTAAAATCGGGTTGTCAAACAACAAAAGGGGAGAGATTATTGATGCAGTCTGGCCCTGATTGTTGTTTTGGTGTTGACACCGATTTTAGTTTAGGTGGATGATTATTGATTATGATTAAGTCCTGATCGGGGATCAGGCATGGTATGGAAAATCCTAGCTTGGAGGGCTAGGTGTTGGAAAATCCTAACCTGGAGGGTTAGGTGTTGAAAATCCTAGCTTGGAGGGCTAGGTGTGTGAAAAGTCCTAATTCGGAAGAGGTGGGTGAAAAGACCTAGCTTGGAGGGCTAGGTGAAAAGTCCTAACTTGGAGGGTTAGGTGCAAATTCTCATCTTGGAGAATTAGGTGAAAAAGTCCTGGCTTGGAGGGCTAGGTTTGGAAAAGTCCTAATCCGGAAGAGTTGGGTGAAAAGTCCTAGCTTAGAGGGCTAGGTGAAAAGTCTTAGCTTGGAGGGCTATGTGAAAAGTCCTAACTTGGAGGGTTAGGTGCAAATTCTCAACTTGGAGGGTTAGGTGAAAAATCCTTAGCTTGGAGGGCTAAGGTGGTTGGAGCCCCTGGATCGGTCTGGTGACCGATGAGGGAGTTGGCACGGTGCTCCTTCGTGGATCGGTCTAGTGACCGATCCAGCGATGACTGATCGGTCTGGTGACCGATCAGGGGGTATTCGTTTCACCCACTGCTTGGCTCCTGATCGGTCTGGTGACCGATCAGGGAGCAAACAGTGAGGTTGAGTTCCCTTGCTGATCTGCTCTTGATCGGTCTGGTGACCGATCAGGATCACTATGCATATCGTTCTGGAGAACGATCCAGTGTCGCAAGTTCCTCTTTATGATCGATCAGGACGGAGCCTAATCGGTCTAGACCCAGCCTGATCGGTCTGGTGACCGATCAGGATGTTTCCTGATCGGTCCGGTGATCGATCAGGAGGTCTGGACTGCGAAGCTCAGAAATCGCCCGATAAAGGGGTGGATCGGTCCGGTGATCGATCCACAACCTGGGATCGGTCTGGTGACCGATCCAGGAGAGTCTCAAAGAAATCGCGATTTCTAATCGAGCATTGGTGACCGATCAGGACGGAGCCTGATCGGTCTGGACCCAGCCTGATCGGTCTGGTGACTGATCAGGAGGTTCTCCGATCGGTCCGGTGACCGATCACTTTAATTCAAATTGCACTGTCAGGCGCTCTGATCGCGCCTGACCATATCTGATTCTCTGCTGCTTATATCTGATACTTGATTTACTGTGTGATATGCTGCTCTAACACTCTGGTTAAGCTGCAGGTGACAGGGGAGGATTCAAACACTCAAGGAGAAGTCAATGGAGGCTTTACTTGGAGCAGGTTTGTCCGTTTTCCATCTCAGGTTGCAACGGCTGGGCTGTAGACTAGAGTTGCCGACTGGAGCTTGGCTGAGGGGAGCTCAGGAAGTCCAGGGAGGGCTCAGTGGTAGCTGGCACAGTGACCTTGTTGGGCTACTGATCGACTCCTGATCAGTCTGGTGACCGATCAGGGAGCATGCAGTTCACTTACTGCTCTGCTCCTGATCGGTCTAGTGACCGATCAGGGAGCATACAGTGAGTTTGGTTCCCCTTACTACTCGGCTCCTGATCGGTCTGGTGACCGATCAGGGAGCATACAGTAAGTTTGGTTCCCCTCACTGCTCGGCTCCTGATCGGTCTGGTGACCGATCTGGAACACTGTTCGGATCGTTCCGATGAACGATCAAGTGTTGCGGAGTTCTCGCTATCACCGATCAGGCTGGAGCCTGATCGGTCAGAGAGCTTCCTGATCGGTCTGGTGACCGATCAGGGCATAGCCTGATCGGTCTGGTGACCGATCAGGCCCATGTGGCCGCGAAAGCTAGGAGTCCCAGCAAAGCTGTGGATCGGTCCGGTGACCGATCACTTTAATTCAAAATGCACTGTCAGACGCTCTGATCACGTCTGAACACATCTGATTTCTCTGCTCTTAATCTCTGATACTTGATTCTCTGCTTGATTTGCTGTGCTAATGAGATGATTAAGTGTGCAGGTGACAGGAATGGATTCAAACACTTAAGGAGAGTCAATGGGAGTCTTTCCTTGGAGCAGGTTTGTCCGTTTTCCATCTCAGGTTGCAACGGATGCTGACACTGTTGGAGCTACTGACTGGGGCTTGGCTGAGGGAAGCTTAGGGAGTCCAGGAGAGCTCAGTGGTAGCTGGCTGTTGCAGGTGAGCAGCTGGAGGCTGCAGTGAGGTGGCGACCTAGTGATCAGTGAGCTGAGACTTAAGCGCTTGGTGGCGAACAAGTCTCAGTAACGAAGTTCTCCACATTGTGCTCTTGCGACAACTCTGTTCCATCATCATCTTGAGCAAGCAACTGTGATCCTTGAAGCAACCTTGTGTTACTTGAGTACTTGGAAGAGAAACAAGAAGCTTGGCGAGTCCATCAGCGAGAAGACACGAAGAAGGGAGTTCTTGCGTGAGATCTACGCTAGGTGGAGTTCGGTGAGAAGTTTGCTTGTGTTCTTGTAGTTCTAAGTGCTCAGTAAGTTCCTTCTTGTGTTTCATGTACTTAATACTTGATCCATCTTGAAACGCTATGGAGAGGTTACTCCACCGAGAAGGAGGTTGCATTTTATCCGAATTTTCCGGGGCTTGATCTGCCGACGATTAAGGGATCGCCCACCTTACGGGCACGCCAAGGAGTAGGGGCAAGTTATCCCCGAACCTTGTAAATTCTCTTTGTTAGCGTTTTGTGTTCGTGCTTAGTTTAGGTTTTAATTTCTGCAACTCTGTTTTTGCTTCCGCTGTGCTACTAACCCAACTGCAGAGAAACCTAAAATTAGAAGAAGTGGGTGTCTAGCTATATTCACCCCCCCCTCTCTAGCCATCCAAGTTCCAACACCTACGACTGCGAGAGTTTCGATTATTGGAGGATGCAGACAAGGATTTGGTTTAACATGGATTGAGATCTCATAATCGCGCTCGAAGAACCATTTAAAGCCCTAAGAGATAAAAATGGGAAGAAGCTCCGACCAAGATATTAGACTAAGGAGCAACAAACACAATCGAAGATAAATAATAAGGTAATTTCAATTTTAGTTGATGCTTTGCCTAACGATGTGATTAGTAGTGTAGGTGAATATAAAAATGTGCATGAACTATGGAGCAAGATGCTAGCGCTTCATGAAAACCCTACACGAATAGAAGAAGAAGAAGAGCCCAAGAAGAAGGGTTTAATGGTCCAAGAGGAAGAAAATGACCAATCGGATGAGAAGAGGAGCACAACATCCGAGGAGGAGAAGAAAGAAGATGAAGAACAATTCACCTCCTCAAGTGAAGTGACACAAGATGAAGAAGAACCATCCACTTAATCAAAGGGTGAAAAAGAAGTCTCCACTTCAAGGATTGAGGGGGAGGAGAGACCATCCTCAATACCGGAGCAAGAAGAAGCCTTCACCTCCACCAAAGCAAAGTCAAAGGATCACATCATTTGTTTTGGATGCAATAACTGTTGATGTAGTCTGACCCTGATTGTTGTTTTGGTGTTGACATCAATTTTAGTTTAGGTTGATGATTATGATTATGGTTAAGTCCTGATCGGGGATTAGACATGTTATGGAAAATCCTAGCTTGGAGGGCTAGGTGTTGGAAAATCCTAACCTGGAGGGTTAGGTGTGGAAAATCCTAGCTTGGAGGGCTAGGTGTGGAAAATTTCTAATTCGGAAGGTTGGGTGAAAAGTCCTAGCTTGGAGGGCTAGGTGAAAAGTCCTAACTTGGAGGGTTAGGTGAAAAGTCCCAACTGGAGGGTTAGGTGAAAAAGTCCTGACTTGGAGGGTCAGGTCCTAGCTTGGAGGGCTAGGTGTGGAAAATTCCTAATTCGGAAGGTTGGGTGAAAAGTCCTAGCTTGGAGGGCTAGGTGAAAAGTCTTAACTTGGAGGGTTAGGTGAAAAGTCCGAACTGGAGGGTTAGGTGAAAAATCCTGGCTTGGAGGGTCAGGTCCTAGCTTGGAGGGCTAGGTTGGATGAAACCCTAGCTTGGAGGGCTAGGTTGGAGCCCCTAGATCGGCCTGGTGACCGATCAAGGAGTTGGCACGGTGCTCCTTGGTGGATCAGTTTGGTGACCGATCCAGCGATGACTGATCGGTCTGGTGACCGATCAGGGAGTATGCGTTTCATCCACTGCTTGGCTCCTGATCGGTCTGGTGACCGATCAGGGAGCACATAGTGAGGTTGAGTTCCCCTGCTGATCTGCTCCTGATCGGTCTGGTGACCGATCTGAATCACTGTGCAGATCGTTCTGGCCTCACTATGATCGATCAGGACGGAGCCTGATCGGTCTGGTGATCGATTAGGAGGCTCCCTGATCGGTTCGGTGACCAATCAGGAGGGTTGGACTGTGAAGCTCAGAAATCGCCCGGCAAAGGGGTGGATCTGTCTGGTGATCGATGCACAACCTGGGATCGGTCCAGGAGAGTCTCAGAGAAATCGCGATTTCTGATTGAGCGTTGGGGACCTATCAGAACTGAGCCTGATCGGTCTAAACCCAGCCTGATCGGTCTGGTGACCGATCAGGATGCCCTCTGATCGGTCCGGTGACCGATCACTTTAATTCAAAATGCACTGTCAGACGCTCTGATCGAGTCTGAACGTATCCGATTCTCTGCGCTTAATCTCTGAGGCTTGATTTTCTATTTGATATACTGCTCTAATGGTCTGATTAAGCTGCAGGTGACAGGGAAGGATTCAAACACTCAAGGAGAGTCAATGGAGGCCTTTCCTTGGAGCAGGTTTGTCCGTTTGCCATCTCGGGTTGCAACGGCCAGAGCTGCAGACTGGAGCTACTGACTGGAGCTTGGCTGAGGGAAGCTCAGGGAGTCCAGGGAGAGCTCAGTGGTAGCTGGCGTTGGCAGGTGAGCAGCTGGAGGCTGCAGTGAGATGGTGTCTCCTGGTGCTCAGTGGAGAAACAAAAGGGCGTAGAGGAGAAGAGCAGGGTAGAACTTTGGTTGCCTTGGTTTTCTGCTGCGAGTTCTTGGTGCGCGTTTGTGTTCTCCACACTTTGCTTGTGCGTTCTGAAGTTCCATCATCTTGAGCAAGCAACTGCAATCTGTGAAGCAACCATCCCTTGCTTGAGCACTTGGAGGAAGGAATAAGAGGCTTTGAGTCCGACAGCGAGAAGACACGAAGAAAGGGATTCTTACGTGAGATCGTCGCTGGGTGGAGCTCGGAAGAAGCTTGCTGTGTTCTTGTCTGTGCTAAGTGCTAAGTAAGATCTTTCTTGTGTTTCATTGTGCTTAAAACCATATCTTTGATTGAAACGTTGTGGAGAGGTTACTCCACCGAGAAGGAGGTTGCATTTTTATTCGGTGTTCACTGGGGCTTGATCTGCCGACGATCAAGGGATCGCCCACCTTAAGGGCACACCAAGGAGTAGGGGCAAGTTATCCCCGATCCTTGTAAACCCTCTTGTTAGCGTCCTGCATTTGTGCTTAGCTTAGGGTTTTGGTTTTCTGCATACTCTGTTTTTACTACTTCCGCTGTGCTACTAAACGTTTAAGTGCAGAATTTTGATAAGAGCTTAAAGTCCAAGGGATTGGCTATATTCACCCCCCTCTCTAGCCATCCGAGTTCCAACAATAACATGGGATACTACAAGAACAAGTGTCCATTAGGTAAAAAGGAGGTAAACACTAAACTCAATTCAATTAATTTAAAAACTAATATGAGTTGTAGGAATGGGGCAAAGAAGGAGAAGAAGCATATAAGGTGCTTCAAGTGTGGTGAGCTAGGACACTACCACACCAAATGCTTAAGAAAAGAAAAATTCAAAAAATAGGAGCATTTAATTTGAGAAAATGGGAAAAGAAGGAGAAAAGGAGGAGCTCACATCAAGGGGGAGCTTCAAGGGTAAGGGAGATAAACCCTAACCTTAAATTTAATTCGAATTTAAATTCCTCCATGCATGTCAGAAAAAATTTTCTTATCTATCCATGCATAATTATGGTTTTAAATATTATGATATGAGTAGGGTTAACAATGTAGATTATAACTCTAAGCAATTCATGCATCATAATAAACCTAAAACCTTTAGACCTAAGGACTAAGACATTAATAACAAGAAGGGGAGACACATGCCTAGAATGGGTAGGTCTAGGAATGCCCAAGGTGGACATGTTGATTTTAGGTTTAAAAGTCTAGAAAGGGAAAATCAAGCTTTGAGAGCAAAGCTTGATAAATTAGAGAAAATCCTAGATAGATTCACTATTAGATCTAAGGGTTTAGGTATGGTGTTGGGCGGACAAAAATTCAACGATTATAGATTGGATCTAGGATGCCGATCTAAGTTCTCCAATGTTATGGAGAAGTCATATGCAAGGGTGTCATATGACTATAGCAAGGGGAAGTCCAAGAATGGCAAGGGAATGCCATTTAAGGGAAAAAAGACCTTAACCAAAGACAAGATGTCCAAGGTTAAAGGGAAGAAAATCTTAACTAAGCACAAGGTGTCCAAAGTTAAGAAAGTTAGGTATGTAGGCCAAGATTCATCGGAAGTACACCGGTGTGACCTTGTGTTTGAGAAGAGTTACCTAGGGAAGTGGCTAAGGCTAAGAGCTCAAGGGGAAGCTCTAGGAGCCAAGGTGGGTCCCATGGTTAATGGATCTCGGAAAGATTTCTCCCAGAAGTCTAGATGGACCATGGAGTGTGCCAAAGAATTTGGAGACGAATTTAAGTCTCAATCCTAGGGTTTTGACACATTGGAATTGAATTTCATGCATGAAAATATGACATTGGAGTCATATTATATGAAAATTAGTTTTTGATGTATAGATGTCATATAAATCAACGCTAGGGGTGCATTGTGGTTTAGTTTGGACAGATACATCAAGAGGAAGCTAAAACTAGGACTTTAGCTCAAGATTCAATTGAACCATTTAGATAGTTTTGTGTTTTGTGTCAATCTTGGGATCTGAGATATATACATTTTTAAATGTATTTTTCCCAAGTAGACATGGGTACCATAAATCTCTCCACAAAATTTGAGAATTTTTGGAGAATTGTGGAATTATCAGCGCATTTCTGAAATTGGGTTCAGAATGCTGAAAGGTTTGATATTAAGGTATCAGTCGACTGGTGCAGAGGGCAATCGACTGATATAGGTTGAAACTGTTTTCAGCTAGGTCGAAATGTGTCCTAATGATATTAAACTTGTGTATAATCTCATGGGGGTTAATACACAACGTTTATACTCATTAGAGATTAAAGTATCCAATAATTGAGATATTGTTGGAGCCCTTTTTATGTATGGCAAAGGGGAGAAGTGTTAGGTTTAAGTGGGAAAACAAACACGCCTTTGTAAGATATCCTAGGTCAAGGGGGAGAGTTTAGGTAAAGCGGGAGCATTGTTGCTCATTTATTGGCAAAGGGGGAATCTTAGAGAAGTTCTTAAAAAACCTTTGTAAGTCCAATGTAGGGGGAGCCTTGGAGAGGTTCTTAAAAAGCTCGTTTTGATGAAAATCCTAACTCATTGAGGAGTTTAGGTATGGAGATGCCTTGTAATAGGATCTATGCATGTTTGCATTGCATTAGTATATGCATTGGCGATATAAGTCCAAGGTGTAACCTTGGCAATGTAAGTCCAAATGTTTATTTAGCTTTGTATTTGCTATTTATTTTCCCTAACTTAAACGGATAGCCAAATATTAAAAAGGGGGAGATTGTAGGAGCAATCTATGGTCCGGAGTGACCATGTGCTTTAATGTTTGGGCAAAGGGTTTAAGTTAGGTTCACCCTTATATTTGATATGAGTATGTGAGTGTGCAGGTTTGCAAGATACACATAGGCTTAATTGAACGACTTCGAGTCTGGTGAAGGATGGCATGAGGAGAAAAACCATGGGATTGTATGCATCCGAGGGACCGTGGACAAAGCAAGAACGATAAGCCGAGGGAAGTGCACTTCGAGGCATACGCGATGGATGGCATGAGAACGAGCCACGGGCTCGTATGCATCCGATGTACGAGAGCCAAAGTCGAAGAAGGCTTGAAGGCAACAAGTTGAGGCTGCTAGTGTTGAGGCAATCTGTGGTCCGGAATGACCATGTGTTTTGATGTTTGGGCAAAGGGTTTAAGTTAGGATTTGTTGTTGGACTAACATGTGTATGTGAGTGTGCAGGTTTGCAGGTACACATGTACTTGGTTGATGTCTTTAGGTAAAGGATGGCATGGAGGCAAGCTAGAGGCTTGTGTGCATCTGAGGGACCGTGGATAGCAGGGACGATGAGCCGAGGGGCACGTACTTCGAGGCGTATGTGAAGGATGGCATGGAGGCAAGCTGGAGGTTTGCGTGCGCATCCGAGGGACGAGGGCCGAAGATGAAGAGGGCGTGAAGGCAATAGTCGAGGCTGCTGGTGAAGAGTCGACTAGGTTGTGAGAGTCCTAGTGTGAGTCATTGTACTCGGGAATTAAGCTGGGAGGGTTCAAGTGCGGAGTGAAATGTACTCGGGGAGTGTAACCCTAGGCTTAGTAAGGGATCAGTCGACTGCCTTGGGAGTAGTCGACTGGTAGCGACTGGTGAGCTGGCAGAATTCGAACGTTGGGGTTGTCAATGGTCGAATCTGAGTGGGGGCAGTCGACTGCCAACGAGGGTTTCCAGCTTGAGTTCTATTTAAAGAGAACTCGGTTTGGGCTGGGTTTTTTGGCGAAATCTGCTTGGGTAGAGTAGATTAGTAGCCTTTAGTGCTCAGGTATTATCGAGGTGTTGTGGCGAGGTTTCTCCACCCACAAGGAGCGACAAGGGCTAGCCGGAGGTTATCCGGGGAGTGATCCACCGAAAGATTCTTGGATTAGTCACCCTTAGGGGTGGATACCAAGTAAATCTTCCTTGTTAGCATTGTTTACATTGTTAGTTTTTGTTTTATTGTATATTCCGCTTGCGCAACTAACCGTGTAGGAAGAAAGAGTTCGAAAAATTGCTATTCACCCCTCTAGCAACCGGATCGATCTAATAGCTAGGTGAAGAGCCAACTGAGTCGTGAGGGTCCGAGTGTTGATCAAATTGTACTCGGGAAGGGAAACCCTAGGTCTAGGGTTTGGGCAGTTGATTGTGGCATGTAGTAGTCGATTAGTGTACGACACAGAAAGATCAGTCGATTGATCTTCTATGCAGTCGATTGGTGTCGGCTGAAATTTGAACGTTAGGTTGTAACGTTCAGATTTGGTTGGAACCAGTCTATTGGTGTTGGCACCAGTCGACTAGTAATGGTTAGTTCAGCCACAAGCTCTATTTAAGGGAGCTCGGTTTGACTGACTAGGGTTGACGAAATTAGCTTTGGTTAAAGGCCAATTAGTAGTCTTGGTGCTCAGGGGTTGTTGCAAGGATTGAGGTGAGGTTACTCCACCCACAAGGAGGGACAAGAGCTAGTTGGAGGAATTTCGGGGTCTAATACACTGACGAATAGGGAGCGCCCACCTCAAGGACACGTCGTGGAGTAGGAGCTTTATCTCCGAACCACGTAAACGGGTTGTGTTAGCATTGCTACTATTTGTAGTTTATATTTCCGCTTGCGATTGCTAACATGTGTAGGAAGAAAATCGACATTGGGTGCAACGAGCTATTCACCCCCTCTAGCCGACGCACCGATCCCCAATAGGTGAGTCCAGGCAGACTCTGCGGGTAATCAAATATATAAACACATGGTATATAAAAAGATACAACAAGCAGGTAGAAGCAACAGTATACCGTCTCCGAAACAGAATAACATATATGAATATGTAAAACGGAATGAAAGTGGAAATACTAGCTCATATATGTATATCAATCAAATGCAACAATTATATCTCAAACAAATGCAGCAAACACAAGTAAATGTACGATGCAATAAATGCATATGATGCAATGACATATGTCACCCCTGACGCTAGTCAAGCCACTATCACATCACATCTATGAGGTCGAGTGAGTAAAGTTGTGACAATTGTACGCACTTCAACAACTACCACTAGTATAAGTAGTTGAGTGGATAGGATGCTAGGGAGCCAACTACTCCAAAACTCCAGGAAAGGGGTGTTGGGATCGATGCGTATGGATAGAGGGGGATGAATAGCCGATCACCCACTTGATTCGTCGATTTCTTCCTACACTTGTTAGCAAGCGCAAGCGGAAACTTAAACTACAAACTAAACAATGCTAACACCAAACGATTACGTGGTTCGGAGATGATAATCCTACTCCACGGCTGTCCGTAAGGTGGACGATCCCGATCTGTCGGTAGATGATTCCCCGGAAGACCTCCAGCTAGCTCGTGTCGCTCCTTGTGGGTAGAGAAACCTCACCATAAACTCTCGACAACACCTGAGCACTTGGAGACACTAATAAGCTTTATCCAAGCTTATTTCGTCAACCTTTGCCCAGCCAGACCGAGCTCTCTTAAATAGAGGTCACAGTTGAAACAACCATTACCAGTCGACTGGTGCCAACACCAGTCGACTGGTCCACTTGGATTCAAACGTTACAGCCCAACGTTCGAATTCCAGTCGACACCAGTCGACAGCATATAAGATCAGTCGACTGATCTTTCTGTGCACTACATCAGTCGATTAATCCCAGCATCAGTCGACTGCCCAAATCCTAAACCTATGATTTCCCTTCCCGAGTATAATTTTCTCACACTCGAACCCTCACGACTCAGCTGACTCTTCTTTTGCAGATTCGACCTGTTGCCTTCAAGCCTTCTTCGACATTGGCTCTCGTCTCTCGGATGCATACGAACCCGCGGCTCGTTCTCATGTCATCCTTCGCGTATGCTTCGAAGTGCGCTTCCCTCGGCCCATCGTTCCTGGTTTGTCCACGGTCCCTCGGATGGATAAAAGCCCACGACTCGTTTCCTCATGCCATCCTTCACTGGACCCGAAGCCGTTCAGCTAAGTCTATGTGTATCCTACAAACCTGCACACTCACATATACATATCAAATACAAGGGTGAACCTAACTTAAACCCTTTGCCCAAACATCAAAACACATGGTCACTCTGGGCCATAGATTACTCCAACAATCTTCCCCCTTTTTGATGTTTGGCAATCCGTTTAAGTTAGGGAAAACAAATAGCAAATACAATGCTAAATAAACATTTGGACTTACGTTGTCAAAGCTTCACCTTAGACTTATGTCGCCAATGCATATGCAATGCAAACATGCATGGATCCTATCACAAGGTATCTCTACACCTAAACTCCTCAATGAGTTAGGATTTTTACCAACCGAGCTTTTTAAAACCTCTTCAAGGCTCCCCCTACATTGGACTTAAAAAAGCTTTTTAAGAACCTCTCTAAAGTCCCCCCTTTGCCAATAAATGAGCAACACTATTCCCCCTTTACCTAAGCTCCCCTTTGACCTAGGATTTCTTACAAAGGCGTGTTTGATTTCTCACATAAACCTAACACTTCTCCCCCTTTGCCACACATCAAAAGGGTTCCAACAATCTCCCTCTTATTGGACCCTTTAACCTTTTATGATCATAAACAAAGTGTATTAACCGCCCATAAGATTATGCACTTGTTTTATATCATTAGGACACTATTCGATTGCTGAAAAACAGTTTCAGTCTGTATCAGTCGACTGAGATAGTTACTGTTAGTGATATGAGAAAAGTGTCCTAAGGCAATCGTCTTATGATTGTAATCATTTATTATAATAAATGAATATTCACTATTTGAGTATACATGTTTGTGTATTTGATTGAGATCTTAAAATCATTTACTGAATGTCCGCAATACAATTCGCAGCATGAGAGAATTTGTGATGAATTCACAACTAGTGATTATCTCTACATGTGTAATTGTGAAGTATTGAAATTGTCCCTAGTCGATGAATTCATAAATACAGACACTATCAATTCTGTTGAGACTAGCATCGGTTATTCTCTAATCAGCTGATTCTCACTGGCTGGTGATATTGAGATGTCCGGAGATAAACATGAATGCTAGTTAAGGGAACTAGTTCATTGGAGTGACTGGTTGTAAAACTTCATATGGTAGTCTACATATAGATATGTCAGTGAAGTTCTTACTGCAGCTTAAGTGGGATGTTCCTTTGACTTGTGGTGTTCAAGTCATCTTGGTCATGGAGACTTATACTTTGACATCTTAAGCAAGCATCTCCAAGGAGGTGTGGACCTAGGATGATTGGGTATAAGCAGAAGTGCCCGAAGATGTTTGAACAGCCTACAAAGGATTCACCACTCCTTGCGAGGAGATGTATACACGAGGCCTATCGTCGGATTGTTACTCGAAGCCTCTGGCCAGAGCATGACATGTTCAGAGTATGAATCTCTTAAATACATGAGAGTAATTAGAATCCGTAGGACGAGAAAACGTTACTTGGGCTAGGTGTGACGTAGTCAGCCTAGTGGGGACTGACACACATAGACCATGTCCTGAACCAAGTGGGTATAAGATGGTGAACGGAATGAGGCACGATTAATTATAGCTGCTGATGGGTTTCAGAATTATTTCTGAGGTCAACCGTTGATCTTTCGATTAATTGAGGATCATGATGTACTACTAGGTGCCACTCATGATCGTTCTATAATTGATTAATTATAGACGGCCAACATAAATCGAAAGCCTATTTAGTCACACGTACTACGAGTAATCCGAGGGATTTAAAACGAGTTGAAAATTGGATTTTCCAATCAAGAGAGATTAAGTTTGGTTGAGCCAAACGATAAGTCGAATCTGAATTTTTCAGAGACGCATAGGAAGCGTAAAATGGCTAAGTCTTATGAAGACTTAATAGATGAATTAAATAAGTTTAATTCATTGGGGCATGGCTTGGATGGGTCGGCCAAAGAGGGCCTCCATCCTCTTTGCTTGGCCGGCCACAACAAAGGGAGAGAACCAAGTTTTTGGTTCAATTTATAAAATAAACCAAGTGTGGTTTATTTTATAAAATTGTGGATGATATAAATTTTTATATAATAAACCAAGGTTTGGTTTATTTTTCATGGAAATTAAAATGAACCATGGATTGGTTTATTTTATAAAATCAATTATGGATTGATTTACCATGATAAGGAAATTTATTCCATAAGAGAGAAGAGACTTGATTGATTTTTATCATGAATTAAAATATGATTTTAACCATGATATAAAATCAAACTTGGCATGATGGAATAAGTTATTCCATATTTGACAGGCTTGATAGTTGAGAGGCCACTATATAAAGGACCCAAGGCAAGGCTTGGGCAATAATCGATGAGATGAAGGCATAGGCTCTCTCCCTCTCTTTCTCTCCTTCTCTTCTCCCCTTCTTGTCGTGCATCGACCAGCCCTAAGAAGGAGCACCAGCCGGCCGCCCCTGCCCTTTCCCTGCCGACCACCACCTGCTGCCGGAGAAGGAAGCTCCGGCCATCTCTTGGCCAGAAGATGGTGCTGCCGGAATTAGAGTTTGCTGCAAGGATCTTTTTGCCGCAAGCTTCTTCTTTTGCTTCGCCAGAATTTTGATTCCGGTCATCCTTTTGTGGTTAGTCTTCTGACTTCTCTCTTGGTTTTTCTCGTCGCGTTCTCGGAGAATCTAGTAGTTCTCGAGAACACGAAACTCGTGGTTTTGCGAAGTCATCCCGAAGATACTCGGCGTGGACGCGAATAGAGGCGGAGCTTCCAAGGGACGCTTACGGTTGGATCTCGTCCCTTCCTTCGAGTTACGCGAGGTAATACGTAAATTAGTTTATGTTTCTACAAAATTTTAAATATATGATCATGTCTACACAAGATAAAATTGCATACTTAGATGTGTGGTTAAATAATTTGAGAAATTATTTATGCTAAACCTTCCGCTGCACGTAATTAATTTTTAAAATTACGAACCCGCATCCATGTCAACATGCACCCGGTCCCAACAGTGGTATCAGAGCCAGGTTTGTGTTCGACATAATCATATAATTGTTTTGTGGAAAGCTTTATCATGATCTCAATTTTGGAAAATTTTCAATTATGGAAACTTTCCAATTATGGTAAATTTTCGATTTAGGAATTTCAAAGTTTGGAAATCCTCATGAAATTTCGCAAATTTTTGAAATATCTCTGTTTATGAAATTTTATGATAATTGTGAAAACTTTCCATTTTTGGAAACTTTCCAATTTTGGAAATTTATTATTTTGGAAATTTTCCAATTTTGGAAAAACGTAAGTTTTCTTTGTACCAGAAACTTACAATTATTCTGAAAAACTTTTATTTTTGGAAACTTTTCATTTATGGAAAGCTCGCAATTTTGGGCACTTTCTTCAAGAAAGTCTAGACAAATTATGGGAATATTAATTGACATTTAATTTATAATTAGAAATTAAATTATTTACAAAATTCTTTATTTTGGATTGAGTCTCGGGGAGCCGTCCAATTTAAAGTTAGTTGTTATAATTAAATTTCTTAAATTGAATTTAAACTGTCAAATTCTTATTTTGGATTGAGCCTCGGGGAGCCGTCCAAATTAAGTTATTGATATTAATTTTCCATAAATAAAATATGTGATCAAATCTTAGAAATTTTTGAGGTGATTCTCAAACGATAATTTCCTTATTTGATTTATGAGGTGATGCTCTTACATATTATTGTCTCCAAAATTAATTAGGAAAATTGTTTCCTATAGAGTATATTTCCTTAAATAAGATTTTCATGAAAATAATATGTGGTTGAATTAAGGGAATCTGTCTCTTAATTTAATAAGATTTGATTTAGAGAAATCAAAGTCTTAAACATATTATTTCCGAAATTGATTATGATAATTCAGGAAATTATTTCCCAAAATAATTCCTTGAATAAAGTATGAAATTAGAATTAGGAAATCCGGTTCCTAATTCAATTAATGAGACTTGATAAATTAAGTCACATACATACTTTATTAAGGAAATCGTTAGAACATGACATAATTATATGTCATGAATGTGCATAAAAGAAAAGGATGAGACCCAAAACCCCTTACAAAATATTAAGGCCAACACCTTCCATTAATATGGTTAGAACCGGAGTTTTGTTTCTCGTTTGGGTTGATGGACACATCCATGCCCGGCTTGAACCTCAACATGTTCAAACCATGGAATTAGTTTATAATTAATATAGTTGGAGTCAGAGGTCAATCCTTAGTTTTGGTTGTTGGACATATCCAAGCCTGACTAAACGGTTGAATGAGCTCCAACCATATTAAAACTATTTCTTGATTAATGGGTCAGCCTTAAGCTTGGAGCATCGATTTGTTGTGCCACAGCCAAGGTCGATGTAAAGAGAGGTGCAGTTGGGTGCTATGTATATTGTTGCATACTTGTTAATGAGTTAACAACCCAATGATTTATGCAAACATTCAATTAGTTGATAACATAATGTGATAGTTACATATGTATAATATGTAATCGGTATAATTACCTACCTTCATAGCTAAGAATAACTTGATGGACTCTAGCCATGGTTGTTCTTATCTATGGTTGGATATCAACCTATTTGGAGATGTTCCTACGATCTCCCGAATTGATAAAAAGGGTTATTCAATTCGAAAAATAAATAGGATTTAATTAATGTATATTGATGCATTCTTTATCATTCTTATCACATAAGCTCAATTTGTATTTCTAGGATAATCACCTGATCATGTCTTCTCTGAACTTACGTTCCATTTTGGACATCAATAAGCTGACTGGGCCAAACTTCATGGACTGGCTTCGAAACCTGAGGATAGTCCTCAAGGCAGAAAAGCTTGCTTATGTCCTTGAAGAACAACTTCCCAACCATCCTCCTAAAGATGCAACTCCAGACCAGTTAGTGGCCTATTAGAAACATGTGGCCGATTCTGAACTTGCGAGTTGCATCATGCTGACCGCTATGGTACCTGAGCTACAAAAGCAGCATGAGCATATGGATGCTCATACCATCGTCTTCCATCTTCATGAGCTGTTTGACGAGCAGGCGAGATCCGAAACTTTTGAGGTCACCGGACTCCTCTTCACCTCTAAGATGCAGGAAGGCACTTCTGTTTCACAGTTTGTGTTGAAGATGTTGGGGTACATTGAGCGACTAGGCACACTCGGATTTGCAATGGATCACGAACTAAGTATTGACTTAATTCTGCATTGTTTGCCCAAGAGTTACTCACAGTTTGTGATGAACTATCGGATGAACAAACTGGAAACTACCATTCCTGAGTTGCTTAACCTGCTGAAGACTGTATAGCCTTCTGTAAAGCAGGATCAGAAGATGGTACTGTTAGTTGGTTCCTCAAAGAAAGGCTCTAAGAGGAAGCCCAAAGAATAAAATAAGGGAAGGAAGAAAAGGGCAAAAAAGATTGAAAAGGCACCAAAAGGCACTTGCCATCACTGCGGCAAGGAGGGCCACTGGCGAAGAAACTGCAAGGTTTATCTTGAGTCCTTGAAGAAGAAGACATCTGATGCCCCATCCTCTTCAGGTATCTTCATTATTGAATGCCACTCTATTTCCTCGTACACCTGGGTACTTGATACTGGGTGTAGCTCACATATATGTAATGACATACAGGGGCTAAGGAATAGAAGAAGATTCGTCAAGGGAGAAGCGAATTTGCGAGTTGGAAATGGAGCAAAGATTGCTGCTGTTGCCATCGGAACATATTTGCTAAAGCTCCCTACTGGACTTGTCTTAGAATTGGATAATTGTTATTTTGTTCCTTCGTTAATAAAGAACATTGTATCTATTTTATGCTTGAATGAAAAGGGTTATCATTTAACTTTTAGTAACAATTGTTGTTACATAACTTTAAATGGTGTTCTTTATAGGATCGGAACTTTATGCAATGGTATCTACACGTTAGATTTATCCGGTGACGTTTTTAATATCGAAGTTAGCAACAAACGTGCTCGAATAGATAATCAAATAGACTCATATACGTGGCATTGTCGTCTTGGCCATGTAAGTAAGAAACGCATGACCAAATTACACCGATGTGGAATTCTGGAATCATTTGAACCCGGTTCATTTGATACATGCGAATCATGCTTAAAAGGCAAGATGACCAAATTACCCTTTTCCAGAAAAGGTAAACTAGTGGAAGAATTTCTTGGTCTAATACATACTGATGTATGTGGACCAATGTCAACTCTTGCACAAAGAGGTTATAGCTACTTCATTACCTTTATCGATGATCACTCACGATTCGGGTATGTGTTCTTAATGAAACACAAATCTGAAGCTTTTGAGAAATTCAAAAGGTTCAGAAGTGAAGTAGAGAAACAGCTTGGCAAAAGTATTAAGATACTTCGATCCGATCGGGGTGGTGAATACTTAAGTCAAGAGTTTCAAGATTATCTTAGGGACAATGGGATATTATCTCAATGGACTCCGCCATATACACCACAGCATAATGGTGTATCTGAGAGGCGTAACCGAACCTTGATGGACATGGTTAGATCTATGATGAATCATGCAACTCTTCCAAAATCCTTTTGGGGCTATGCGCTTAAGACAACTGTTTACTTACTAAACAGAGTCCCAACCAAGGTAGTCTCTACTACTCCATATGAGACGTGGAATAGTAAGAAACCTCATTTATCTCACCTAAAGATATGGGGTTGTCCTGCTTATGTAAAGCGGACTGTATCAGACAAATTGGATGCTAAGTCTGATAAATTTCTATTTATTGGATACCCTAAGGAAACAAAAGGTTACCAATTCTATCATCCCTTGGAACAAAAGGTGTTTGTTTCAAGGCATGCTGTATTTCTAGAAAAAGAATTTCTTTTACAAGAAAACAGTGGGAGTAGCATTGAACTTGAAGAAGTTCAAGAAACTCCAATAGACATTACAGAGACACCTAGTCTAGACCCACAACCAATAACTCATAATGATGAACTATCAGTTGAACCTAAAACAACACCACTTCTTCGTAGGTCTGATAGGACATGTAATATTCCAGAGAGATACGGATTTCTCATAAGTGAATCGAACGACGTGTTACTCATTAACGATGACGAACCTATTAGTTATGGTGATGTTCTGAAAAATTCAGAAAGGGATAAATGGCTTGAAGCCATGAAGTCGGAAATGGATTCCATGTACAAAAATCAAGTATGAGATTTGGTTAACCCACCTGAAGGGATTAAGCTCATAGGGTGCAAGTGGGTTTTTAAGAAGAAAATCGACATGGAAGGTAATGTTGTTACCTTTAAGGCTAGATTAGTGGCAAAAGGATATCGTCAGAAACAAGGAATTGATTATGACGAAACCTATTCGCCAGTAGCTATGCTTAAATCCATTCGGATGCTCCTGGCCATAGCAGCTCATTATGATTATGAGATATGACAAATGGATGTGAAAACAACTTTTCTTAATGGAAACCTGCTTGAGGATGTATACATGATACAACCTGAAGGTTTCACATCGGTTAATAAAACCAAAGTATGCAAGCTTCGACGATCCATATATGGACTAAAGCAAGCATCCAGGAGCTGGAACATCCGTTTTGATGAGACAATCAAAGAGTTTGATTTCTCACAAATCCTGACGAACCTTATGTGTACAAGAAGGTTAGTGAGAGTGCAGTCGTATTCCTAGTGTTATATGTCGATGACATATTACTTATAGGAAACGATATATTAGTCTTACAGTCAATTAAAATTTGGTTGTCCAAAACTTTCTCCATGAAAGACCTGGGAGAAGCAACCTATATCCTTGGGATTAGAATCTATAGAGATAGATCAAAACGGTTGCTTGGTCTTTCGCAGTCTACATATATAGACCGAGTGCTAGAAAGGATTAGCATATCGGAATCCAAGAAAGGTTACCTTCCCATCAGGCATGGGATCAACCTTTCGAAGTCTATGTGTCCGCGCACAGAAGACGAGAGGATTTGCATGAATAAGATTCCTTATGCATCCGCGATAGGATCTATCATGTATGCTATGTTATGTACTAGGCCCGATGTATCGTATGATCTGAGCGTCACAAGAAGATACCAGTCTGATCCAGGAATGGATTATTGGGCAGCTATCAAGACAATCCTCAAGTACTTAAGAAGAACTAAGGATGTGTTCCTAATATATGGAGAAGGTGATATGGTAATACGTGGGTATACAGATGCCAGTTTTCAGACAGATAAGGATGACTCCAAATCTCAGTCCGGATACGTATTTATTTTGAATGGAGGCGCAATAAGTTGGAAGAGTTCCAAGCAAGACACCGTAGCAGATTCTACCACGGAAGCGGAATATATTACAGCTTCGGAAGCAGCAAAGGAAGCAGTCTGGATCAAGAAGTTTGTCTCAGAACTTGGTGTGGTTCCAACCATTGATGAAGCAATACCGGTTTACTGCGACAACAATGGAGCTATTGCACAAGCAAAGGAACCAAGGTCTCATCAGCGACCCAAACATGTGCTTCGGCGCTATCATCTGATCAGAGAGATTATAAGTAGGAATGATATACAAATTGAGAAAATTCCCACTGAAAGGAATTTAGTGGATCCTTTAACTAAGGTCTTGCCTCAAAGCAAGTTTGAGGGTCATGTTAGAGCCTGTGGTATTGGGTACCGTAGCGATTGGCATTAGGCCAAGTGGGAGTTTGTTAGTGATATGAGAAAAGTGTCCTAAGGCAATCGCCTTATGATTGTAATCATTTATTTTAATAAATAAATATTCACTATTTGAGTATACATGTTTGTGTATTTGATTGAGATCTTAAACTCATTTACTGAATGTCCGCAATACAATTCACAGCTTGAGAGAATTTGTGATGAATTCACAACTAGTGATTATCTCTACATGAGCAATTGTAAAGTATTGAAATTGTCCCTAGTCGATGAATTGATAAATACGGACACTATCAATTCTGTTGAGACTAGCATGGGTTATTCTCTAATCAGCTGATTCTCATTGGTTGGTGACATTGAGATGTCCGGAGATAAACATGAATGCTAGTTAAGGGAACTAGTTCATTGGAGTGACTGACTGTAAAATTTCATATGGTAGTCTACATATAGATATGTCAGTGAAGTTCTTACTGCAGCTTAAGTGCGATGTTCCTTTGACTTGCGGTGTTCAAGTCATCTTGGTCATGGAGACTTATACTTTGACATCTTAAGCAAGCATCTCCAAGGAGGTGTGGACCCAGGATAATTGGGTATAAGCCGAAATGCCCGAAGATGTTTGAACAACCTACAAAGGATTCACCACTCCTTGCGATGAGATGTATACCCGAGGCCTATTGTCGGATTGTTACTCGAAGCCTCTGGCCAGAGCATGACATGTTCAGAGTATGAATCTCTTAAATACATGAGAGTAATTAGAATCCGTAGGACGAGAAAACGTTACTTGGGCTAGGTGTGACATAGTCAGCCTAGTGGGGACTGACACACATAGACCATGTCCTGAACCAAGTGGGTATAAGATGGTGAAGGGAATGGGGCACGATTCATTATAGCTGCTGAAGGGTTTCAGAATTGTTTCTGAGGTCAATCGTTGATCATTCGATTAATTGGGGATTATGATGTACTACTAGGTGTCACTCATGATCGTTCTATAATTGATTAATTATAGACGATCAACATAAATCAAAAGCCTATTTAGTCACACGTACTACGAGTAATCCGAGGGATTTAAAACGAGTTGAAAATTGGATTTTCCAATCAAGAGAGATTAAGTTTGGTTGAGCCAAACGATAAGTCGAATCTGAATTTTTCATAGACGCATAGGAAGCGTAAAATGGCTAAGTTTTTTGAAGACTTAATAAATGAATTAAATAAGTTTAATTCATTGGGGCATGGCTTGGATGGGTCGGCTAAAGAGGGCCTCCATCCTCTTTGCTTGGCCGACCACAACAAAGGGAGGGAACCAAGTTTTTGGTTCAATTTATAAAATAAACCAAGTGTGGTTTGTTTTATAAAATTATGGATGATATAAATTTTTATATAATAAACCAAGGTTTGGTTTATTTTTCATGGAAATTAAAATGAACCATGGATTGGTTTATTTTATAAAATCAATCATGGATTGATTTACCATCATAAGGAAATTTATTCCATAAGAGAGAAGAGACTTGATTGATTTTTATCATGAATTAAAATATGATTTTAACCATAATATAAAATCAAACTTGGCATGATGGAATAAGTTATTCCATATTTGACAGGCTTGATGGTTGAGAGGCCACTATATAAAGGACCTAAGGCAAGGCTTGGGCAATAATCGATGAGATGAAGGCATAGACTCTCTCCCTCTCTTTCTCTCCTTCTCTTCTCCCCTTCTTGCCTTGCGCCGACCAGCCCCAAGAAGGAGCACCAGCCGGCCGCCCCTGCCCTTTCCCTGCCGTCTACCACCTGCTACCGGAGAAGGAAGCTCCGACCATCTCTTGGCCGGAAGAAGGTGTTGCCGGAATTAGAGTTTGCCGTAAGGATCTTTTTGCCGCAAGCTTCTTCTTTTGCTTCACCGGAATTTTGATTCCGGCCATCCTTTTATGGTTAGTCTTCCGACTTCTCTCTTGGTTTTTCTCGTCGCGTTCTCGGAGAATCTAGTAGTTCTCGAGAACACGAAACTCGTGGCTTTGCGAAGTCATCCCGAAGATACTCGGCGTGGACGCGAATAGAGGCGGAGCTTCCAAGGGACGCTTACGGTTGGATCTCATCCCTTCCTTCGAGTTACGCGAGATAATACGTAAATTAGTTTACGTTTCTGTAAAATTTTAAATATATGATCATGTCTACACAAGATAAAATTGCATGCTTAGATGTGTGGTTAAATAATTTGAGAAATTATTTATGTTAAACCTTCCGCTGCACGTAATTAATTTTTAAAATTACGAACCCGCATCCATGTCAACATGCACCCGGTCCCAACAGTTACCAGTCAACTGATCCCATCAAAAAACCATACAGTAGCTAATGTCTCTCCAAAAACACTGTTACCGATCGACTGCCCTCTGTACCAGTCGACTGGTACACTGAAAACTGCATTTTCAGCATTTCTGACCCAATTTCAGAAATACACCAGAAATTCTACAAATCACCAAAAATTCTCAAATTTTGTGGAGAGGTTTGTGGTACCCGTGTCTACTTGCGAAAAACACATTCAACAATGTATCTATCACCAATCCCACGATTGACACAAAACTCAAAACTATCTAAGTGGTTTAATTGAACCTTGACCTAAAGTCCTAGTTTTGACCTCCTTATGATGTATCTGCCCATACTAAACCACAATGCATCCCTAACATTGGTTTATATGACATCTATACATCAAAAATTAACTTCCATGCAATATGACCCCAATGTCATATTTTATGCATGATACTCAAATCTAATGTGTCAAATCCCTAAGATTGAGACTCAAATCCGTCTCCACATCCTTTTGCACACTCCATGGTCCATCTGGACTTCCGGGAGAAATCCTCCGGAGATCCATTGACCATGGGTCCCAACTTGGCTCCTAGAGTTCTCCCTTGAGCTCTTAGCCTTAGCCACCTCCCTAGGTGACTCATCTATAAACACAAGGTCACACCGGTGTGTCTCCGGTGATCCTTGGCCTACAAACCTAACCTTAGACACATTATCCTTGGTTAAGCTCTTCTTACCCTTAAATGACATTCCCTTGTCATTTTTGGACTTCTCTTTGCTATAGTCATATGAAACCCTTGCATATGACTTCTCCATAGCATTGGAGCACTTAGATCGGTGTCTTAGACCCGATCTATCATTGTTGGGTTTTTGACTACCCAACACCATACCTAAACCCTTAGATCCAATAGTGAATCTATCTAGGGGTTTCTCTAATTTATCAAGATTTACCCTCAAAGTTTGATTTTCCCTTTCTAGGTTCTTAAACCTAGAATTGACATGTCCACTTTGGACATTCCTAGACCTACCCATTCTAGGCATGTGTCTCCCTTTCTTGGGATTAATGCCTTGGTCCTTAGATCTAATGGTTTTGGATTTATCATGATGCATGATTTTCCTAGGGTTTTGACCTTCATTATTAACCATACTCCTATCATGATATTTAAATCCAAAATTATGCATGGGTAAATAATTGATATTATTTCTAACATGCATGGAGGAATTTGAATTACATCTAAAGTTAGGGATTACCTCCCTTACCCTTGTGGCTCCCCCTTGATGTGAGCTTTTCTTCTTTTCCTTCTTCTCCCACTTCCTCAAAAGCTTCAATTTCTTGAATTCTCCTTTCCTTGAGCATTTGGTGTGGTAATGTCCAAGCTCACCACACGTGAAACACCTTATATACCTCTTCTCCTTCTTTTCCCTACAACCCATGTTAGATTTTAAAGAAATTAACTTGGGTTTAGGGTTTACCTCCTTTTTCTTACCCAATGGACACTTGTCCTTGTAGTGTCCCTTCTCATTGCACCCAAAGCAAATAATGTGGTCTTTTGACTTTGCCTTGGTGGAGGTGGAAGTTTCTTCTTGCTCCGGTATTCAGGATGGTCTCTCCTCCCCCTCAATCCTTGAAGTGGAGACTTCATCTTGTTGGTGCAGGCAGCACCTAAGTCAAACCTGGGTTTTGATAATGGCAAAGGGTTCAGAAGTTAAGGGGTCATTGTGATCTAAGATGTTCACTGAGTGTGCAAGAAGAAGTCCTAGGTACACTAGGCAAGAAGTCCTGGCAAAGGGCTGGGCAAAGAAGTCCTGGTTAAGGACTGGGCAAGAAGACTTGACCGGAAGTCGGGCAAAGAAGTCCTGGTCGAAGACTGGGCAAGAAGTCCTGGCAAGGGATTGGGCACCGAAGACCTGACCGGAAGTTGGGCACGAAGACCTGGTCAGGTGGATTGGACAAAAGTCCAACCGGAGGAGCCGGTTGGCAAAAGGTAAACTCTCCTGAGAGGAGTAGGTGAGGACGTGTTCCCCGTCGAGGGAACAGTAAGCGTCGGTTCGACCTAGGGTTCCATTTGGGAGACCCAAAGTCAGAACCAAGACAGCTACGGCTGTAACTAATACTTGTTGTGTTTTGGTACTAACCTTAGTTGCAGGATCGAAGAACTGGTCGTCTGCAAGTGAGGTGCATCACTGGGCCTAGGCACCCGGATGGACTCAGGCGCCCGAATGGTCTCAGGCGCCCGTATGGATACGGGCGCCCAAGTGTGAAGGCAAAACACCAACCACAGCAGCGAAGCCTCTGGATCAAGCCAGATCAGGCGCCTGTGAGGTCACGGGTGCCCCCATCATCTCAGGCACCCAAGTGAAGGTGGATAAGCGCTGACCGAGTCTGGGGATAAGGATTCGCCTAGGGAAGGCCACGTGTTAGGCGCCCCCATCGTCACAGCCGCCCGTATGGGTGCTATAAAAGGGGGTTCGCCCCCAAGGCTTCAATATCATTTGCTCTCAACACTCCAAACCTTTTCGTTCAAGCGCTACGCTCCGGCAAACTCCGACTTCGAGATTCCAGCGCCGACGACGACCCTCTGCTCCAAAATTCGATCCACCTCGGGCGTCGGTAACGAAAAGTGTAGCAATTTCAATTTTCTGATCTACTTCTGTATTTAATTTGTAAATCTTTTATCGCGATTATAGAATTGCCCAAAGTAAACGGTCAAGGACCGTGGGCCTTGGAGTAGGAGCCGACCGCGACTCCGAACCAAGTAAAAAACGACTTGTGTTCTTGTGTATTTTATCTTTTTCCGCTGCGTATATTCTATAATTGTCCGAAAAATTTTTACAACGATATTCACCCCCCCCCCTCTATCGTTTTCTTCGATCCAACAAGTGGTATCAGAGCGGGTGGCTCAAATTTGGTGCAACCACCAATTTGAGAGTGTTTTTGGATTTTTTGAAATAATTTTAATTTTTTTTTTAAATTTTTCTCGTTAATCGAGGTTGGTGCAACACCACTCGATCGTTTTTTTTAAATTAATTTTCTGCCTTACTACTAATCCAAGACCATGTCTTGGGACAAGTTTCTCTGTTTTTCTTATTTTTCAGAAATTATTATGGCCATGCAAGAGGGTTTCAGCACAGCCAGACCACCGCTCTTCAGTGGAGAAGATTTCTCCTACTGGAAAAGTCGGATGGAAGTCCACATGAAAACTCAAGTGGATATGTGGATAATAATTCAATCTGGCCTCGAAATCCCCAAGAACGCAGAAGGAGTGGCACAACACTACTCAGAATGGGACGCCTCGCTGAAGAAAAAGATCGAGGCTGACGCCAAGGCAACTCAAACGTTGCAGTGTGGATTAACCAAGGAAGAGCTGAACCGGGTGGGTCCCTTCAACAGTGCTAAAGAACTTTGGAGCAAACTGATTGAGCTGTACGAAAGTACCTCCGACACTAGAATCAGCAAAAGGGATCTGTTGTTGAACAGACTCTATACTATAAAAATGAATGAGGGCGAATCAGCAGCATAACTCCACGCCAGAATTCAAGAGCCAATGAACGACCTGCACACAATCAGTCACAAGGTAGAGAACCGTGACCTAATCAGGTATACCTTAAATGCTTTCCCAAGAAATACTCTGTGGGCATCTATGGTAGATGCTTACAAGGTTTCTAGGTATCTTTCAAAAATTAAGTTAGATGAATTGTTTTCAGAATTAGAGTTACATGAACAGACTAACTACACTATGGCCGTGAAAGGTATTGCTTTTATTGCAGGTAAACCCCAAGGAAAGGTAGCCAAGAAAAAACCTCAACCTGCACCCGAGTCTGACTCAGACTCAGACTCAGAAGACAGTGAAAGGGATCGACCCAAGTTGGTGTGGCTAGCTCGGGACTACTACAAGAAGCTGAAGCATCAAACCAACAGAAGGAAAATAAGCCGACGAAAGGAAGATCCAGCTGAACTTTCAACCTCAAAGGGCAAACCAAATGTCACCTGCTACGAATGCAACAAGAAGGGACACTACAAATCAGAATGTCCCAATCTAAAGGAAGCTAAGAAGACTCGAAGGAAGAAGGCTCTTCAAGCCACGTGGGACGAATCTTCCTCCGTAGAAGAAGAAGAGGCCCCACAGTCAAATTTGCCCGCCTTGACCTCTTCGAAAGACATCGACACCGGATCGGAATCGGAGCCAGACGACGGAAGGCTCACAATTTCGGAGAACGGCAAAATAACGGGAAGTGGTTATTCCGAAATTGAATTATCAAAGTTAATAGCTTACTTATCTCGTAACTTGGCAAAAGCCAAAATCCGAGTCGAGTCCCTCCGACAGGAAGTAAAACTCCTGAAAGAGGAAGCTGACTCTAGATCCTTGACCGAGAAGGTTCAAGAAGGAACCTCTACTCAAGTTGAAAAGCTTGAGAAAGAGAACTCCTCCTTGAAAACTCAAGTCAAGGAGCTAAGAGTAGCTTTAGAACGATTTACTTCGGGTTCCAAGGGTTTTGACATGATCCTTGGAAAACAGAAGTCCGTTCTTAATCGATCTGGGTTAGGGTATCGAACCAAGTAAAAAACGACTTGTGTTCTTGTGTACTTTATCTTTTTCCGTTGCGCATATTCTTTAACTGTCCGAAAAATTTTTACAACGATATTCACCCCCCCTCTATCATTTTCTTCGATTCAACAAGTCGAGACAATGGTCATATTATGCTGTATTGAACCAACCTAGACCCATAATTCAAGCATGGGTACCCAAATTTTGCTTGAACAACCAAGCTGGACCAAACCAGTATTGGATCCCCAAGGACAAGATTCACATCTTGCCTAATCATTATTGTGGCTTTATTCCAGGGGGAGCCAATTTAAAAATAATTTTCATAATTAGATAATTTTTTTTTATTCTTTAATTTTAATTGCATGCTTGATTGTTTATTTATTTCTGCAAATTATTATGTTTAGACCTAAGACTGGTTAGACTAAGGACTGAAACGATTTAATTGAAATTTGAAAAACATAGTATTAGGAGGAGGTGAGATGATAGTACGTTAGGGAAGCTATTTTGGTGGAACTAGCCGAAGCTACCGATCCAAGACCCAAACTAGTTAGATCAAAATCTTTCAAGGAGTAACTTGAAGATGAATTTTCAATAAAAGGCTTTGTCAAGGAAAGGGTTGATGATCCAATAAGGCTACGACCAAAGAAGGCCTGGTGCCTCGCCAAGACCTGGAAACCGATTATTGAAAATCAAATTCACTTTACTATTGTCAGATTTGAATTTAACACAAATTTCAATTAATCTTAGATTCAACCATTTTACAAAATAAATTTAAAACTTAATTGTTTTTAAAATTAATTCAACTTTTCAAAATTAATCATGTTTTTCAAAATAAAATCTTAACTTCTGTTAAAAACTATCTCACAAAACCCATAAGGTTAACGTGATTGATAACTCTAGATTGGGTGAGATGGTTAGGACCTAACTTAACTCAAATTCATCGGGTTTTTGTACTTTTGTCAAGTAAAAACATTGAATCATGCAATTTAGAGCTTAATTGATTTAATTGTTGGATGGTCAAAGGAGTTAAACCAGGTCAAAACAGTCAAACCTGGTCAAATTGGTCAATAGTCAAACCATGGTCAGCTCGGGCGCCCGTGACCTGTCGGGCGCCCGTGACCTGTCGGGCGCCCCTTGTTGGTGCAGATAGCACCCAAGTCGAACCTAAGTTTTGATAATGGCAACAGGGCTCAAAAGTTAAGTCTTACTTGTTATCTAATATGTTACTCTAGTGTGCAGGTTAAAAAGTCCTAGCGAAGGATTGCTAGGCACTGGCGAAGGAATGCCAGGGGACAAAACCCTAGTGAAGGACTGCTAGGCACTGGCGAAGGAATGCCAGGGTACAAAGCCCTAGCGAAGGACTGCTAGGCACCAGGCGAAGAACAGCTTGGGACTGAAGCCCTAGCGAAGGACTGCTAGGTATCGGGCGAAGGACAGCTCGGTATCCAAGACCTGGCAAAGGACCGCTAGGCAAAATTCCAACCAAAGGAGCGGTTGGCATCAGGTACATTCTCCCGAGAGGAGTAGGTGAGGACGCGTTCCCCGTCGAGAGGGAACAGTAGGCGTCGGTTCGACCTAGGGCTCCATTTTGGAGGCCCAAAGTCAGAACCAAGACAGCTAAGGCTGTATAAACTAACACATTATTATTTTATGTTGTTTTGGACTAACCCTGGATGCAGGACCAAAGGAACAAGTGTCTGCAGCTCAGAGAGCCTCAAAGGAGTGAGGCAGTGGCTGAGTAGGGCGCCCAGAGTGTCCCGGGCGCCCCCGTGCTCCCGGGCGCCCCCGCTGCTCCCGGGTGCCCCCAGTGCCGACGACGACGTCCCGCTGCTCCGAAAAAGACAACCTACATCGGACGTCGGTAAAAGAAGAGCTTCTTGTTTTTAAAAGTTTAACTTGCTACATTTGTAATTCAATACTGTAAACTGTTATTACGCGATTATAGTATTGCCCGCAGTAAACGGTCAACGACCGTGGGCCTTGGAGTAGGAGTCGACCTAGGCTCCGAACCAAGTAAAAATCTCTGTGTTTGCGTGTTTTATTTTAATCTTCCGCTGTGCAATTTCTCTATCTCAAATCCGAACGTTTTCCGATATTCACCCCTCCCTCTATCGGTTCTCTCGATCCAACAAGTGGTATCAGAGCGGGGAAGTTCAAATTTGGTGCAACCACCAGTTTGAAAATTTTTCGGATTTTTTTTATTTTTTTTCTCGTTCGAATTTCTTCTAAATTTTTCGTTCGAATTCTTTTTCCGTTAATCGAGGTTGGTGCAACACCCCTCGATATTTTACTTTCCTTATCCCGCACTACTAATCCAAGACCAAGTCTTGGGAAATTTTTTTTGTTAGTTATTTTTTCAGATTAAATGACCATGCAAGAAGGATTCAGCACCGCCAGACCTCCACTTTTCAGTGGAGAAGACTTTTCCTACTGGAAAAGTCGAATGGAGGTCCACCTGAAAACTCAGGTGGACATGTGGATAATCATCCAGTCCGGACTGGAGATACCCAAAAATGCTGAAGGAGTTCCTCAAAGCTACACAGAGTGGGACACCACTCTGAAACGAAGAATCGAAGCAGATGCAAAGGCGACTCAGACCCTCCAATACGGCTTAACAAAAGAGGAGCTGAACCGGGTGGGCCCCTTCAACAGTGCCAAGGAGCTGTGGGTAAAACTGATCGAGCTGCATGAAGGAACACCAGACACTCGGATCAGCAAGAGAGATCTGCTCCTGAACAAATTGTATACCATCAAGATGGCCGACAACGAAACAGCAGCCCAGCTTCATGCATGAATCCAAGAATTAATGAACGGTCTTCACACTATAGGTCACAAGGTCGAAAACCGTGACCTAATAAGGTATGCTTTAAATGCTTTCCCTAGAAACACCTTGTGGGCATCTATGGTAGATGCATACAAGGTCTCAAGGGATCTTTCAAAAATAAAATTAGATGAATTGTTTTCCGAATTAGAACTGCATGAACAAACTAACTGCAATTTGGCCGAGAAAGGTATTGCCTTTGTTGCAGGAAAAACTGGAAGGTCAACAAAGAAGAAGCCACAACCTGAACTCGAGTCTAACTCAGACTCAGACTCAGAAGACGAAGAAGGAGATCGACCTAAGCTGGTTCGACTGGCCCGAAGCTACTATAAAGAATTGAAGAACCAAACCAACAGACGGAAAACAAGCCGAAGAAAGGACGAACCAGCTGAACCCTCAAATGACAAAAACAAGCCCAACGTGACTTGCTACGAGTGCAAAAAGAAGGGCCACTACAAGACGGAGTGTCCAAACCTAAAGGAGACCAAAAAGACAAGAAGAAAGAAAGCGCTCCAAGCAACCTGGGACGAATCTTCCTCAGAAGAAGAAGAAGAAGAAGCACCCCAGTCAAACCTACTAGCCCTGACCGCCTCAGAAGAAGTCGAGACCGAGTCAGAATCAGAACAGGACGAAGGCAGACTAACCTTTTCAGAAGACGGCGAAATCAAGGTAAGTGGTTTCAATAGAAGTCAGTTAAATGATCTTATATCTTATCTTTCTCGAGATTTGGCGAAAGCCAAACTCCGAGTCGAATCCCTCCGACAGGAAGTAAAACTCCTGAAAGAGGGAGCTGACTCTAAACCCTTAACCGAGAAAGTTCAAGAAGGAACTCCTACTCAAGTTGAAAAGCTTGAGAAAGAGAACTCCTCCCTGAAAACTCAGGTTAAGGATCTTAGAGCTGCCTTAGAACGATTCACTTCTGGTTCCAAGGGTCTTGACATGATTCTTGGAAAACAGAAGTCCGTTCTAAATCGATCCGGACTTGGCTATAGAACCAAATCCCGACAAAGATCTTACCTTGCTGTACTGAATCAGTCCAGAGGTAAAATTCCGGCATGGGTACCCAAACTGTGCCTGAACAAACCAACTGGATCAAATCAGTATTGGATCCCCAAGGACAAGATTCACATCTTGCCTAACCATCATCGTGGCTTTAGTCCAGGGGGAGCCAAACTGAAAACTATATTTATTGTTAGATAAAATTTAATTCTTGATTGCAAATTGCATGTTTGATTGTTTATTTAAATTTCTGCAATTTACCATGCTTAAACTTAGAAATGGTTAGTATAAGGACTGAACAAACTTAACCGAAACTTGACAACATAGTATTGGGTGGAGGTGAGATAATAGTACGTTAGGGAAACCAATTCTAAGAAGGTCAAGTTTACTTGGTCTCTTTAGACTGGTGAAACTAGCCGAAGCTACCGATCCAAAACTCAAACTAGTTAGACCAGAAATTTTCAAAGATTAATTTTGAAAATGAAATTTCATTAAAAGGCTTTGTCAAGGAAAGGGTTGATGATCCAATAAGGCTACGGCCAAAGAAGGCCTAGTGCCTCGCCAAGACCTGGAAGTCAATTTTTGAAATTTAAATTCAAATTATTTTTTGTTAAATTCGAATCTAACACAAATTTTCGGTGAGTCCAGATTCAAACATGCTTTGTCAAAATAAATTTAATTGTTTTCAAAATTAATTAAGTTTTCAAAATCTAATTGTTTTCAAAATCAAGTTGTCAAAATAAATCATGTTTCTCAAAATTCTATCTACCAAAACCTGTCTCACAAAACCTATAAGGCTAACGTGATTGAAAACCCTAGATTTGAGTGAGACAGACTAGGCAGTGAAACTCAATTTAAGCTATTCCTGACTCTAATTGGATCCAAATCAATAAAACTCTTTATGTGTAGGAACATAAAGATTTGGACCAATGGATGTTGGATAGCGGTTGCTCCAGACACATGACTGGAGATAAATTGAAGTTCACCAAACTCAAATTCAAGAACCTAGGATCAGTGGCATTTGGCAACAACGCTACACTCAAGGTAATTGGGTCAGGTAATATTGAGCTTAAATCTGACTTTATTATTAAGAAAGTTCTTTTGGTTGAAAACTTCAAATTTAACTTGCTTAGCATAAGTCAGTTATGTGATTCTGGTTATATAGTCACCTTCAACAATTCTAACTGCCTGATTAGAAATGTACAAGACTCAGAAATCATGCTTAAGGGCACTAGGAAAAATAATGTATACACTATAAACCTTCCCTTAGTACCCAAATGTATGTTAACTCAGTTAGAACAATCAAACCTCTGGCATAGGAGATTAGGTCATACCAATCTGAGAACTATCTCAAAAATCACCCAACTTGGATTAATCAAAGGTATCCCCAAAATTAAAAATAATGAAAACCTAATATGTGAATCGTGTAATCAAGGCAAACAAACCAAATCTAATCACAAATTAATCCAATCTGATTTAACTCAAACCACACTTGAGCTCCTGCACCTTGACCTATTTGTTTTTTTTTGATGAAAGACAAATTATATATATCATCAAGAAAATAGTACTACAGACATGCGTCCTAGGATAGCTATTTGGTTCTGATGATGTATCAGATCCAGGTAGCTGTCCCCCATATGAACCCATATGTACATGCATGCGTACTCTCACTGTACCATCCACATAATCCAGTCCGCATAATCCAATCTCACTGCACCATCCACTATCAAAACGCTGCAATAGATCTGCCAGGCTCTAGTGTATGTCTCTGCAGCCCTGCCTCACTACCCTCAATGCTGTCCCGAATGTGACTGATCTGAATGATGCTCTAGCTCTCCTGATGTGCTGTTGTGTCACTGTAGCATCCTCTATCAACCACTGTAATATATCTGCCAGACTCTAATGTGTGTCTATGTAGCCCTGCCTGCTAGTCATGTAAGCCCCTGCTCTGTCATCCGAGTGTGATAGTAACCGCTCATCAATCATCGATTCCACTTTTAGCAAGTGGTCAGCTATCAACGGATTTGATGTGCCTTTACCGCAGCCGTTTGCTGCGGGCTAGGTAGGCCTTTATGGTGGGCCTACTCACCCTCATGAGCTTTTAGGCAAAGCCCCAGCCAATAAGCGGGAACCGATACTGCTTAGTATTTGATTCACATGGAGCCAAGTCACTAAGCGGGAACCGATACTGCTTAGTAATAGTTGATGATTATTCTAGGTTCACCTGGGTTAGGTTTCTAAAAACCAAAGATAAAACCCTAAACCTATTTAATGATTTCTATAAATTAATTGAAAATTAAAACGATATTAAAATTAAAAGACTTAGGAGTGACCACGGGGGAGAATTTGAAAATCAACGGTTTGAGGAATTCTGTAAGGTCAATGGGTATTTACATGAATTTTCATGTCCTAGAACCCCCCAACAAAATGGGATAGTCGAAAGAAGAAATAGAACTTTACAGGAAGCCGCTAGGGCTATGCTCAACGAATTTAACTTAGCAAATCAATATTGGGCAGAAGCGATTAGTACGGCTTGTTACATCCAAAATAGGGTTCTGATTAACAAGCGACACAACAAAACACCCTATGAACTGTACTACCATAGACTCCCAAATCTACACTACCTAAGGGTCTTTGGATGCAAAGTCCATATCCTAAACACCAAAGACTATTTAGGAAAATTTCAGTCCAAGTCAACCCCAGGTATCTTCCTAGGATACTCAACCATAAGTAGAGCCTATAGAGTTTACAACAAACAAACTAAGAAAATTGAAGAAACAACAAACTTAATATTTGATGAAGAAATCAACTTAACATCTGAAAATCCAGACCTAACTTCATCAAATTCTGATCAAGAACAAATTATTGAACCCTTAATTGAACCCTTAAACGAACTAACTATTGAACCAATTAATGAGTCAATTGAACTAATTATCGAACCAACAAATGAACCAGCTCAAAGAGTCGAATCAAATAGTGAACCAAACTGACCAGCCGGACCTGAGGCTGAACCAAGTTCTAGAAGAACCAAGAAACCCAGACTTAGTCACCCAACCGATCAAATTGTGGGAGATCCAACTCAGGACTAGATCATCCTATAGAAACCTTAGTCAAATAGCTATGATATCAAAAATTGAACCCAAAACTATAGAGGAAGCCCTACCTGATCCTGATTGGATCATAGCTATGCAAGAAGAGTTAGCTCAATTTGAGAGAAACCAAGTCTGGGAATTAGTACCTAAACCTGAGGGCAAATCCGTCATTGACACTAAGTAGGTTTTTAGGAATAAGTTGAATGATCAAGGAGAAACAGTTAGAAATAAAGCCCGCTTAGTAGCAAAGGATTTTAGCCAAGTAGAAGGATTAGATTACGACGAAACATATGCCCCAGTAGCTAGACTTGAGTCCATTAGGATGTTACTGGCCTTTGCATCCCATAAAGGATTCAAGCTATACCAAATGGATGTAAAGTCAGCCTTTTTAAATGGATTCATTAAAGAAGAAGTTTATGTAGGACAATCCCCTGGGTTTGAGGACTTAGAAAGACCTGACCATGTTTACAAACTTACTAAAGCATTATATGGACTAAAACAAGCACCTAGGGCCTGGTATGAACGCTTATCAACATACTTAATTTCTAAAGAATTTAAACAAGGACAAATTGACTCAACCTTATTTATCAAAACCCTAGGAAAAGATATATTCATTGCCCAAATCTACGTATATGGCATAATCTTTGGGTCCACCAACTCAAACTTTCTAAAAGAATTTGTTAAAATAATGGAAAACGAATTTGAAATGAGTCTAGTTGGTGAACTTAACTTTTTCTTAGGCTTACAAATTAAACAAACTAGAGATGGAAACTATGTCCATCAATCCAAATATGCTAAAAAGTTAATAAAGAAATTTAAAATGGATAACTCTAAAAGCATAAGTACTCCCATGGCCACTAATGTAAAAATAAATAGTGACCCTGATGGTAAACCAGTGGACCTTAGACTCTATAGAAGTATGATAGGTAGTCTACTGTACCTTACAGCCAGCAGACCTGACATTCTTTTTGCTGTAGGGATGTGTGCCAGATACCAAACCTGTGCTAAGGAAACGCACTTAGCAGCCCTAAAAACAATACTAAGATATGTTAAGGGCACCCTAAATGTAGGGATTTGGTATCCTAGGACCTCAACCTTCAATTTGTCATGATACTCGGATTTTGACTATGCTGGTTGCAAATTAGATAGAAAGAGCACGAGTGGAAGCTGGCAACTGTTAGGAAATAGTCTAGTAAGTTGGTGCAGCAGAAAACAACACTGTGTGGCTCTATCCACAACTGAAGCTGAATATGTAGCCTTAGGAGAGTGTGTAGTACAACTTTTATGGATGATGCACACTCTTAAGGACTTCCAGCTTAACTACACCCAAACTCAAGTATTTATTGACAATATAAGTTCAATTAATCTAACTAAGAATCCAATCCAACATTCCAGAACCAAACACATAGAAGTCAAACATCATTTTGTAAGAGACCATGTAGCTAGGGGTGAAATAGTACTTAAGCATATAGACTCTAAATCCAACTTAGCTGATATATTCACAAAACCCTTACCTGAGTCTGAGTTCAGCTCACTAAGAAGGCAGTTAGGATTGTGCTCTGTAGAATAGATTAACTCTACTTTTTCTTACTGCTTTACTTGCTTTAAAAATCAGTTTCTAAAAGAATTTTTAAAACTGTTTTACTTAATTTCAAAATCAGTTTTTTTAAAAAAAAATTTATCTTTTTCTTTCTTAGTTGTTTTTCAAAACTATCCCCTTTCAAAACTAGGACTTTTTCGCAAATGGACTTAGCCTAGGCCCTAACCCTAGAACTGCATGCACATATAGATTTAGAAGCCAGCATCTCACAAGCACCTTAGGGTACTTTTGGTTGATAACCTAAAAAGGGTTGAGATGCTTAGGTCTTTGTCTTAATTCAAGATGCTTTAAATCAGTGCATCTGTAGTAATTGGGGCACTAAATACAATCTACACAGCAATCAAGTTAAATGTCAAGTTTAGAAAATCTAACTTGAACAGAAACACTTAACTTGACTAACCCTAGCAAAAACTACTGTTTATAACAGTTAGTAAGTAGCTAATTGGGTTAGACAGGTCCCTACAAGAGAAAATTAACTGATTTGGTTTAAGTCTCATCATGAATTGGTTCAGTACAGCAAAATCATGCAAATATTTTCCTTTATGAAAGTTATTTCCTTTATGCAATTTAATTTCTGCTATATTTATCTGTTTTTTTATATATGGCAAAGGGGGAGAGATAGGAAAGGAGAGAATTTAAAATTTTTCTAGCTCAAAGCTCAAATTTTTTATTCAAAAAATACTAAGTTTCTCAAAGTACTTAAAGTTTTCAAAAGGTTACTAAAAGTACTTAGGCTTTTCAAAACCTTACTAAGTACTTAAGCTTTTCAAAATTTTACTAAGTACTTAAGCTTTTCAAAATTTTACTAAGTACTTAAGCTTTTCAAAATTTTACAAAGTACTTAAGCTTTTCAAAGTTTTACTAAGCTTTTTCAAAAACTTTCCTAAGTACTTAAAACTGAAGTTTTTCAAACTCTAAGTACTTAAGTTTTCAAAATTTTACCAAGTACTTTAAAACTAAAAAGGTTTTTGAGTACCTTAAACTTAAGGCATCAAAATTTTCAGTACTCAAAACTTAAGTTTTCAAAACTCTTCTTAAAGTTTTTTGGCTTAAAATCTATCTTCAAAAACCCCACGAATTTTTGAAAAATCTAGGGGGAGATTCGTTCCAGGGGGAGGGAACAAACGGTAATTTTTATGTCTTGATTAAACTTAACTTTTTGAACCAGGGTTGCCATAAATCAAAAAGGGGGAGATTGTTGGTGCAGATAGCACCCAAGTCGAACCTAAGTTTTGATAATGGCAACAGGGCTCAAAAGTTAAGTCTTACTTGTTATCTAATATGTTACTCTAGTGTGTAGGTTAAAAAGTCCTAGCGAAGGACTGCTAGGCACTGGCGAAGGAATGCCAGGGGACAAAGCCCTAGCGAAGGACTGCTAGGCACTGGCGAAGGAATGCCAGGGGACAAAGCCCTAGCGAAGGACTGCTAGGCACTGGCGAAGGAATGCCAGGGTACAAAGCCCTAGCGAAGGACTGCTTGGCACCAGGCGAAGGACAGCTTGGGACTGAATCCCTAGCGAGGGACTGCTAGGCATCGGGCGAAGGACAGCTCGGTATCCAAGACCTGGCAAAGGACAGCTAGGCAAAAGTCTAACCAAAGGAGCGGTTGGCATCAGGTACATTCTCCCGAGAGGAGTAGGTGAGGACGCGTTCCCCGTCGAGAGGGAACAGTAGGCGTCGGTTCGACCTAGGGCTCCATTTTGGAGGCCCAAAGTCAGAACCAAGACAGCTAAGGCTGTATAAACTAACACATTATTATTTTATGTTGTTTTGGACTAACCCTGGATGTAGGACCAAAGGAACGAGTGTCTGCAGCTCAGAGAGCCTCAAAGGAGTGAGGCAGTGGCTGAGTAGGGCGCTCGGAGTGTCCCGGGCGCCCCCAAGGTGCATACAAAACAATGTAAGTAAGGATGGCTTCAAACAGCTGCTGGGCGGGGCGCCCCCGTGCTCCCGGGCGCCCCCGCTGCTCCCGGGCGCCCCCGCTGCTCCCGGGCGCCCCCAGTGTCCCGGGCGCCCCCAGTGCCAACTACCGAAGCAGCTCCCCTCGAAGCCAACGGATGAAAGTTTGACCCGGTCAATACGGGCGCCCCGAGCGCTCCGGGCGCCCCGGTCAAAGCTGATCCCGAATGTAAAGGGATCAGAAGCTGACCGAGCAATTACCGGATCAACTGACACATGGGAGGGGGCGCCCCCGACGATCCGGGCACCCCCAGGGCTATATAAAGGGCCCTCGACCCCAAGGCTCAAAGCAACACTTGATTCAACGCTTCTACGCTCTTCTGCTCTCGCGCCTCGCTCCGGAAACCTCCCAACTCGAGCCGACGACGTCCCGCTGCTCTGAAAAAGACAACCTACATAGTATTGCCCGCAGTAAACGGTCAACGACCGTGGGCCTTGGAGTAGGAGTCCACCTAGGCTTCGAACCAAGTAAAAATCTCTGTGTTTGCGTGTTTTATTTTAATCTTCCGCTGTGCAATTTCTCTATCTCAAATCCGAACGTTTTCCGATATTCACCCCCCCCCCTCTATCGGTTCTCTCGATCCAACACCTCCGACTTTCTCTTCGACCAAGACAGCAAAAGCTGTCAACCCCTACCCACCTGACCCCAGCGCCCATGACCTATCGGGCGCCTAGGTCTTTGTCTTCATCCAAAGCAGTCAAGTCTGCCAAAAAGCTGCCTACTGACTCGGGCGCCTGTGACCTTACGGGCGCCCCAATAAACTCGGGCGCCCGGCCCTTCAAGTGCGCCCGTATGACAGTATATAAGTAGCATGACTCCTTCTTCTTCCCCCACACCAAAACCAAAACCTTCCTTCACTTCTCTTCTTCCCAAGGCGCCCTGGCGCTCCTTTCTCGTCTTCAAACAATCTACTTCAAAAATGCCGCCTCGGTATCAATTTTATTATGCATTTTTTAAGCAATTTAATTTTTTTTATTTCGCTTATTAAATGCACCATTTTCCTTTACATATTTAGAAAACGTCGCGTCTCTCAACCCAACCCTGTGGCCGAACCTAGCCTAACCCAAGGTTCCCCAACTTAGAGTTGTTTAACAAGTTTGCCCAAACAACCTATAAGCCTATTAAGACTAGCTTCCTAAATAGGCAATTCTTTACTCAGTCATGCCCCTTAGCTATGGATGCAATTAACTTCTATCGACTAGATTATCTAGTCTTCTGCACACATCCTGTGAACTCGACCCTGTGTGCAGAATTTTACAATAACCTAGTCAAGATTGATGACCTACTCTACTCTACCACAGTACAAGACACTCCCTTAACCATTTCTCCAACCTTGTTTAATCGGTTTCTCGGACTACGACAGTCGCAGTCTACCTTTTCGTGTTATCCTCCGGCCGATCCTCCCTTCGCACCCCCCTATTCGCACATTACTCTAGACACTCTTTACTCCTATTTCTTTGGAGATGTGCGAAACCCGTTAGCACGGCGATTTCAGTTCGTTGACCTCCGAGTCCAGGATTATGCCCTCTACCGAGTGATAGTTCGTTGTGTACTCCTACTTACCACCCAAGATGTCGCGATCATGTGACCGTTTCACACCTTTTTACTCTACGCCATGATTCATCAGTTAGATATTGACATAGGTCTCCACATATTCCACACCATCATTTACGCATCAAGCGTCTCTACTCACGATCGAGTTCGTACGCCCTACTGCCATATTATCACCTCCCTTCTCCACCACCATGGTCGCGACATCACTGCCGGAGAGATCATCTCGATGACTGAGTTCGATGAAATAGGGTTTAAAAATTTCTCTTTAGCGGGGATAGACGTTTCGACCACGGGGATTTTATCATGGAGGAGAGAGAGGGCTAGACAGCAGGTTGACTCTAACGAGGAGGTGGAGGTAGACGTAGCCGATCTCGCAGCCGAGATCAACGAGCACATACAGGAGCCTCCTCCTCTGACCACCGATCAGCGCATTACACTGTTGCAGACAGAGATGCACAGCTTCAGGGAGGAGGTCGAGGCCTATCACATCGAGCACATGGACGCCATCCGAGCCGATCGAGAGACTAACGACGCACGATACAATGAGATGATGTCGTTGTTTCGATCTTGGCAGCCTGGCTCATTCGACCGTCCTGGCCCCTCTTCTTAGATCATTTTCAGCTATCTCACTGTACTATTGACTATTTGACTACCCCTACTGAGTAGGGTTGACTTATATCTGACTATGGATTGACTTTACTGGTCCTACTATTGACCAGGTGACTCTTATGCATCTATCAGGTTTACTTGGTGATTATTTGTTTGATGAGTTATTAGTAGTATGCTAAGTCAGATACTTCATAATTAAATGTTATGCTTAGTAGAATAGGACTGCTTTACATGTTTTTAAATTTCCTTTATTTTTTTAATTAATATTGTGTGAAAATTTTTCAAAGTTTTGAAATTTAAAATGATTTTCCGACTTAGTTTTCTCAAAAACTTACCCCCTTTCAAAACTAGGGCTTTTTCGCAAATGGACTTAGCTTAGGCCCTAACCCTAGAACTGTATGCACCTATAGATTTAGAAGCTAGCATCTCACAAGCACCTTAGGGTACTTTTGATTGATAACCTAGACTGGGTTGAGATGCTTAGGTCTATGCCTTGATTCAAGATGCTTTAAGTCAGTGCATCTGCAGTAATTGGGGCAATAAATACCAATTGAACAACAATCAAGTTAAGTGTCAAGCTTAGAAAATCTAACTTGATCAGATCACTTAACTTGACTGACCCTAGCGAAAGCTACTGTTTATAACAGTTAGTAAGTAACTAACTGGGTTAGACAGGACCCGAAAGAGAAAATCTAAATTGATTTGGTCCAGTTTATGCTTAGAATTGGTTCAATACAGTACTTTACTTTCTTTACTCAATTTTTTTTGCTATAATTTTTTTTTATATATGGCAAAGGAGGAGTGATTGGAAAGGAGAGAAAAGAAGTTTTTTAATTTTTCTAAATTAATTTTTTTTCAAAAACATTTATCTCCTTTTTCAAAAAGTAAAGTAACGAAAATGTTTTGAAAATTTTCTAAGTACTTAATTCAAAACTTATTTTGGAAAATTTTCTAAGTGTTGAAATTCAAACTTGTGTTGCAAATTTTCTAAGTGTAAAACTTCAAACTTGTTTTGGAAAATTTTCTAAGTGTTGAAATTCAAAATTGTGTTGAAAATTTTCTAAGTGTAAAACTTCAAAATTGTGTTGAAAATTTTCTAAGTGTATAACTTCAAAATTGTGTTGAAAATTTTCTATGTGTAAAACTTCAAAATTATTTTGGAAAATTTTCTAAGTGTAAAACTTCAAAAATATTTTGGAAAATTTTCTAAGTGTAAAACATCAAAATTGTTTTAGAAAATTCTCTAAGTGTTGAAAACCTGAAAAATCCTTTGGAAATTATTTTTCAAGAAATATTTTCAAACCCCCCCCCCCCACGTATTTTTGAAAAACTCAGGGGGAGAATCTTTTCAGGGGGAGGAAATTACATATCTTTTACATTGCTTGTCTTTTTAACTTAACTTTTTGAACCGTGTTGCCATAAATCAAAAAGGAGGAGATTGTTGGTGCAGGCAGCACTTAAGTCAAACCTGGGTTTTGATAATGGCAAAGGGTTCAGAAGTTAAGGGGTCATTGTGATCTAACATGTTCACTGAGTGTGCAGGAAGAAGTCCTAGGTACACTAGGCAAGAAGTCCTGGCAAAGGGCTGGGCAAAGAAGTCCTGGTCAAGGACTGGGCAAGAAGACCTGACTGGAAGTCGGGCAAAGAAGTCCTGGTCGAGGACTGGGCAAGAAGTCCTAGCAAGGGGCTGGGCACCGAAGACCTGACCGGAAGTTGGGCATGAAGACCTGGTTAGGTGGATTGGGCAAAAGTCCAACCAGAGAAGCCGGTTGGCAAAAGGTAAACTCTCCTGAGAGGAGTAGGTGAGGACGTGTTCCCCGTCGAGGGAACAGTAGGCGTCGGTTCGACCTAGGGTTCCATTTGGGAGACCCAAAGTCAGAACCAAGACAGCTATGGCTGTAACTAATACTTGTTGTGTTTTGGTACTAACCTTAGTTGCAGGATCGAAGGACTGGTCGTCTGCAAGTGAGGTGCCTCACTGGGCCTAGGCGCCCGGATGGACTCAGGCGCCCGAATGGTCTCAGGCGCCTGTATGGATACGGGCGCCCAAGTGTGAAGGCAAAACACCAACCACAGCAGCGAAGCCTCTGGATCAAGCCAGATCAGGTGCCCGTGAGGTCACGGGCGCCCCCATCAGCTCAGGCGCCCGAGTGAAGGTGGATAATCGCTGACCGAGCCTACGGATAAGGATTCGCACAGGGAAGGCACGTGTTAGGCACCCCCATCGTCACAGGCACCCGTATGGGTGCTATAAAAGGGGGTTCACCCCCAAGACTTCAATATCACTTGCTCTCAACGCTCCAAACCTTTTCGTTCAAGCGCTATGCTCCGGCAAACTTTGACTTCGAGATTCCAGTGTCGACGACGACCCTCTGCTCCGAAATTCGATCCACCTCGGGCGTCGATAACGAAAAGTGTAGCATTTTCAATTTTCTGATCTACTTCTGTATTTAAATTGTAAATCTTTTATCGCGATTATAGAATTACCCAAAGTAAACGGTCATGGACCGTGGGCCTTGGAGTAGGAGCCGACTGCGACTTCGAACCAAGTAAAAAATGACTTGTGTTCTTGTGTACTTCATCTTTTTCCGCTGCGCATATTCTTTAACTGTCCGAAAATATTTTACAACGATATTCACCCCCCCCCCCTCTATCGTTTTCTTTGATCCAACACTTCTTCCCCCTTTGATGAAATAGATGATTCTTCAATTTCTTGTGCCACTTCACTTAAGGAGATGGGTGAATCTTTTTCTTCTTTCTCCTCCTTTTCGGATGTTGAGCTTCTTTCTTCATCCGATTGGTCCTTCTCCTCTTCTTGGACCATTAAGCTCATTTCCTTGGGCTCTTCCACTACTTGAGCTTGTGTAGGATTTTCATGAAGCGCTAACATCTTGCTTCATAATTCGTGCGCATTTTTATATTCACCTACACGGCTAATCACATCGTTAGGCAAAATATTAAGTAAAATTGAAATTACCTTATCATTTGCCTTTGATTATGTTTGTTGCTCCTCATTCCAATATCGTGGTCGGAGCTTTTTCTCATATTTATCTTTCGGGAATTCAAATGGTTCTTCTAGCGCGATCATGAGATCTCAATCCATGTCGAACCAAGTCTTTATCTGCATCCTCCAATACTCGAAACTCTCGCGGTCGTAGGGAGGTGAAACATTGATATCACCTCCTAATCTTTCTTTGATCGTCATTTCCTCTAGCTTCTTGCTCTCCCGGCGGTTAGTCCATAGATGTGCGAACCTCGCTCTGATACACTTGTTGGGATCGATGTGTACGGCTAGAGGGGGTGAATAGCCGATCACCCACTTGATTCGTCGATTTCTTCCTACACTTATTAGCAAGCGCAAGCGGAAACTTAAACTACAAACTAAACAATGCTAACACCAAACCTTTACGTGGTTCGGAGATGATACTCCTACTTCACGGCTGTCCATAAGGTGGACGATCCCGATCCGTCGTTGGATGATTCCCCGGAAGACCTCCGGCTAGTTCGTGTCGCTCCTTGTGGGTGGAGAAACCTCACTACAAACTCTCGACAACACCTGAGCACTTGGAGACTACTAATAAGCTCTACCTAAGCTTATTTCATCAACATTTGCCCAACCAAACCGAGCTCTCTTAAATAGAGGTCACAGTTGAAACAACCGTTACCAGTCGACTGGTGCCAATACTAGTCGACTGGTCCACTTGGATTCGAACGTTACAGCCCAACGTTCGAATTTCAGTTAACACCAGTCGATTGCACATAAGATTAGTCGACTGATCTTTCTGTGCACTACATCAGTCGATTGATCCAAGCATCAGTCGAACGCCCAAACCCTAAACCTAGGGTTTCCCTTCCCGAGTACAATTCTCTCACACTCGGACCCTCACGACTCAACTGACTCTTCTTTTGCAGCTTCAACCTGTTGCCTTCAAGCCTTTTTCGACTTTGGCTCTCGTCCCTCGGATGCATACGAACCCGCGGCTAGTTCTCGTGTCATCCTTCGTGTCTGCCTCGAAGTGCGCTTCCCTCGGCCCATCGTTCCTGGTTTGTCCACAGTCCCTCGGATGCATACAAGCCCACGGCTCGTTTCCTCATGCCATCCTTCACCGGACCCGAAGCCGTCCAGCTAAGTCTATGTGTATCCTGCAAACCTGCGCACTCACATACACATATCAAATACAAGGGTGAACCTAACTTAAACCCTTTACACAAACATCAAAACACATGGTCACTCTGGATCATAGATTGCTCCAACAAGGGGGAGCCACCAATAACTATCCCTCGTAAACAATAGAGAAGGTGTCAACTGCTTATCTACAACTCCAACACCCACTACCCATGAGTGGTTGAGTGTGACACAACAAGACGGTTGCTCGCACTCTAACAACTACTACTACCCCTGAGTGGTTGAGTGGGCAGAAACTATATGACTGATAGCGGGCTTAACTATAAGGAAGCCGATATTCGTCAGCATGCAACTATGCAGATATGGTGCATGTTACTAATATGCATAATCAACCAGATCACAACTATACAACGGTGTGATAAATAAATATCAGAATCAATAAACATGTAACTAATCTACTGGGTAAGGTATATCTAATGTCAACCAAACCCTAGTTGTGTTTAATGATCATTTTCAAGTACTCGTATATAAGCGGTACTTTACAAATCAAGAAATCAATAGGTGAGACTGTATGGACATAAATTTTTAGCTTAAAGATCAAGCAACGAAAGTATCAAAGGATGATATCAAAAGAATAAGGATAAGATAAAACAATCCTACTCGGAAATAAAACAAGTCACGCATTTAAGTTCAATAAACTACAGAAACAAAGAAGAAGAACCCGCTTTAAATGTAGAATGAATCCAAGTAACCCTCATGTCCAAGAGTTGTACCAAATCAGAGTCCTGTATCAAGGTCATATTTTAGCTATTTATAAAATTATCGAAAATAGCTAAACTACATATAAACAAATAGCTACGTATACATGTAACAACTAATTTAAATTAAATGTCAATCATAATTAGGATTGTCCTAATCGTAATGTTCATTAAATTAATCCTAATTAAATGATTGATTCATAAATAGACCGAATCATCTAATCCAATATTAGTCTATCAGACCTAATCAACCCTCTATTTCCATCGAACTCATTGTGTATTAATTAAGACTAATTAGGATATAACAATAATCCAAAGTCAATCATGCCTTCATTAATCTTAATTAAATTTCATTTAATTAATTTGACCAACTTTGATTAATTAACCAATGATTAATCTAACTAATCAATGAAATCAATGTCAAACTCAGTTAATTGGATTACTCCCAATTTAATCAATCATTTAGAGTCCATTGATTAAGTCATTTAATTATGTAATCAACTCAATCATCTTACTTAAATTATCCGATATCCTCCAACATATTACTTAAATTATCCGATATCCTCCAACATAGTAATGAGTTAATTATTACCTAGGTGCATCATATCTAGCTAAGCCAAGATCTTTAAATTCTAATCTCACCCAAACCATTTACAGATCATAATAGCGATTTAAGGAGAACAAAGGTCCAACCTCTCAAAAGCTGCTGACGGCCAACACCCTTTATCAGCTAACCAAAAGCCAAAAATCAAAACAGGACAAACTCCCTAATTTGAAATAACTCCACACTCAAATGAAACACTCGGCAGATCAACCACATAACCAAACCTTGACCAGAATTGATGTCAAAACAAGAAATCTGAACACAACTAATATATCATTGTTGGAGGAAATGCTCTCTTTTCTCAGAGTGAACAAGAAATAAATTGAACTACATAATTCAACTTATCTGTTGAGTGGCCCGAGCTGCCTTTTATGCAGACTGCAGTCTCCCTAGCAGAATTCCGAAGCTGGAATTCCCGAGCAGAATCTTCCGACCAGATCTTTCGACCAGGTCTCCCGAGCAGGTCTCCCGACCAAGTCTCCCGAGCAGTATCTCCCGAGCTCCCGAGCAGTATCTCCCGAGCTATCTCCTGAGCTCCCGAGCAGTAGTCGGACGTCTCCCGACCAGGAAGTTGTTGAGGCTTGCGCAGCGCAATTTCCTTGAAACAGATTTGTCCTCCTCCGAGGGTGCTTTGAGGCTCCGATGAACGTCTGTCTCTCAGGATACAACAGCGGGACCAATGGTACAACGGAGCACTCGTTGTTCGTGGCAAACTGAGGAAATACCCAAACGCTATTAAGGGAGGTCGGGGAGGAGGTAGAAGATAATTTCTTCTCTCTGTATGTTTCTTTTGCTTTCGGTCACAACCCCTTTATATAGGCTCAGACTCCCGCAGTAATCAATGACCGAATTAACGTCATTTACTGTCAATTAACCGCCCAGATCTAAACGTCCGGGGGTTACTGATTTTGCATTAATCAAAAGTTAACGCATCAGTTACATTTGAGCAAAAAATTTGACAAAATGTTGGTTCATCTGCTTGGACAAATTTTGCCTCGACCGGTCGGATATTCGACGCGCGCAGGTCATGCACACACACGAGTTCACTTGGTTCAGTACAAATTCGGACCTTGGATTTGCATTCCCCTGCGCACCCACGCATGAGAGAGAGTCTCTCCACTTGCATTTGTTTACAACGAACATGCTTGTGAAACAATATAAAACAACAATTATGCCTTAAAACTCTCAATGTGGACTAAAGCCCCACTCACAATGGAGTCTTTTTATTCTCCACCTCCATTTCCATTGACTAAAAACTCCTAATGTGGGACTAAAGTCCCACTCACCAAGGAGCTTCTTTCCTCCACACATTCCTTTCCATTCACATGATATCCAACAATCACTACCATTCCACATAATATTTGCAAATAATCCATTCCAAACGAACCCCCGACTATAATGGACTTACCTGAGGCGCACCGACGGTGGATCTCAATAGGGAAGGAGAAAAAAAGAAGACGAGGAACACCGATGGAGATCCGCGGTGGTCTTGGCGTCGGCTTTGCTCGCGTGAGGAAGAAGATCGTAGGTTCGCTCGTAGAGAAGGGCTGTCGTTCGCAATGAGAGGGGTCGGCGTGCGTCGTTTTGCAAAAAGGAGCAGAAAGTTCGTCCGACGAGGGAAAAAAAGGGTTTATTATATATTATATCCAACATTGCTACAAGCCCCTCCTAGTTTACCTATTTCTAGCCATACCCTTAAGTTTTGGTTTTAATCACTTTAGCCCTCTAAATTTCTGATATTTAACAGAGGTGCAGCTTGAGGTTTGTAATTTAAGTACGAAAATTCAAATATATTCTTTTATCTCGAAATTGATATAATATGCATGAAGTCATATAATTGCATGCTATGAATTGAATAAAAAAAAATTCATTTATAACTCTAACCATTAGAGATGTTTCAATAAGTTTTCATATTATTGATATCAAATATTGGGTTCATGAAAAAAGTTCATTTAGAACTCTAATCATTGGAGATGCTCTAAGGACATCTTCAATGCAAAGTTTGTGAGAGGTTTTAAAATTTAAAAAAACTCAATAAAAAAAAGCTTAAATCATTGTAGCGGTGAGGTTTATAGTTAAAAAGCAGCAGTGAAAATTTAAATCTATTTTTTTTTTTATTGAAGATGGGGCTTATAATTAATGATAAAGTAGTGTTATATTATGATTTATGATTTATAATATAGGAAGATATATGATTGATAATATAGGGTAAAAAAAAAAGGTTATAGAGAGATTCTTTATTGTAAAGAGAATATCCACTATCCCCGGTCATGTGTTTGGAGCATCCACTATCAACGAACCAAGTTGATAGATGCTCCCCCTCAATCACAACCTACACAATTCGAAAAATAAAAGTCTTAGGTACCCAAACCTTGGGACCTAATGCATCAACTAAACATGACTTAGGCACCCATGCCTTGACAACTTTCTTTTGGATCTTGGGTGTCCTAGATTGTCTCATGTCAGTCCTAGACATGAGATATACAAAAGAGGGTTCCTTAAGGCGGTAACCAATACCGGCCCTATTGTAGACCGCTCTTTGGGCATTCAAAATCATATCTAAGGTCTTAGAGTTATTTGAGAATTTCCCAAAAATATTCTTGAGCTTCTCAACTTCACTCTTCAAGGATTGGTTTTCCTCTACTAACCCATTATCATGCATATCACTGATTTCCTCCACCTTAGAGGATTTCAGGCTTACAATCTCATGTTTCAAAGCTTTAATTTCATCTTCTAGTAATTCAACATGCAAGTCATCAATGTTATCATCCCTAGAAGCTTTCAATTGATCAATCTCTAATTTCAATGCTTTAACTTTATTTTTGGATTTCTTAAGCATACTAGTTAAACATGCAATTTCTCTATAACATTTTTCAAGCTCGGGAGAAGTTACCTCTTCATCATCCGAAGATGATGAAGCCGCGTTTGAGGAGCTTGAAGTTTCTTCACTGCCCTCCTCTCCAAGAGCCATGAGAGCCACTTGCCTTGTGCTCTTCTCCTCCTTCTCGTCATCGGATGAGCTAGAGGATGACTCATCCCAAGAGGCCTTCAATGCCTTCTTCTTCTTCTTGGAATTCTCTTCTTTTCTTTTGGATTTTTCCTCCTTCTTCTTAAGCTTCGGACACTCATTCTTGAAGTGTCCTCTCCTACCACACTCAAAACAGGATGCATTATTCTTATCAATTTTGGATTCACTAGTATTACCTCTCCTCTTGAAACGTCGATCTCTTCGCATCATCCTTCGCACAAAGTTCGTCATTTCGGATGAAGAGGAGCCACTGCCATCTTCCTCTGAGTTTGCCTCGGATTCGGAGGAGGATGAAGATGATGAGATCTCTTTCTCCTTCTTCTTCTCCTTCTTCTTCTTGTTGATCCGGTCCCCTGCAACTAAGGCAATCCCCTTTTCCTTGGGGCCTTTGTTAGCCATCTCATGCAATTCCATCTCACAAAATAAATCATCTAACTTTACAATAGATAAATCCTTGGATACTTTGTAGGCATCCACTATGGATGACCACAAAGCATTCCTTGGAAATGCTTTCAAGACATACCTCACAAGGTCGCGATTCTCGACCTTTTCATCAATTGAGTGAAGTCCATTAAGAACTTCCTTGAACCGGCTATGGAGCTCACTTACCGACTCATTCTCCTTCATGGAGAGATTTTGAAGTTGATTGAGGAACAAGTCCCTCTTTGCAATCCTCGAGTCCCGGGTGCCCTCATGGAGCTCTATGAGTTTGTTCCACAAGTCTTTTGCACTCGTGAAGGGACCAACCTTGATGAGTTGGTCTTTGTTCATGCCGCATTGTAGAGTGACAACCGCCTTAGCATCGGCTTCACTCTTCCTTGTTTGTTCGGCAGTCCACCGAGATGATTCGAGTTCCTTGCCTTCATCATCCTTAGGAGGGATGAATCCTTCCTTCACCGCGAACCACGTATGGATATCCATCTTCAAATAATATTCCATCTTTGATCTCCAATATTGGAAGTCGGCGCCATCAAAGAATGGAGGTCGGGTGGTGGAGAAGCCTTCTCTCAAAGCCATCTTGATGAGAACTCTCGGTTGTTAAGCCGTAAACAGAGCACCTTGCTCTGATACCACTTGTTGGGAACGAGATGGCTATAGAGGGGGGGTGAATATAGACAATCGCTTGCCCCTTGAGAACTTATCACGATTTCTGCAACTCAAATATCAGTAGCACAGCGGAAAGAATGGAAAACAGAGTATGCAGAAAAACAAATGAGAGCAAAGCACACACAACTAGCAAGATCGCTAACAAGGAGGGTTTACAAGGTTCGGGGATAACTTGCCCCTACTCCTTGGCGTGCCCTTGAGGTGGGCGATCCCTTGATCGTCGGCAGATCAAGCCCCGGTTAACACCGGATATGAAGCAACCTCCTTCTCGGTGGAGAAACCTCTCCACAGTGTGTTTCAAACAATGATATATAATGAGCACAATGAAACAACAACAAGAAAGATCTTACTCAAACACTTAGCAAGGATTAAACACAGCAAGCTTCCCGAGCTTCACCCAGTGGCGATCTCACGCAGACCCCTGTCTGCTTCGTGTCTTCCCACTGTCGGACTCTCAGCTTCTTATTTTCTCCTTCAAGCGCTCAAGTATGATGAATGCTTCTCAATAGCTTGCTTAGAATGGATGAAGAACTCAAGAACAGCAAGCTTCTATCAGCAGAACGCAAGAACACACAGGTTTTCAAAACTGAATCTGATACTGAACTCAACTCTCGCGTTCCTTTTTGTTTCTCCGCCAAGCGACAGGTGACACCATCTCTGTAGCTCCCAGCTACTCCTCTGCCAACGCCAGCCTCTACTGAGCTATCTCTGGACTCACTGAGCTCCTCAGTCGAGCTCCAGTCTTAGCTCCAGTCCGCAGCTCGCCGTTGCAACCTGAGATGGGAAAAGGGACAAACCTGCTCCAAGGAAAGCACTCTTTGACTTCTCCTTGAGTGTTTGAATCCTCCCTGTCACCTGAAACTCAATCAGAGCATTAGAGCAGAAGATCACAAAGCATATCACATACATCAGCAAATCGGATACGATCAGACGCTCTGACGACGTCTGACAGTGAAATTTGAATTAAAGTGATCGGTCACCGGACCGATCCAGGGTGTGTGGATCGATCACCAGACCGATCCACTGCTTTGCTGGGATTCCCAGCTCTCGCAGCTATACACGCCTGATCGGTCACCGGATCGATCAGGGTGAATCCTGATCGGTCACCAGACCGATCAGATTGGATCCTGATCGGTCACCCAGACCGATCAGGCAAGATGAACAGTTGTTTTTTAATCAATTCCAAGATCCCTGATCGGTCACCAGACCGATCCAAGACTCTGATCAGCAAGGAACTCACTCACTGTTTGCTCCCTGATCGGTCACCAGACCGATCAGGAGCAAGACAGCAAGGAAGCAGCCTGCTCCCTGATCGGTCACCGGTCCGATCAGGAGCCACACAGTAGATTCCCAATCTCACTGTGCGCTCCCTGATCGGTCACCAGTCCGATCAGACATAGCTGGATCGGTCACCAGACCGATCCACTAAGGAGCAGCGTGCCAACAGTCCCTGATCGGTCACCAGACCGATCCAGTGACTCTACCCAGCCCTCCAAGCTAGGGATTCATCCACCTTAGCCCTCCAAGCTAAGGATTTTTCCATCTAACTCTCCAAGTTGGGAATTTGCACCTAACCCTCCAAGTTAGGACTTTTCACCTAGCCCTCCAAGCTAGGACTTTTCACCTAGCCCTCCAAGCTAGGACTTTTCACCCAACTCTTCCGAGTTAGAACATCATCCAACCTAGCCCTCCAAGCTAGGCACCTGACCCTCCAAGCCAGGACTTTTTCACCTAATTCTCCAGGATGGGAATTTGCACCTAACCCTCCAGGTTAGGACTTTTCACCTAGCCCTCCAAGCTAGGACTTTTCACCCAACCCTTCCGAATTAGGACTTTTCCAACACCTAACCTCCCAGGTTAGGATTTTCAACACCTAGCCTTCCAAGCTAGGATTTTCCACACCTAACCTCCCAGGTTAGGATTTTCCAACATCATGCCTAATCCTCGATTAGGACTTAATCATAATCATCACAATCATCACACCTAACCTCCCAGGTTAGGGTTTTCCATATCATGCCTAATCCTCGATCAGGACTTAATCATAATCCACCTAACCTCCCAGATTAGGATTTTCCATATCATAATTATCCTCCTAAACTAAAATCGTTGTCAACACCAAAACAACAATCAGGGCCAGACTGCATCAACAATCTCCCCCTTTTTGTTGTTTGACAACCCGATTTTAAGTTTAGGGATTCTCAATCAATTTTCCAACATTATGAATTATAGGGGAATCCAGATCCTCCCCCTACAACATGGTCATTCCAACATTATGAATTATAGGGGAATCCAGATCCTCCCCCTACAACATGGTCATTCTAAACTTAACCAATCACACTCTCTCCCCCTTTGTCGAACACTGAAAAGGGGTAAGAGGGACTGTTAAGATAAACTCCCCCTCAAACCTAGAGGGTCCCAACTCAAAAATGTGATAATTTGAGGATTAATCATACGAACACATGTGAAAAGATTAAGGTAAGACATAGCAGTCACATGTATCATATGAGAATGAAATATAGTCTCCCAAAGCATGCCATAATATTCATAAGGATCAACTAGACATGGCAATGTAAGCATGAATATGGCAATCGAATAATCATGCAGATAATAGATATATAATCAGCATGGCATCAACAATAGTAGAGTAAGCATGGCAGATAAGTCAAAGCATGAGAACATCCAAGCAAGTAGCAAAATATGTGTGACTCAAGGTCACACCAACAAGGTCAGCGGGCATATAACCCAGAAGTCATAGTCAAATACATAGATAAAACAGCAGGTATCCGAGCTCAAGTGTCAGTAGGAGGGTCGTCATCGCGCATAAGGTCGGCCATCGTGGCGTCAGCAGCAGCAACAACTAGTGCACTCTCGGCATGACCCGCTAGTGGCAGCGCCCTCGCTTGGTTGCGATCCATCCACTGTAGCCCCTCGGTCCCGAGAGCAATGCCGGACTGAACAAGCATACGACGATCCAGGCGACAGTCTGGTCGATTCATCGGCACGAGTCGGCCCTGTGAGACGTTGATGCCAACTGACTCCAGCAAGGCAGTGATGATATGTCCAAAAGGCATGTAGATCGTCTGACCAGACCGCAGACCATGAACAATGATGGAGGAATAGATGGACGATGCTACGTCAAAATCGAACTGCAGATGCATCCCGTAAAGCATCAGGCAGTGAGATGTAAGGATCGCATCAAGATGCTTGGACGTAGTTGGAAGAAGACAATTTGCGATAATTTGAAACAGAATATAATCGATGGGAGATAGATGACGAACAGGAAATGTGGGAA
>JAGFNQ010003271.1:0-19105 GCA_024364735.1 Boesenbergia rotunda
TTGCTAACTTCGATATTGAAAACGTCACTGGATAAATCTAACGTGTAGATACTATTGCACAAAGTTCCATTCCCATAAAGAACGTCATTTAAAGTTATGTAACAACAATTGTTACTAAAAGTTAAATGATAACCCTTTTCATTCAAACATGAAATAGATACAATGTTCTTTATTAACGAAGGAACGAAATAACAATTATCCAATTCTAAGACACGTCCAGTAGGGAGCTTTAGCAAATATGTTCCGATGGCAACATCAACAATCTTTGCTCCATTTCCAACTTGCAAATTCGCTTCTCCTTTGACAAGTCTTCTTCTATTCCTTAGCCCCTGTATGTCATTACATATATGTGAGCTACACCCAGTATCAAGTACCCAGGTGTTTGAGGAAATAGAGTGACATTCAATAACGAAGATACTTGAAGAGGATGGGGGCATCGGATGCCTTCTCTTTCAAGGACTCAAGATAAACCTTGTAGTTTCTTCGCCAGTGACCCTCCTTACCATAGTGATGGCAAGTGTCTTTTAGGGTATTTTCAGTCTTTTTGGCCATTTTCTTCTTTCCCTTATTCTGTTCTTTGGCCTTTCACTTAGAACCTTTCTTCGAGGAACCAACTAACAGTACCGTCTCTTGATCCGGCTTTACAGAAGGCTCCACAGTCTTCAGCAGGTTGAGCAACTCGGGAATGGTGGTCTCTAGTTTGTTCATCCGATAGTTCATCACAAATTGTGAATAACTTTTGGGCAAACAACTCAGAATTAAGTCAATACTTAGTTCATGATCCATTGCAAAACCGAGTGTGTTCAGTCGCTCAATGTACCCCAACATCTTTAACACAAACTGCGAGGCAGAAGTGCCTTCCTGCATCTTAGTGGTGAAGAGGAGTCTGGAGACTTCGAACCTTTCGGATCTCGCCTGCTCTTCAAACAACTCATGAAGATGGAAGATGATGGTATAAGCATCCATATGCTCATGCTGCTTTTGCAGCTCAGGTGTTATAGAGGCTAGCATGATGGAACTCGCAAGTTCAGAATCGGTCACATGTTTCTGATAGGCCACTAGCTGGTCTAGAGTTGCACCTTCAGGAGGTTGGTTAGGAAGTTGATCTTCAAGGACATAAGCAAGTCTCTGACTTGAGGACTATCCTCAGGTTTCGAAGCCAGTCCATGAAGTTTGGCCCAGTCAGTTTATTGGTGTCCAAAATGGAACGCAAATTTAGAGAAGACATGATCGAGTGATTATCCTAGAAACACAAATTGAGCTTATGAGAGAAGAATGATAAAGAATGTATCAATATACATTAATTAAAATCCTATTTATTTATCAAATTGAATAACCCTTTTTATCAATTCGGGAGATTGTAGGAGCATCTCCAAATAGGTTGATATCCAACCATAGATAAGAACAACCATGGTTGTGGCCATCAAGTTTTTCTTAGCTATGAAGGTAGGTAATTATACCGATTACACATCACATATATGTAACTATTACTTTATGCTATCAACTAATTGAATGTTTGCATAAATCATTGGGTTGTTAACTCATTAACAAGTATGCAACATTATACATAGCACCCAACTGCACCTCTCTTTGCATCGACCTTTGCTGTGGCACAACAAATTGATGCTCCAAGCTTAAGGCTGACCCATTAATGAAGAAATAGTTTTAATATGGTTGGAGCTCATTCAACCATTTAGTCAGGCTTGGATGTGTCCAACAACCAAAACTAAGGATTGACCTCTGACTCCTACTATATTATACATAAACTAATTCCATGGTTTGAACATGTTGAGGTTCAAGCCGGGCATGGATGTGTCCATCAACCCAAACGAGAAATAAAACTCCGATTCTAACCATATTAATGGAAGGTGTTGGCCTTAATATTTTGTAAGGGATTTTGGGTCTCATCCTTTCTTTTCAAGCACATTCATGACATAGAATTATGTCATGACTAACGATTTCCTTAATAAAGTACGTATGTGACTTAATTTATCAAGTCTCATTATTTGAATTAGGAACCGGATTTTCTAATTCTAATTTCATACTTTATTTAAGGAATTGTTTTGGGAAACAATTTCCTAAATTGTCATAATCAATTTCGGAAATAATATGTTTTAAGACTTTGATTTCTCTAAATCAAATCTTATTAAATTAAGAGACAAATCCCTTAATTCAACCACATATTCTTTTCATGAAAATCTCATTTAAGAAACTCTATAGGAAACCATTTTCCTAATTAATTTTGGAGACAACAATATATAAGAGCATCACCTCTTAAACATATTTTATTCATGGATTTAATTAATTACAACAAATCGTTTTCTAAGGGTGGCTCCCCGAGGCTCAGATACCCAAAGAAATGTAATTTGTTGTAAATCCAATTTGGACGGCTCCCCGAGGCTCAATCCAAATCAAACATGACAATTTCATTTAAAATTGGGAAATTAAATTACAACAACTAACTTTAAATTGGACGGCTCCCCGAGGCTCAATCCAAAATAAAGAATTTTGTTGTCAATTTAAAAACCAATTCAAATTTAATTGTCAACTAACTGTCCATAAATTTGTCTAGACTTTCTTGAAAGAAAGTGCCCAAAATTGCGAGATTTCATAAATAGTTTTTCAGAATAATTGTAAGTTTCTGGTTCAAAGAAAACTTACATATTTCCAAAATTGGAAAATTTCTAAAATTAGAAAAATTTCCAAAATTGGAAAGTTTCCAAAGATGGGAAGTTTTCACAATTATTATAAAATTTTAGAAATTAGAAAATTTCAAAAGTTTGCGAAATTTCATGAGGATTTCCAAACTTAGAAATTTCTAAATCTAAAATTTATTATAATTTGAAAGTTTCCATAATTGAAAATTTTTTCCAAAATTGAGATCATGACAAAGTTTTTCGCAAAACAATTATATGATTATGTCGAACACTAACCGGCTCTAATACCACTGTTGGCTCCTTCTTAAATTTTGTTGAATTGAAAAATTGCAATTCTTTACAATTTCATGCATGCACCGTGCCACGACAGTGAGCCTTCTCCATGATTTTCTCCAAGCCGAAAATAGCTTCTGCTGTTTTCTCCCATGCATGAAGACGGCGCCAATTTCTTTTTCCATGCTGAGCCGAAATTTTTCTCCATGCATGAAGCCTGCACCGAAAATAGCTTCTGCTAATTTTTTCTTCATGCATGGGTGCGGCACGGTGCATGCATGAAATTGTAAAGAATTGCAATTTTGCAATTCAACAAAATTTAAGAAGGAGCCAACAGTGGTATCAGAGCCGGTTAGTGTTCGACATAATCATATAATTGTTTTGCGGAAAACTTTGTCATGATCTCAATTTTGAAAAAAAATTTCAATTATGGAAACTTTCAAATTATAATAAATTTTAGATTTAGGAATTTCTAAGTTTGGAAATCCTCATGAAATGTCGCAAACTTTTGAAATTTTCTAGTTTCTGAAATTTTATAATAATTATGAAAACTTCCCATCTTTGGAAACTTTCCAATTTTGGAAATTTTTTCTAATTTTAGAAATTTTCCAATTTTGGAAATATGTAAGTTTTCTTTGTACCAGAAACTTACAATTATTCTGAAAACCTATTTATGAAATCTCGCAATTTTGGGCACTTTCTTTTAAGAAAGTCTAGACAAATTCATGGACAGTTAATTGACAATTAAATTTGAATTGGTTTTTAAATTGACAACAAAATTCTTTATTTTAGATTGAGCCTCGGGGAGCCGTCCAATTTAATGTTAGTTGTTGTAATTTAATTTCCCAATTTTAATTGAAATTGTCATGTTTGATTTGGATTGAGCCTCGGGGAGCCGACCAATTGGATTTACAACAAATTACATTTCTTTGGGTATCTGTGCCTCGGGGAGCCACCCATAGAAAACGATTTGTTGTAATTAATTAAATCCATGAATAAAATATGTTTAAGAGGTGATGCTCTTACATATTGTTATCTCCAAAATTAATTAGGCAAATGGTTTCCTATAGAGTTTCTTAAATGAGATTTTCATGAAAATAATATGTGGTTGAATTAAGGGATTTGTCTCTTAATTTAATAAGATTTGATTTAGAGAAATCAAAGTCTTAAAACATATTATTTCTGAAATTGATTATGACAATTTAGGAAATTGTTTCCCAAAACAATTCCTTAAATAAAGTATAAATTAGAATTAGGAAATCCGGTTCCTAATTCAAATAATAAGACTTGATAAATTAAGTCAGATACATACTTTATTAAGGAAATCGTTAGTCATGACATAATTCTATGGCATGGATGTGCTTAGAAAAGAAAGGATGAGACCCAAAACCCCTTAAAAAATATTAAGGCCAACACCTTCCATTAATATGGTTAGAATCGGAGTTTTGTTTCTCGTTTGAGTTGATGGACACATCCATGCCCGACTTGAACCTCAACATGTTCAAACCATGGAATTAGTTTATAAATAATATAGTTGGAGTCAGAGGTCAATCCTTAGTTTTGGTTGTTGGACACATCCAAGCCTGACTAAACGGTTGAATGAGCTCCAACCATATTAAAACTATTTCTTGATTAATGGGTCAGCCTTAAGCTTAGAGCATCGATTTGTTGTGCCACAGCCAAGGTCGATGCAAAGAGAGGTGCAGTTGGGTGCTATGTATAAAGTTGCATACTTGTTAATGAGTTAACAACCCAATGATTTATGCAAACATTCAATTAGTTGATAGCATAAAGTGATAGTTACATATATGTGATGTGTAATCGGTATAATTACCTACCTTTATAGCTAAGAAAAACTTGATGGCCACAGCCATGGTTGTTCTTATCTATGGTTGGATATCAACCTATTTGGAGATGCTCCTACGATCTCCCGAATTGATAAAAAGGGTTATTCAATTTGAAAAATAAATAGGATTTTAATTAATGTATATTGATACATTCTTTATCATTCTTCTCACATAAGCTCAATTTGTGTTTCTAGGTTAATCACTCGATCATGTCTTCTCTGAATTTACGTTCCATTTTGGACACCAAAAAACTGACTGGGCCAAACTTCATGGACTGGCTTCGAAACCTGAGGATAGTCCTCAAGGCAGAGAAGCTTGCTTATGTCCTTGAAGATCAACTTCCCAACCGTCCTCCTGAAAATGCAACTCCAGACCAGTTTCCTGAGTTGCTCAACCTGCTGAAGACTGTAGAGCCTTCTGTGAAGCAGGATCAAAAGACGGTACTATTAGTTGGTTCCTTGACAAAAAGTTCTAAGAGGAAGGCCAAAGAACAGAATAAGGGAAAGAAGAAAAAGGCCAAAAAGACTGAAAATACCCTAAAAGGCACTTGCCATCATTGTGGCAAGGAGGGTCACTGGCGAAGGAACTGCAAGATTTATCTTGAGTCCATGAAGAATAAGGCATCCGATGCCCCATCCTCTTCAGGTATCTTCGTTATTGAATGTCACTCTATTTCCTCAAATACTTGGGTACTTGATACTGGGTGTAGCTCACATATATGTAATGACATATAGGGGCTAAGGAATAGAAGAAGACTCGTCAAAGGAGAAGCAAATCTGCGAGTTGGAAATGGAGCAAAGATTGCTGTTGTTGCCATCGGAACATATTTGCTAAAGCTCCCCACTGGACGTATCTTAGAATTGGATAATTGTCATTTTGTTCCTTCGTTAATAAAGAACATTGTATCTATTTCATGTTTGAATGAAAAGGGTTATCATTTAACTTTTAGTAACAATTGTTGTTACATAACTTTAAATGGCGTTCTTTATGGGAATGGAACTTTGTGCAATGGCATCTACACGTTAGATTTATCCAGTGACGTTTTCAATATCGAAGTTAGCAATAAACGTGCTCGAATAGATAATCGAATAGACTCCTACACTTGGCATTGTCGTCTTGGCCATGTAAGTCAGAAACGCATGACCGAATTACACCGATGTGGAATTTTGGAATCATTTGAACCCGGTTCATTTGATACATGCGAATCATGCTTAAAAGGCAAGATGACCAAATTACCCTTTTCCGTAAAAGGTCTGTGGGAGAATTGCTTGGTCTAATACATACTGATGTATGTGGACCAATGTCAACTCTTGCACAAGGAGGCTATAGCTACTTCATCACCTTTATCGATGATCACTCACGATTCGGGTACGTGATCTTGATGAAACACAAATCTGAAGCCTTTGAGAAATTCAAAGAGTTCAGAAATGAAGTAGAGAAATAGCTTGGCAAAAGTATTAAAATACTTCGATCCGATCGGGGTGGTCAATACTTAAGTCAAGAGTTTCAAGATTATCATAGGGACAATGGGATATTATCCCAATAGACTCCGCCGTATACACCATAGCATAATGGTGTATCTGAGAGGTGCAACCGAACCTTGATGGACATGGTTAGGTCGATGATGAATCATGCAACTCTTCCAAAATCCTTTTGGGGCTATGCACTTAAGACAACTGTTTACTTGCTAAACAGAGTCCCGACCAAGGTAGTCTCTACTACTCCATATGAGACATGGAATAGTAAGAAACCCCACTTAACTCACCTTAAGATATGGGGTTGACCTGCTTATGTGAAGCGGATTGTATCAGACAAATTGGAATTAAGGGCTTGCCTTTGGTTCCTTTATATAGTAGTATCTCCCTTGCCAAGTCTCCCTCTTAACGGAATTAACGGAATTAGTTATCATAAGAAATTTATCCTATAAATTCTCTTATGAATTATTCCGTTTAAACCAAGTTTTATTATAACTAACTTTATAATAAAACTAATTAATTCTTCTCCTTTTATTATGGAATAAATTTTATAAGAAATTTATAAACTTTCTTATTATGGAAAAATCAATTCATAATTGATTTTATAAAATTAAAATAAACCATTCCATGGATCATTTTAATTTCCATAAAAAGAATAAATTTCTATAAATTTATTTATATAAATTTCTTTATACAAATTTATTTATCCATAACAAATCCTTCTCTCTTTTTAATTATGGAATAAAATTTGTATAAAATTTTCTTATCATGGAAAAATCAATTCATAATTGATTTTATAAATTAAAATTAAACAAATTCATGGTTCATTTTAATTTCCATAAAAAGAATAAATTTCTACAAATTTCTTTATAAATCTCTTTATATAAATTTTTTTATATATCAATTTATTTATCCATAATTTTATAAAACAAATCACGCTAGATTTATTTTACTAATTAAACCAAATCAATTGGTTTATCCCCTTTATTGTGGCCGGCCAAACCAAAGGGGTTTCGCGCCCTCTTTGGCCGGCCAAACCAAGCCGAACCGATCGTGAATTAAACTCATTTAATTCCCCAATAAGCCTTCAAAAGACTTAGCCATTTTTAGCTTCCATTGCGCCTCTGATAAATTCAGATTCGACTTATTTCTCTTGATCGGAAAATCAAATTTTCAACTCGTTTTAAATCCCTCGGATTACTCGTAGTGCGTGTGACAAAATAGGCTTTCGATTTATGTTGGCCGTCTATAATCAACAAATTATAGAACGATCATGAGTGGCACCTAGTAGTACATCATGACCCCCAATTAATCGAAAGATCAACGGTTGACCTCAGAAGTAATTCTGAAACCCTTCAGCAGCTCTAATGAATCGTGCCCCATTCCCTTCACCATCTTATACCCACTTGGTTCAGGACATGGTCTGTGTGTGTCAGTCCCCACTAGGTTGACTACGTCACACCTAGCCCAAGTAATGTCTTTCTCGTCCTTTGGATTTCTAATTACTCTCATGTATTTAAGAGACTCATACTCTAAACATGACATGCTCTGGCCAGAGGCTTTGAGTAACAATCCGACGATAGGCCTGGGTATACTTCTCCTCGCAAGGAGTGGTGAATCCTTTGTAGGCTGTTCAAACATCTTTAGGCACTTCGGCTTGTACCCAACCATCCTAGGTCCACACCTCCTTGGAGATGCTTGCTTAAGACGTTAAAGTATAAGTCTCCATGACCAAGATGACTTGAACACCGCAAGTCAAAGGAACATCGCACTTAAGCTGTGGTAAGAACTTCACTGACATGTCTATGTATAGACTACCATGTGAAGTTTTACAGTCAGTCACTCCAATGAACTAGTTCCCTTAACTAGCATCCATGTTTATCTCCGGACATCCCAATGTCACCAGCCAGTGAGAATCAGCTGATTAGAGAATAACCCATGCTAGTCTCAACAGAATTGATAGTGTCTATTTTTATCAATTCATCGACTAGGCATATTTTCAATACTTCACAATTGCACATGTAGAGATAATCACTAGTTGTGATTCCAACACAAATTCTCTTATGCTGTGAATTGTATTGCGGACATTCAGTAAATGAGTTTAAGATCCCAATCAAATACACAAACATGTATACTCAAATAGTGAATTTTCATTTATTAAAGTAAATGATTATAATCATAAGGCGATTGCCTTAGGACACTTCTCTCATATTACTAACAAACTCCCACTTGGCCTAATGCCAATCGCTACAGTATCCACTACCACAGGCTCTAACATGACCCTCAAACTTACTTTGAGGCAAGGCCTTAGTTAAAGGATCCGCTAAATACCTTTCAGTGGGAATTTTCTCAATTTGTATATCATTCCTACTTATAATCTCTCTGATCAGATGATAGCGGCGAAGCACATGTTTGGATCGTTGATGAGACCTTGGTCCTTTGCTTGTGCAATAGCTCCATTGTTGTCGCAGTAAACCGGCACTGCTTCATCAATGGTTGGAACCACACCAAGTTCGGAGACAAACTTCTTGATCCAGACTGCTTCCTTTGTTGCTTTCGAAGCTGCGATATATTCCGCTTCCGTGGTAGAATCTGCTACGGTGTCTTGTTTGGAACTCTTCCAACTTATTGCGCCTCGATTCAAAGTAAATACGTATCCAGACTGAGATTTGGAGTCATCCTTATCTGTCTGAAAACTGGCATCTGTATACCCACGTATTACCATATCTCCTTCTCCATATATTAGGAACACATTCTTAGTTCTTCTTAAGTACTTAAGGATTGTCTTGACAGCCGCCCAATGATCCATTCCTGGATCCGACTGGTATCTGCTCGTGACGCTCAGAGCATACGATACATCGGGCCTTGTACATAACATAGCATACATGATAGATCCTATCGTGGATGCATAAGGAATCTTATTCATGCAAATCCTCTCGTCTTCTGTGCGCGGACACATAGACTTTAAAAGGTTGATCCCATACCTGATGGGAAGGTAACCTTTCTTGGATTCCGACATGCTAAACCTTTTTAGCACTCGGTCTATATATGTAGACTGCGAAAGACCAAGCAACCATTATGTAGACTATCTCTATAGATTCTAATCCCAAGGATATATGTTGCTTCTCCCAGGTCTTTCATGGAGAAAGTTTTGGACAACCAAATTTTAACCAACTTTAAGATTGATATATTGTTTCCTATAAGCAATATGTCATCGACATATAATACTAGGAATACGACTGCACTCCCACTAACCTTCTTGTACTCACAAGGTTCGTCAGGATTTTGTGAGAAATCAAACTCTTTGATTGTCTCATCAAAACGGATGTTCCAGCTCCTGGATGCTTGCTTCAGTCCATATATGGATCGTCGAAGCTTGCATACTTTGGTTTTATCATCCGATGTGAAACCTTCAGGTTGTATCATGTATACATCCTCAAGCAGGTTTCCATTAGGGAAAGCTGTTTTCACATCTATTTTCCATATCTCATAATCATAATGAGCTGCTATGGCTAGGAGCATCCGAATGGATTTAAGCATAGCTACTGGCGAATAGGTTTCGTCATAATCAATTCCTTGTTTCTGACGATATCCATTTGCCACTAATCTAGCCTTAAAGGTAACAACATTACCTTCCATGTCGGTTTTCTTCTTGAAAACCCACTTGCACCCTATGGGCTTAATCCCTTCAGGTGGGTTAACCAAGTCCCATACTTGATTTTCGTACATGGAATCCATTTCTGACTTCATGGCTTCAAGCCATTTGTTCCTTTCTGAATTTTTCAGAACATCTTCATAACTGATAGGTTCATCGTCGTTCGATTCACTTATGAGAAATCCGTATCTCTCTGGAATATTACCAATTCTATCATCCCTTGGAACAAAAGGTGTTTGTTTTAAGGCATGCTGTATTTCTGGAAAAAGAATTTCTTTTACAAGAAAACAGTGGGAGTGGCTTTAAACTTGATGAAGTTCAAGAAACTCCAATAGTCATTACAGAGACACCTAGTCTAGACCCACAACCAATAAATTGGATTTTCCAATCAAGAGAAATAAGTCGAATCTGAATTAATCAGAGGCGCAATGGAAGCTAAAAATGGCTAAGCCTTTTGAAGGCTTATTGGGCGAATTAAATGAGTTTAATTCGCGACGGTTCGACTCGGTTTGGCCGGCCAAAGGGGGTGCCAAACCCCTTTGGTTTGGCCGGCCACATCAAGGGGATAAAACAAATTTAATTGGTTTAATTAATAAAATAAATCTAGCGCGATTTATTTTATAAATTATGGATAAATTAATTTGTGTAAAGAAATTTATATAAGTAAATTTATAGAAATTTATTTCTTTTTTTTGGAAATTAAAATGATCCATGGAATGGTTTATTTTAATTTTATAAAATCAATTATGAATTGATTTTTCCATAATAAGAAAGTTTATAAATTTCTTATAAAATTTATTCCATAATAAAAGGAGAGATGAATTAGTTTTATAATAAAGTTAGTTATAATAAAACTTGGTTTAAACGGAATAATTCATAAGAGAATTTATAGGATAAATTTCTTATGATAACTAATTCCGTTAAAAGAGAGACTTGGCGAGGGAGAGGCTACTATATAAAGGAACCAAAGGCAAGCCTTGAATTCCTAATTGAAATAGAGCTATCAAGAGATAATTCTCTCCCTCTCTCTCTTATTCTCTCTTCTTCTTCCCTTAGGGCCGGCGCCCTCCTTAAGGATTAGGGCCGGCTCCCCTTGTCCAAACTAGGGCCGGCGCACCCTCGCCCCTCCAAGTTGGTTGCCGTGAGCTATCAAGAAGAAGGAGAAGCCAACCAAGTAGAAGAAGAAGCGGATCACAACTCCTCTCTTCCCGGAATTTTGATTCCGTTAACTTGGTGGTTAGTTTCCTATCTTTTCTGTTGTTCTTCTAGTTGTGCCTTTAGAGAATCTAGTAGTTCTCGTCGGCACAAAACTAGTGACTTTGCGAAGTCATCCCGAAGAGAACTCGGCGTGGACGCGAATAGAGGCGAAGCTTCCAAGGGACGCTACGGTTGGATCTCGTCCCTTTTCTTCAAGTTACGAGAGGTACAAAGTAAATTAGTTTACTTTTCCGCAAAGTTTTATTTTATGATTATGTCTACACACCATAAGGTTGCATGCTAGATACGAGGTTAAAATAATTTAAGAAATTATTTTATGCTAATTCTTCCGCTGCACGTAAAAATTTAAAATTTTACGAACCCGTATCCTTGTCGACATGCACCCGGTCCCAACACTTAACATATCTTAGGACATAAACATAACCTTGTTACATGAAGCATGACATAAACATGCTTGGCATTTCCTCATTCATACTTAATTCATAACATCATTATGCCTTCATCATCCATACTTATCATTCGTACTTAAGGGATAAGCATCATCTTCATTCATCTTCTTTATTCATAAAACATGACATACATACATAATCATGTCTCCAGGCATAAACATTATCTTGGTTCATAAAGCTTACATAATTATGATACATGAGATAAACATGCATTTCATACATGGTACATTTCATCTAGCATACATAATCATAGTATCCATCATAGAGCATGCATGGGTAAGATACATATGAACATGATGCATACTACTTAGGTTCATGGCATTCATCATAGAACATGCATAGACCTTCATACACATATATCTATTATAGGCATTTAACATCCTACATGCATTATTCTATTTAACATACCCCTACATCAATTACATATGTTCGTGGTTTATGGTCTAAACATTCATTAGTAAAACATAACATAGAACCTAAACATACAAAGTCATGATACATAACACATAAAGCTAGGGTTCTAGTAACACAAAGATCCTCACATCATGCTTAACCATATACTTACATCATAGTAACCTATAAACAAGTATCCTTGAGACCTTAACCCAATCCAAACCCTAGATTAGGGTCTTGGGCAAAACCCTAAAGGACCATGAGTCCATGGAAAATTCACATAGGCCATGATTAATATCCAATACAATACATACCATGCCATAGAAAACCATTTGAACTCTTGATTGGATTTAACCCTAAGTCCTAGCCCTACATCATAACCTTGGTCGAAATCCTAAAGGGTCATAAGCACATGGAAAAATTCATACAATTCCCAATTTACATCCCATACATTACATATAATACCATAGGAAGTCATTAGAACCCTTGCTTGGAGTCAACCCTAACTCCTTGCCCTATAACATGTCTTGGCCGAAACATACAAGGATCATAAGGCATGTAAAAATTTACATGAATCACCATTAACATCCCTTGCATCTGAGAAGCATAAGAAACATCATTAGAGAGTTAAAACTAATCCTACCCATGGAGTCATGGTGGTGGCTGAAACCCTAGAAGCCAACCTTCATGGATTCCTCAACTTAAATCTTAAACAAAGACTCAAATCATGATAAACATCAAAGGAAAACCATTATACCACAGGTGAGGGAGTCTTACCTTGGTTTATCTTGATTATCACCTTGAGTAGAGAAACCAAAAGAAAACCTCCTTGACCTTAGACTACCTCTAGCGCTTTGTAGCCTTGTAGGAAACCCTTAGATCTTGAAGAGGAAGCCTTCTTCTGAAGCTTTTCTAAGGGAGAAACCTCCTTATGGGGTTCGGCTAGAAGAAGGAAGGAGAAGGAGAGGAGAAGTTTTGGTGGAAGAAAAGGCAAATAACTTAAGTGTTATGTTGTCTCTTCCCTTTCCCTCTCTTATATACTTCATGAAAGGGGCAAGTGAAGGGTCATGGAGCCTCTTCTCTTGATGACTCTTCACTTCCCTAAGCCTTAACCAAAATGCACTTCATTCTCTACTAGCACTCCCTTGCTAGTTGAATTGGTTAGTACATGCATGGTATTACACTAGGTCCAAGGTTCAATCCTTGGTGCATGCACTTCTTTTTATTACTTTTATAATTATTTTAGCCGAGGCCCATATAAGAGCCCACTAAGGTTTATGTGAATATTTCTAATTGACATCCATTTCCATTCATGATAACATTTTACCTAAGATCCCTTAATGGCCATGGTATCAGAAGGGCCCATGTAAGGCTCATTATCACTTAGCTTCTTAGTCTATATGGAGAATCATAGATAATCATGCTAATGTTCATACTAGTACCCGTATGTTCCTCGAGAATCTATCTAGGCATGATCAATATTTTTAAAGAAAAATATTGAGAGGATTTTACGGGTCGTTACAATCCCCCATACCTCGTGAATGTTCGTCCTCGAACTTAGAATAGCTCTGGGTAGTTGTGTCTCATCTCGTCCTCGCGTTCCCAGGTAGCTTCCTCGAACCTTTGACTTTGCCATAGGACCTTGACTAAGGCTACCTCCTTGTTCCTTAACTTTTTGATTTCCCGATCCAAGATCTGGATAGGTCGGCTTTCAAAACTTAGGTCCTCCTGAACTTGTACTGTCTGTGGCTCGATCACTTGATCTGTGTTTGACATATACTTCTTGAGCATCGACACATGGAACACGTTATGGATAGCCGACATCTCTTGAGGCAGCTCTAGCTCATATGCCACCTTGCCGACTCTTTTGAGGATTGGGTACGGTCCCACATAACGCGAACTTAGTTTTCCTTTCCTCCAGAATCTCGTTACCCCTTTCATAGGAGCCACTTTGAGGAATACCAAATCTCCAACATCGAATTCCAGTGGTCTACGTCGGACATCTGCATAATTCTTCTGTCGTCTCTGAGCAGCTTCTATCAGTTGCCGAATATTCTGTATAGCTCGGGTGGCGTCGTCGATGAGATTCGTCTTGTGCCCCATTTCCTTCTTTTCCCCACCTTCGTACCAACAGATTGGAGACCTACATCTCCTCCCGTACAAGACCTCATAAGATGTCATTCCGATAGTAGCTTGGTAGCTATTATTGTAAGCGAATTCCACTAAACATAGATATCGGCACCAACCCCCTTTGAAATCCAGGGCACAAGACCGCAACATGTCCTCCAGTACTTGATTCACTCGTTCAGTTTGCCCGTCAGTCTGAGGGTGAAGGGCGGTGCTGAATCGTAATTTAGTGCCGAGAGACTTCTGGACACATTCCCAAAAATGTGAAGTAAAGCGACCATCCCTATCTGAGATGATGGTTTTGGGAACTTCATGAAGTCTTATTATCTCCTTAGCATATAACTGAGCTAGTTGCTCAATCGGATAAGTCATCTTGATTGCTAGGAAGTGGGCAAACTTCGTCAACCTATCCACAATTACTCATATTGCATCATATCCGTTTGTAGTCCTGGGAAGTCCTGAAATGAAATCCATAAAGATATGTTCCCATTTCCATTCCAGAATTGGAAGTGGCTGCAGAACTCCTCCGGGTCGCTGGTGTTCTGCTTTCACTCGTTGGCAGGTCAGGCAAGTGCTAACATGCTGAGCCACATCTCTCTTCATACCGGACCACCAGAATTTCTCCTTCTGGTCTTGATACATTTTGGTGGATCTTGAATGCATCGAATATGGGGTTTCGTGAGCTTCTGCTAATATTTTCTTCTCAGCTCTGGATCATTAGGGATACATAGGCGTCCCCTAAGGTATAGTACTCCCCCGTCAGCGATACGAAAACCCTCGCCCTTACCCTCTAGGATCTCCTGCTTATTTCTCTGAAGACTCGGATCACCATTTCCTAACTCTGGAAATATTCTTATTACTTCTCGCACAATATACATGTACCACATTCTCTACACTACAAAATTTTTCTATTACATGGTCATCTTTACTTTCGCTTATTCTATCATTCCATAGTCTTCATTCACATATCCAAATAGCTTTTCTCATTTACCAGTCATGCTTCCTCCACAGATCACTCTCGCTCACAACCACTCACATATAAAAGACAAGTGAGGCTAATATATGTTTTTGTTATTCCTACCTGCATACCAAATTCTAAAGTATTTGGTTTCATAAAAATAAGGTAAAGTCATATTCTAGAATCATAAAAGAACATAAGGTATGCATAGAGGTACTTACATGGAAGCTGCAGGAAGAAGGCTTGATGTGTGTGTAGTGAGATGGCAACCTGCTCTGATACCAACCTGTAACGCCCACCTTTTTTCCCACACCTTATGGTGTGGCGAGAGGGCGGCGTTACGCTAACATACATAGGCATGTGTACATCCTAATGCAGCGGAATAATTTTTTTTAAAACATATTACACATGCGCTTAGCCATGCAACTAATACTTGAATCATGTATGCATGCCTTAACTATCATTCATGAACATGGTGACATTGTAACTTAGCATATTAATCGCATACATAGCATCATGATCTAACCATTCAATAACTTATCCATAATCATCATAAGTAGCAAGTAACTTATCCATTAGCATCATAAGAGTAAGTTATCCTTTAGGCATAACTATCATGGGTACAGCATAGAACCTAATGAGGCGTTTCAAAACACAAGACATGCAATCAGTATAAATAGAAGAATCCTTTGCCCATGTCACTGCCACACACACGCTCTTGCCCCTCCTGCTGCTTCCCTTAGTATCCTCTTGCTTGATCTGTGGTATAAGAAAATAAGACTATAAGCGCACAGGCTTAGTAAGACCCTTTCCTAGTCACTAAAATCCATACGTCACATAAAGCATAATCATATGAACATTTAACAGGACATGATTCTTAACATAGAACATAAGCATAAAACATACTTACGATGACATAATTCTTAACATGAACATAAGCATAAACATACTTATCATGGCATAATTATTAACATGAACATAAGCTTAACATGAACATAAGCATAAACATACTTATCATGGCATAATTCTTAACCTGAACATAAGCATAAACATCACATAAGCATAAAAGACATTTAACATGGTATGGTTCTTAACATAAACATAAGCACCTTCTTAACACAATTCATAAGCATATTCTTAGCATAAATCATAATCATATCATAAGCATATTCTTAACATAAATGCATAACATGAATGGATGCATGAGTCAAATGCATATACATAAGGATGCTTATTTGAAAATCATACTTATAAATACTTAAACATAATCATAACATCATTGGGGTCCCCGGCTTGTACCACATACATACATCATATGCGCGCATCCCTAAGTAAATACGAGGTAGCTAGTTTCGACCTACTAGGGTAGGAACAGCTATGGTAGTTTCAAAAACTGAGGCGTTCTTAAGGTGCCCATCCCTGTTGGACAGCTACGGTAGTCCCAGAACCGTGGACAGCTTCGGTAGTCCAGAACCGTGGACAGCATCATCGATAGTCCAGAACCGTAGACCTTACTTAGGCCCGGTACAAGCCCATTCATAAAGTAAATAACTTTGCATGCTTCATCATTCATAGTCATACTTAACATATCTTAGGACATAAACATAACCTTGTTACATGAATTATGACATAAACATGTAACGCCCCAAAATTTCCATTTTTAGTTCTTAAAGTCCTTAGAATTATTTAAAAATGGTTTAGAAATATTCTAGATATTTTTAGGAATTTTTAGAATATTTTTACGGAATTTTCCGAGTTCGTTTAGTATTTTTAAAAAAAAGAAAAACATTTAAGGGCAGCAGGGGGTTCGAACCCGCGACCACCAGGAGACCAGGCGCGCGCGCGACCAACTGGGCTGGTTCGTTTTGTTGATAGAGAATAAGCGAACCAATAGATAAGTTGTGGTTAGGTCAATCCGCCCCATAAGTATAAATAGATAAGTTAAGAGAGGAAATTGGATTTTTTGGTTTTCTCTCTTCCTCACCCTAGCCGCGCGACACACGCACGGGAATCCTCTTCCCCTCTCTTGTGCGCACGCCAACACCAAGCCGAGACTTCCTCTCCTCTTCCAAGGGGGCGCCGGCCAAGAGGGAACCAAGGAGACGGAGCGTTTCGTCCGTCTCGACGAGGAGAACGCGTAGGCGCGGACGGTTCGTGGAGATCTCACGTTTCTCACGAGCCCTGGATCTCAATTTCGGTAGTAAGTTCAAGAAAACCAATGTAAGTACTGCTCACCTGCAGTAAGAGGCGGTTTTTCCGCAAGAATTTCCCTTAAAAGTTTTTAAAAGAGATATTTCCTTTTTGTTTGAGTTTTTGCATGTGATCTTAGTTCATTATATGCTTATATATGTTGATTAAGTACCCTATGTGAGTTTAGGGTCCAAGAAAAGCTATGAGAAAAGAAAAGAGAAGATAAAGATAAGAAAAGAAAAGGCCAAGGCCTTAAGAAATCCCCAAAAGTCAAGACTTAAGGATTTTAGCACGCAAGGTGCTCGAGAAAATGCCAAGGCATTTACAGATAAGAAAGAAAAGAAAGAAAAGCTATTTTATTTTCTAAGGCCAGTACCCGGCGTCCAAGGGCGTCGTTAAAGAAATCCAGGTGTCCAATTCCAAGGTCTTGGCCCTGGTAGACCAAGGTCTGCTCTATTAGGATTGGTGGCTCGCTACCCCAACCTTTTAGGGAACGCACATATGAGAAGGTACTTACGTCTTCAGTGGATCCAAATGATTATTATTTTCAAGTATATGCTTTAGCAAAGTTTTCTAAAGTTTAAGAAAGTTTTCAAAGAGTTAAAGAAAGATTTTAAGTTAAAGGATTGCTAAAGTTTCAAGTTATGCCAAGAAAAGTGAGTTAAGATTTATTAATGCTTGAGTATGCATGTTTTTGAGTTATACATGTTCTTAGTGTTTTTTCTTTCAAGCATATAAGTATCTCATGTGATGTTCATATTGTTCAAGAAGCATGTTTGCACATATCGAGATTTTGTGAGCTAGATAGTACTTACTAAGCTTTTTGCTTACTAGTTGCATTTCCTCTTACTGCAGATAAAGGTAAAGGCAAGCAATTCTGAAGGAAGGCGACGAGACGGTGCTAAGCAAAGTGTGTGTGGTGGCTGAGCTTGGAGAGATCCTTGAGACAAGACAATTTAGTTATTTGAATTATAATGTTTAAGTTTATTCAAATTTCGAGTTATTGCTTTATGGAGTTTAGCGAACTTTTAAGCTTTGGATAGTTTTACATGCTCAATTTCTTTGAGTAAAGATTCCATGCCATTTCATTTAGCATACATATCCTTATGATTGCATTGGATGAATAGAAGTGTGAGTAGTTTGAGATATTGATACTTTATTGGAGCTATTAATGCATGTGCCAAGATAGGACTAGTTTCCCTTTTAAATCAAGTTTTATTGCTCAATTATGATTAGAAAAGTCGCTTTCTCATTTCATAATGCTTTAGCAATGTTATAGAATCTTGCATGATGAGTTTAAATGGTTAGAAGTTAAGTTTGGTACAAACTCTAGCCTAAAGTTTATATAGTTTTCATAACTTGCTAAATCTTGCAAAAGTCCTAATTTCAAGTTTATGGATTCGTTTTGATTGGCTAAATTGTTTAGAAAACTAGTATAGAGTATAGAAATGGTGTCATGATTTTGTATGGCTCGAAAGTATAGGTTTGGTGGAGTTTTGAAACAAGGCCTTGAATCTGAAATTCAGATTTCCAGGCGTGCCAGTCGACAGGTTCAGTATCAGTCGACTGGCCTATCGAACAGTAGCTTCTGTTCGATGCATCAGTCGACTGCCAAGAGGCCAGTCGACTGGTGCCGCGCCCAGAAACTTTCTGTGGCCGATACCAGTCGACTGGTCAGAGGGCAGTCGACTGGTACCGTTGCAGTGAAGCTCTAGAGAAAGGAAGTATGCCATTGTATCATGCATGACTATTAGAGTTAGTATATCATAGATAGATTTAAATTGAGAAGAAAAAAAAAAGATTTCCGCATTCTTAGTGTGCATTAGTGTCAAGAAGTAAAGAAAGTAACGATCCGTCTAAGGC
>JAGFNQ010003271.1:29168-60225 GCA_024364735.1 Boesenbergia rotunda
AGGGCTTAGTAAGACCTTGGTCTTACTCAAACTTTTATCAAGCACCTGCGTGCCATAATCCCAAAACTTACTTTTGGGCAAATCAAGTAAGTACTTAAGCATTTCTCTAATATCCATTCTAGGGATTAAACATGATTTCGTGATACTAAGGTATTAAACATGCTTCCTTGTTCTATGCACATATGAGTAAGTACTTAAGCATTTCTCTATACTGAAGTTAAGTAAAGGAGCAATAGAAAAACTGAAACTTAAAGCTTTCTTACTTGAAGACGGCAAGGTTGATGCTGATGTGTGTGTGATGCTGGAGAATGGGAACTGCTCTGATACCACCTGTAGCGACCCGCCTTCTCTGCCTTAGACGGATCGTTACTTTTATACTTCTCGACTCTAATGCACGACTAAGAATGCGGAACTTTCTTTTTTTCTCTCTTTTTTTTCTTTTTTCTTCCTTCTCCTTCTTTTTTCAAAAAAAACAAAACAACTTTCATTTTATTTGCTTTGCCAGGATTTGACCCCCAGACCTCTTAGTTGTAACACTAAGGCACTAACCAGCTGCTCTACACAACTTCTCTTTAATGGTACCAGTCGACTGCTATATAGCAGTCGACTGATACCAGGCGACTGACCTTTTGCAGTTACCTGGTGCATCGAACAGAAGCTACTGTTCGATAGGGCAGGTGACTGGTACTGTACCAGTCGACTGATACGTCTGAAAACCTGAATTTCAGATTCGAAGTCTTGTTTCAAAACTCCACCAAACATATAGTTTCACACCATACAAGCCACAACACCATTTCTATACTCTATACTAGTTTCCTAAACATTTTAGCCAATCAAAACAACTTCATAAATTCGAAATTAGGACTTTTACGAGATTTAGCAAGTCATGAAAATCTATTTAAACTTTTATGCTAGAGTTTGTACCAAGCTTAACTTCTAACCATTTAAATTCATTCCCCAAGGTTCTATAACATCACTAAAGCATTATGGAATATGAATGCAACTTTTCTAAGCATAATTGAGCAATAAAACTAAATTCAAAAGGGAAACTAGCACTATCTTGGCACATGCATCAATAACTCCAACAAAGTATCAATATTCTAAACTACTCACACTTCTACTCATCCAATGCAATCATAAGGATATGTATGCTAAATGAAATGACATGGAATCTTTACTCTAAGAAATTGAGCATATAAAACTATCCAAAGCTTAAATGTTCGCTAATCTCCATAAAGCAATAACTTGGAATTTGAATAAACTTAAACATTGTAATTCAAATAACTAAATTGTCTCGTCTCAAGGATCTCTCCAAAATCAGCCACCACACACACGTCGCTCAGCATCGCCTTGTCGCCTTCCTTCAGAATTGCTTGTCTTTACCTTTACCTACAGTAAGAGGAAATGCATCTATAAGCATAAAGCTTAGTAAGTACTATCTAGCTCACAAAATCTCGAAATGTGCTAACATGTTTTTTCAAAACAATGGAAAATCACATGGAATACTTTTATGCGTAAAAGAAACACTAAAACATGTATAACTCATAAACATACATACTCAAGCATTAACAAGTCTTAACTTACTTTTCCTTGGCTTAACTTGAAACTTTAGCAATTCTTGAACTTTAAATCTTTCTTTAACTTTTATAAAACTTTCTTAAACTTTAGAAAAACTTTGCTAAAGTATATACTTGAAAATACTAATCACTTGGATCCACTGAAGACGTAAGTACCATCTTATGCGCGTTCCCTAAAAGGTTGAGGTAGCGAGCCACCAATCCTAATAGAGCAGACCTTGGTCTACCAGGGCCAAGACCTTGGAATTGGACACCTGGATTTCTTTAACGACGCCCTTGGACGCCGGGTACTGGTCTTAGAAAATAAAATAGCTTTTCTTTCTTTTCTTTCTTATCTTTAAATGCCTTGGCATTTTAACGAGCACCTTGTGTGCCCAAATCCCTAAGTCTTGACTTTTGGGGATTTCTTAAGGCCTTGGCCTTTTCTTTTCTTATCTTTATCTTCTCTTCTCTTTTCTCATAGCTTTTTCTTAGACCCTAACTCATATAGGGTAATTAATCAACTTATACAAGCATGAATTAAACTAGAAATACATGCAAGATCATAAACTAAAGCAAACTTTGCATAGGGTAATTAATCAACTTATACAAGCATGAATTAAACTAGAAATACATGCAAGATCATAAACTAAAGCAAACTTTGCATTTTTAACTTTCTGACAGAAAACGTTTGCGGAAAACCGTCTCTTACTGTAGGTGAGCAGTACTTACCTTGGTTTCCTTGAACTTACAACCAAAATTGACGTCTAGGGCTCGGGAGAAGCTTGAAATCTCTACGAACCGTCCGCGCCTACGTGTTCTCCTCGTCGAGACGAACACGACGCCCCGCTCTCCTTGATCCCTCCTTGGCCGGCGCCCCTTGGAAGAGAGGAGAGGAAGTCTTGGTGCTTGGTGTTGGCGTGCGCACAAGAGAGGGGAAGAATTCCCGTGCGTCGCGCGGCTAGGGTGAGGAAGAGAGAAAACCAAAAATCCAATTTCCTCTCTTAACTTATCTATTTATACTTATGGGGCGGATTGACCTAACTATAACTTATCTAATGGTTCGCTTATTCTATATCAACAAAATGAACCAGCCTAGCTGGTCCGCCCACTCTTCTCTCAGTCGCAGGTGACTGGTTCGATTCTCACCTATGCGATTTTTTGTTTTTACCCCTTTTTGCCACTTTCATTTATGGAAAAATTCTATAAAAATATCCATAAATTCGGAATAAATTCTAAGATATTTTTAAAATTAGTTTCGAGAATTTTCGGGCGTTACACATTCTGTCCTAAACTGACCAATTCATTCCCCTTTAGCTTCTTGTTGTGCACACACAAATCCTTAAGAAATTTAGCATACTTAGGTATTTGCTTGATCATGGTCAACAATGACACATTTATTTCCACCTTACTGAATAATTTCACAAGCTCTTGATACTCCTTTGTCTTCTCCTCCTCCATATTCTTTTTAGCTTGAATCTTACGCTGTGGAAAAGGTAAAGGGACTCTTGGTTCCTCCACTTGAGCTGAAATTTTAGGAAGTGAGTCTTGAGCAGGAATTTCAATAGGTATAACTGCTGTAGGTTCACTTTTTTTACTGATTTCTCCTTGTTCTTCCACCAAAATCACAGGATCAATAGAAGAAGGACTTAGGCTTGAACTAGGGTCACAATCAACTGGTGTAGAATTCATTTTGGGGCTGTTCTGAGATGGAAAACAAGTTGCTAAAATTTTTTCAGAAAAATCAGCCCTTTGAGTGTTAAGACATGAAGTAACTTTCTCACTCCTCAAAGTTATTGCACTAACATTTCCCTTAGGATTAGGAGTTGCTTGAGAAGGAAATTGACCCGATCCTTGGGTTTGTAATTGATTCATTCCACTAACTAGTTGTCCAATATGTCTTTCAATGTTTTGAAGAGTGGAATCATTCTTTTGTTGCCCTTGTTGTTGTTGTAAAATTTGTTGTTGTTGAAGGATTTGTTGCATCATCTCCTCAATCCTTTGTTGTCGTGCATTAAACCCACTAGAGTTCCCAAAGCCTCCTTGATTGGTATGGAACTTTTGTTGGCCTTGAAATGAAACATTGGGTTGCTGAAAATTATGAGTAGGTTGTGAACTTTGGAAATTCTGTTGTTGAGGCTAATTAAATGAGTGAATAGGGTGTTGAAATTGCTGGAAATAAGGTTGAGAACTAGGTGGATGTTGCTGGAAATTATTGCTTTGAAAATTCTAATTTTGGGGCTAAAATTGTTGGTTTGAAGGCTGAAATTGTTGAGGCTGAAAATTCTGATTTTGAAACTGAAATTGTTGCTGGTATGGTTGAAAAGATTGATGTGAAGGTTGAAAAGATTGCTGGAAATTTTGTATTCGTTGAAATCCTTGATGATTTTGCTGAATTGAGGCTGGAATTGTTGATTTCCTTGATGAAATTGTGGATAAGGCTGCTGGAATGGTTGAGATTGTTGTTGTCCTTGTTGTAGGGGCCGTTGTGAAGTGTTTTGTTGATAGAATGAATTTCTATACTTCAAATTAGGACGATCCCTCCGACCCGGATTGTAGGTAGGTGAATAAGGGTTGTTTCTTTGTTGGAATTGGTCTCCTCTAGTGAAACAGCTAAAGAATCATCTTGTTGAAGATTAGGACACAATCTGAAATATGCTCTTGGCTTGAACATATACTACACACTCCCATAACCGGATTTTGAAAAGAAGCTACTGGAAAGTTTTGAGGTTGGTTCACATTACATAAAGTCATTTGCTTCACCAAAGAGGTTAACTCCAACAATGAACTCTTGATCTCTTTTTGTTCATTTGAAACCATTTGAACTTCATTCATCCCTCTAGTAGAAAGAGCCCCACCTCCAAATTGTTGAGAGTTCTCCACTATATTTGAAATCAATTCTCTAGCTTGTTCTAGGGTCTTGTTCACTAGAGCTCCTCCAGTTGTAGCATCAATCATAATTCTATCTATTTGAAGTAGGCCTTCATAGAAATACTGAATAAGAAGTTGCTCACTTTTTTGATGGAGTGGACAACTTGAGCACAACTTATTAAATCTCTCCTAATAGTCATATAAGGTCTCTCCCACTACTTGTTGAATACCACAGATGCTCTTTCTAATAATAGCTGTTCTTGAAGCTGGAAAATACTTCTCTAAAAATTCCTTTTTCATAGCAATCCAACTTACAACATGTCCAGTAGGCAAATAATAAAACCAATCTTTAGCTGTTTGATAGACCCAAATGAGGCTGTCATGAATGTGGATCTCAAATTTTGATATGTGTAAGCTGGAAACCCTTTTTGCTAGCAAAGAATAGAAATGTAGTAAAGGGGTCACATGTCGTATTTTTCCTAGGGCTAGTTAAAGTCGTTCGATTTGAGCTCGAGTTTAAGTGTCGTCAACTATTTTTGGGTTTTCAAATAAAAATCTGGGTTTGGGTTGCAATCTGAAATGAGAAACACAATGCAAAGAATGTAAACTTAACTAAAAGAATTAACCAAGGTAATGGCAGCTAATGAACTCAACTAATAGGCAAGTAACCTAATGCAAACACTTTAAACCTAATAGCAGAAATGAATTTTTATACTAATGCTGAATTGAAATGGCAATAACTAACTGAATTTGGAAGGAGCTAGCTTCAAGCACAAATGTACACTAAAAGATGCGGCTACATTTAGGAATCACACTCAAACCAACTTAACCGCAAACAAGCTACAACAATCCAAACTATAATCTTACTTAATACAAACTTGCGACCAATTAAACTGATGTTCCGAGAGGGAAACTGGATTTCATGATCAATCAGGTTAAAGCACTAGCTGATACCAATCAATTTGAGTAGGATTCAGTTGATATGCAATTCAGAAACTATGAAACAGATATGCAGCAAAGGAACACTTATCCATTCATAAACCAAACAAAAACAGGATTCAAATGCAGGGTTGAAATTCCGAATGACACTAATACAGAACTTTAAACCTGATGGTAGAAATTTACTCCGAACTTGATACAAACTTAATGCAAAACAACTGACTTCAAATGAAATCAAATTGATACAAAATTCAGCACTACAAACCGAAAATTGTAGAAATAAAGTGATACACAACCATTGAAACCACTATGCAGATCAACCAAACCAGCTGAGATTAAATGCTCAATTCTAATATTCAAATTAAATTCAACAAAACTAAACCCACTGATGCAACTTTTAGAAGTGCTAAACTGGAAATTACAGAGATGAATCTAACTTGCAGAGATTGAAAGTTGATACGCAAGACAGGGCTGATACGCAAGATAAGGAAAACAAATTCAGAATTCAATCTTAATTGCTATGCAATTGAAATTATCTGTAAAGTGATTTCAAAAGGTAAAAACCAAGCTCACTTGATACAAAAGTCAGGACATCAAGAGAAGAATTGAAACGCAGAATGAAAAGGACTGATACGGAACAACTAACTTGGCACGCAAGAACTAAATCATGAGATTAACTGTAATTGAGAACAATTGTTCACTGAACAAACTCACTAGCTAATTAACTTGCAGGATTTAACCATAATTAAGGAAGAACTATTCAGGAAAAGAAACTACAGCAGTTGATACGAAGACAGAAATGAAATGGCACGCTGGAATTGAAACTACTGACAAGAAATTGAAATTCACTAAGAAAATAAACTTCGATCTATTCTTTAGCCCAAGATCTCCTTGCCATCACACAAGAGCAAGCCAAGAACCCCTTCAGCTCTGCGGATCACTGGAAAAAAAAACATTCCCAATATCGACTCTGCTCACAGACTGCACCCAGCTGAAGAAATCCTTTCCGATCTCTTCGATCTTGCAATGTAGAAGTGCGATGAAGGTTTGGTGATGATCAGAGTACTCCAGAGGACCCTCCAGATAGCTCCGATAGAAGAAAATGGCACAAAATCGCGATCCATTCGATTGGATCACAGTGTTGACGAAACCCTCAATCGAACTCTGTTCCGATGCGAATTCAAGCTAGAGTCTCCATCGAAGCTTCTTCCCAATGATCTAGATCTTGTTCCAAGGTCGAAATCGAAGTGGTCACGCCTCTGATGAAGAAAACTTGAAGCAAAATGATGGAAAACTCTGAGAGAATGAAGACAGTACCTGAGCTCAGCGACGACGCGACAACTGATCGGGATTTGAATGGCAGTTTATATAGTTTAGTAATGGACGGTCTAGATTAACTCAACTCCATCCAATGGTTGATCTTCATCCGATTTGAACCAAAACTCACAGATGTTGATCAAGGGTTAGGATCTATCTCTCAGTGGCTCGGATCTTCTAAATTTGCAACGGATGGCTCAGATCAACCAAATCTTTGAATGAACGGTCTATATCCCTCTAAGCTTGATCCAATGGCTAGATCTTCTCCGATTTACCCCTAAACTTCCAGATCTCATTATGAAGGTTAGATCTACCTTTTCTCATCTAGGATCCATCTGATTTGCTCTGGATGATCCAGATCTGCTTGTCTTCTGAATGGACGATTTACAATTCTCCAGAGCATGATCGCCTTGATCTGAGCTTGATTCTGACCATTCTTGACCTCGGTCCGTGATCCTTTCAAAGCCTACAAACATAGATTCACAATTAAGTTCCAAAATATTCCAATGTGGCAAGATTTACAATAAAACCCAAAAATAGAATACATTCACAAAACCTAGGATAAATGCAATATTAAGCAAGTAAAATATAGGTCAAATTTGGATTTTAGCATCTAAAATGCTCAACAAAATGATACCTATCAACTCCCCCACACTTAAGCTTGAGCGTCTCGCGAAAATTACCTAGTATGTATCCCTTAAACTCTTTCCAAGCATAATTAGAAGCAAGTGAAAAGAAATTACCTAAGGTTGTCAATTCTCAAAAATCTAAGCTCTATGGATTAGTATCTCATCCTTAAATCAACAACTTAGCATTTTCATCTTTCATGATTCATTGATATGAATTTAACTCACTAAGCCTTTCAAGGGAAGTTTTTGGTGGCTCTCTTCTTGAATTCTAAGTTCATGATGAAAGTGGAGCTCACTCAAACACAAATGCTTTTTGCACTACCATAGGCTTGCTTGTTATCTACTCTCCACCATCATTCATGATTGATTCACATCTACACAAACAAGGGAAAAACATAGAAAATAGTAAGAATGGAGTGAAAGCCAAGAAAATAGAAAAAATTGATGAAGTGGGAGACTTGGTTGCTCAAGAATATTTCTAATGCACTTTGCTTCTCTTTACAGTCCTCTAGTGAAGTCAAAAGTGTGGTGGAGTAAAAATTTGGCACTGCCCTTGGTTCGGATGAAGAAAACTCCATTGGTCTCAATGTGCCAACACTTCAATTGCGTGCCATTTTGTTTCCTTCTTTTTTTTTCAAACTGTTTCTCTTTTTTTTTCTTCTCTCTGAATTCTTCTAATGGAGCACTTCAGATCAGATTTGTATCAGAGAACTTAAGGCATCAAGTAACATAGATGCTCCACATACAATCCTCACTAAACACCTCTTGCAACTCCTCTTTGATACACTTCACCTTCAAGTTGGCACACTTCTACTTTTATTCTCTTCTTTTTTTTCTTTTGCTTCAGATTTCAGCTCCACGGCATCACTTTCAGACCTTATAAAACTCTGATTTCTCAAAACAATTAGCATCAATTAGTACTTGCATCAAATGATAGTGGAAGATTTAAGTGTTCCACTCGAAAATGGCTGAGTAGCAAGTCGAATTTCAACCACTGCACTACATTTATTTCTTTTCCTGTTCTGTTCTAATCTGGAATTTCAAAAAGCCACCTTTTCTATTTTGATCAGCAGTGGATATCCTTGATATAAATTTGATACATTTATGAACTCAGTTCCCTGGTTCATAGCCTAGAAAACTCAATTTCAGCTTCCTCTTGATTCAAAACTGACTTTATGGCAACCTAACTTTCTGATTTTTTTACTGCATTTTCAGCTCACATTCTCAACCTTGCTGTCGAATGGTCTTGTTCTTAATCCTTGCAGCAGCCACATTAGTTTCAGATCAGTTCCTCTGCACTTCAATTACTGAACTGTACAGAATTTTTCCTTCCTCTGCTTTTGGCACAGATTCTCTGCAATTGTCTCAGATTTTCTGCATTTTTTTGCTTCAATTCAGACTTAAGCATGATGTTCCTGATTTCTATAGTAAATAACAGCTGCAAACAGCTTCTAGCAGGGTGGCAGAACAACTTCTTTTCTTTTTGGCACAGATTTTTCTTAGCTTCAGATTTCTCAGCTTGTGTTCAGCTTCTGCTCAGCTTCTACTCAGCTTCAATTCAAACATTATAGCCTTTAATTCAGACTTAAGAAGAGTGTTGCTAATCTTAACTTCCACAATTCCAACTTCCCAATTCTTAATCCAAACCATTTGTGATACAAGCTTCATTGATCTCAGATTTTTCTTTCCTTTTGAAATGGCATAGCTTTTCTTTCCTTTGTATGCCATTTTTTCTCTTTTTTTTTCATTGCAGATTTTTCCATTGCGTGCCACATGAATCTTCAATGTATAATAAGAAATCTAAATCTCCAATTGCTTCCATCCTTTTGCTCATTCTTGACACCAAACTCAACTCAACTTGGCACCTTGAGCCTCAACTTGAAATGAAATGAATCTTTGATAATTCCAAAACACTAGCCACCTCCCCCACACTTGATCTTTTGTCCGTCTTGGGCAAAGTAACATTAATAAATATCTCAAACAAACAAGTCCATAGAAGAGTATGGTTAAGAGTAGGAAATAAGGAATGAAAAATAGAATAAACATGATTATTGCCAAAAATTGACATGGAAAGGTAAACAAATTGATTACCCTATATAGATGTGATCCAATCATTGAAATATGGTTTTGAAAGAACCTAAGCAAGTTCTAGAGTACAATTACATGTGTGTATCACAAAAAATAAGGCTAATTCTCACTAGGTACAAATAATTCATCTCAAATCATCAATTTAGAATCTAAAACCAAGTAGTACTCAAGCATCCAAGCACTACTAGAAAAAATGCATTCAACAACAGTGAATCACTGTTGTCGTATGCCAAATACCACTGTTGTTAAAGGCCATGTTGTTAAAGGGGGGGTCTACGACAACAGTGAATCACTGTTGTCGTTTTGGGCTACGACAACAGTTTTCCACTGTTGTCCTATATCACATTCGACAATATTTTCACAACAGTTTTTCACTGTTGTCTTTTATTATATTCGACAACAGTTTTATAACCGTTGTCGTATATCAATAACAACAGTTTATCACTGTTGTCGTTTAGGGTTTTCATTGTTGTCGTTTAGATGAGTTTTAAGGTGTTTAACTGTTGTCGTATACCGAATTCACCGTTGTCTTTTATTATATTCGACAACAGTTTATGACTGTGTTGTCTTTTATTATATTCACTGTTGTCGTTTATACCGAATTCACCATTATATTTTCAATTAAAAGGCAATAATTTAACCTCGAAACAAAAACTATATATATCAAACATCATCAACATATTTACAATAAAGATCCACCACAACCTTTCTACAGACGAAATCACAAAAGTATCTTCTGTCCAAAAACCTTTCTACAGACGAAACCACTAAAGTATCTTCTGACCCAAATTACAAGAGTTCAAATTATATATAATTCTGACCCAACTAAACTTACAATGAAGTTCAAATCATAAAAATTATTGCTTGGAAGGTCAGATTAATGGTCTTCGAACATGATCACGAACAAGTCCCTGCAGCTGGAAAAAAGAGAACAAACACTCTAATTAGTTATTCTATTAAATGCATATGCCCAATAAAAAATGATCCATGAAGATATGTATCAACAAACAACAAAAATAACAAACTAACAAACAAACAAACAAAAAAGATATGCATGTATCAGCACTTGCAATTATAAGGATGAAACCACCGATTGTTTAATGATTGCTTTTCAATTTGGAAGAAACCACCGATTGTCCTAAAAAAAGTCACAATCATAATATCGTCCTATTGATTTCAAAATACTTATTGTTAGGACTACTAAAGCTCTCAATTCTTTACAACCTCAAGATTGGTTTCAGTTACGTAGGACTTCCTCTCATCCATGGTTGAACTAGACTATAAACATGCAAATGCATTGGTAGATAAATAGAAAAACATGAATATTACTTATATCACCATGTGTTAGTATTTGAGTATTAAATAAAAATCCTCATATGCAGCAATTATGAGAAAGGAAGAAAAAAGACCATTGGTAGAGGTAATATTTACATGAAAACTGTGAAGCTCTTCATCTTCTTCAAGTGCGATTTGCTTTTCGTATTCTCTCCTGGACTGAAGTGCGAAAAAGAGATTAGTGGCAACCTTAAAGAAGAGAAGGATAGCATCATAAATAAATATAGAGTGGAACTGATTTGTCCTGTTGCATAAAATCAGGAAAGCAAACTTTCAATAGCTTCTACATTCTGAGAAATTAAGCAACTAAAGCTATTAACTATTTGATCCATAATAATCAACTAACATTTAGATATTAGGATACAAAATATGAGAGAGAGGACATGTAATGATCGATGAAGTAACAAAGGAATCATATTAACTCAATGTGAAAGGGGATAAATTTCATAATAAAATATTGTTAGTAAGAGTTCCATTCTGTAAAAGAGAAACACACCACCATACATAGAAGGGAACATTTTGGTCATGCTCACCATGGCCAAATTATCTAAAAACTCTGTCTCATCCTCGTCATGGGATTTTGGTGGTCCTATACATACAAAGAACACAAATGCATTACACATGAAAAAAGTGAGGCCTTTCGAAACATCGTTTAAGGAAGAAAAACACTCAATATCGACCCACTTATTTCTAAAATCTATTCACATGCTATAGTTAATGAATAGAACACTCACTGTGCTTAAATCTTTCATTAAACTCAGCATCCTTTTTTTCTTTGTTTTCCTTCAAGATCTGTAAGGCAAAAGAATCACAGTCGCAGGAACATAACAATCTATGAAGCATAGCAGAGTATTATTTTTTTACTTCAGAAACTATTTTTTTAAGAAAAAAAATTAACATGAATTATTGAGGCACATAAGTCCATGCCAATAGAAGAAAATCAACAGCAGCCCACCATTTAAGAATATGGGAAAATACCAAGAAACACAAGGTAGATTTCGCGAACTGACAATTGCAAGCAGATTGTATGAGTCATACGAAAGAAATCAATCACATAAACCAGAATAAGGTTTCTTTCCATACTATAGATACAGATAAGAAAAACCAAATCTAGAATACATAGGTAGAGAAGTAATACATGGTAGAAATTCTGATAGTATGTCATGAAAATGCACCCATCGTGTGCTTGGAAAATAGAGAAACCACATAGAAAGCACAAGATGATAGTTCAAGTTCTCCTCAATGAAAAGCATCCAAATGTTGCAACATCAAAGTGGACAATGAAGCAATATTCTATATGAATACATAATTAGAACAGTTAGATAATATAGTCATGAGTTGTTTTCACCAAACTAACATTTTTATCAATTGTAGTTTGAAACAACCATATATGATAAATTTGGAAAGCATAGAGACTAATAAATATAATCTTGCACAGTTAAAATAAGATAAATTTGGGAATAAAGTAAAAGATGATTTGCACTGAATAAAAGGATTATATATCCTAATAACACTTCCACTTAATAAAAAGAAAAAAGGGGTAGATATCAATAAGATAGATGAAACATAGGATCTGATTTGTTCATCAACAATTTCATATCAAGAGCTAGAGGCTCATTCCTAACTCAGCGGGTGAACAACAAACTAGCATAGATGAAAAGAAATACACTAACCTCGTACAATGGCCTGTCACGTGAGGCGGTTCCGTCTTCGACCCGTTCGCCTCTTGTCCTCTTCGATTGAATCAACTGCAGCGGTCAAAGCACCGAACGTAGGGTTAACTATACGAAGATTTGCACGGAGGATAGGCTAAAGAGGAGCGATTCGATTAAGGGGTTGAGCGAAGAATAACCTGCTCTTCCGAGACGAAGTTAACTATTGAAGTACATCCAAAGCCTATATTAGTATAGTAACATTTAGATCCTTAAACATTTTCATTACATTAAATATAATTTCTTACAGAGTAATAAATAAAGTTACAAAATATATCTACAAACAAATTGTTAGTTTTTGTCTGAATAGCAAAGTCTTACACAACAAACCAAAGAGAATAAGATGCTATAAATCTACTTGTAAACTACTAATAGGGTTGGCAGAAAATTATGCTCTACTGGACAATGTTCTTAGTTTCAAACTCATCAACAGTTAGTGAATGAATGAAGTTATCAAGGAATTAGTTGGGTCCTACATAAAGGAAATGATCAAAGCTCAACTAAACCTAGCTAATGAAATTTGGGAATCTAATAGAGCTCACGTACAAGTTTGGGAATCCAAAGGGAAACATCCAAGAATGAAGATCACAACCAAGCCTTACTGAAATCCCACACACCAAGCTTCCTCTGCCCCTTTCTGTTTCGATCAGAAGAAACCCAGCCACATGCAAGAGCCCTAATTTCCAGAAATCCCTAGGAAGAGGACTAGGTTAGCTCCAACTCACGGTACCAAAAATAATCAATAGCGATCTCAACTCACTAGGAGGGCCGCTGGCAGTGGCACTCAGCCGGGAAGGAGCAATTCGCCTGTCGTAGCTAGCGATGAAGATGTGGTGTTGACGCAGGGTACTGCTTGCCTGGGCTTCAGTAGCTAGGGCACGCGGTCGAGGAAGAAGAAAAGGTAAGAGAGGAGGCGTCGCCTCCTTGCTTGCGCGATGAAGAAGAAGAGAGCGAGAGGAGTTGGGGCTCACCTCGCGAGGGTGAAAGGAATCGCCGCTCTCGGGGCTTCATTGGACTTGGGCGATGAAGAAGGGGGAGAGGCGTCGACTCGTGGCTGCGAGGGGTTTGTGTGAGAGAAGCGGAAATGGTTGTTTTTTTACAGTTGGATATCCACCGTTGATTTTGTTTATTGATTGAACAGCACAACAATACAACAACAACAGTTTAATATAACTGTTGTCAATTGTCATAATAGACAACAGTTTATCACATCAGTTGTTGTAAATCCTGCCTATAGACAACAGTTATTTTATAACTGTTGTCATTGAGTATACATACGACAATATTTTGTTATTACTGTTTTCTTTTTTCGTATACAGACCAACAACAACAACGGTTAATACTAAAACTGTTGTTAAATTGACATAAGACAACACTTTATCAAAAAACCGTTGTCGATTATGTGTTGTTGAATGCAAAAATTCTAGTAGTGAAGATTTCATCCATGAGCTCAAACCCTAAGTTTTAACAACCAAATTTAATTTATTTTCAAGAGACTCTAAAATGACATGAAAACAACCTAGAGGGATACATTTATTCCTACTTATTACGAAAATTTTCCAAAAGAAATAACATGGTATTTACAATGTCTATTTATTCAAACTATTTTGCCTAAGAATTTATTATCAAAAACATGCTTCAAAAATGAACATTTACTTCTAAATCATAAAAATGCTATATACAATGAAATGTAGGTGCAAAAAAAATAAACTCCCCTTAAGTTGGGTAGATAGCCTCATTCATGTCCAAACCATCCACCTCAAGCTCCTTTAACTCTTCAAAGTACTTTTTGAGCCGGTGGCCATTGACTTTCCAAATAAAACCATTAGATACATCTTGAATTTCCACAACACCATAAGAAAAAATGTTAGTTACAATAAATGGACCATCCCACCTTGATCTTAACTTACCCCTTATCAATTTGAGTCTTGATTTGTACAATAATACTTTGTCACCAATTTGGAAATCTTTCTTCAAAATGTGCTTGTCATGGAAGTTTTTGGTCTTTTCCTTGTAGATCCTTAAATTTTCAAATGCTTTTAGCCGAATTTTTTCAAGTTCTTAGAGTTGAAATTTTCTCTCTTCTCCCACCTTGGTAGCATCGAAATTACATGCTTTTACTGCCCAATATGCTTTTTGCTCAATTTCCACTAGGAGATGACAAGTTTTACCATAGACCAAACGGTAGGGGGATATGCCAATCGGAGTCTTGAATGGAATTCTATAGGCCCAAAGTGCATCATCTAGCCGTTTGCTCCAATCTTGTCTAGTGGGCCCAACAGTCTTTTCCAGAATTGATTTGATCACTCTGTTAGAAACTTCAGCTTGTCCATTTGTTTGGGGGTGATAAGATGCAGAAACTTTATGTGCAACCCCATATTTATTTAGCAAGCTTTCATGTGTTTATTGCAAAAATGAGATCCTTGGTCACTTATTATTACCCTTGGAATTCCAAACCTACAGCAAATGTGTGACCTAACAAAACTCACAACAACAGAAGAATCGTCAGTCTTGGAGGGAATGCCCTCCACCCATTTTGAAACATAATCCACAGCAAGTAAAATGTACAAATAACCATAAGATGCAAGAAAAGGTCTCATAAAATCTATTTCCCAAACATAAAAAATCTCACAAAAAAGTATAGTGTTTTGTGGCAACTCATTTCTTGCTCCTATGTTCCCAGTTCACTGACATCTATCACAATTTTTATAGAACACATTTGAATCATGAAATAAGGTGGGCCAATACAATCCACACTCTAATACCTTCCTAGCAGTTCTTTGGGGTCCAAAATGCCCCCCACAAGCTGATGAATGACAAAATGTAAGTACAGAAGTAAACTCATGATCTGGTACACATCTCCTAATTATATGATCATTACAAAATTTCCATAGATAAGGATCATCCCACACATAAAATTTTGCATCGCTTTTAAGTTTATCTTTTTGAGCTTTAGAAAAGTGTGTAGGAAAAACATGGGCCACTAAAAAATTAAGTAGGTCTGCATACCAAGGTGTCTCACCATGTACTGCTAGATGGTGCTCGTCTCTAAAATCATCGTCAATAGTGGTAGAAGATCTATTTCCTTCAATTCTGCTCAGGTGATCTGCAACTAAGTTCTCTTTACCACTTCTGTCTCTGATTTCCAGGTCAAATTCTTGAAGCAGGAGCATCCATCTGATCAGCCTAGGATTTGCATCAGGCTTTTTCAACAAGTATTTCAGAGCTGCATGATCAGAAAAAATAATAACATGTGAGCACAGTAGATAAGATCTGAAATGGTCTAAAGTAAAAACTATGGCAAGAAGCTCCTTTTCAATGGTAGTGTAGTTTGCTTGGGCGGCATCTAGGGTCTTTGAGGCATAGCATATGACATGAGGTGCTCCATCCACCCTCTGTGCTAGTACAGCTCCCACTGCAAAGTTAGATGCATCACACATTAATTCAAATGACAAATTCCAATCAGGTGATTTAACAATAGGAGCAGAGGTAAGAGCCTCTCTGAGCTTGTGAAAAGCTTCCTTGCACTTATCATCAAAGAAAAATGCAACATCTTTTTACAAAAGTTTTGTCAAGGGCCGAGCAATCAAGCTGAAGTCTCTAATAAATCTACGGTAGAAACCTGCATGTCTAAGGAAAGTGTGAACATCCCGTATGCATACGGGGTAAGATAAGGAAGAAATAACACTTATTTTTGTAGGATCTACCTATATAACTCTCCTAGAGACTATGTGTCCAAGTACAATACCATGCTCTACCATGAAGTGGCATTTTTCAAAATTAAGAACAAGGTTAGTCTCAATGCACCGGTGTAAAACCCTAGATAAATTTTCTAAGCATGAATCAAATGATATGCCCAAAACTGAAAAATCATCCATAAATACCTCCATACAATGTTCTAACAACTCACCAAATATACTTACCATGCAACGCTGAAATGTTCCTGGTGTGTTGCAGAGTCCAAAAGCCATACATCTGTAGGCAAAAGTACCAAAGGAGCAAGTGAAGGTAGTCTTCTCCTGGTCCTCTGGATCTATACAAATCCGAAAGTAGCATGAATAACCATCCAAAAAACAATAATAGGACTTCCCTGCCAGTCTCTCAAGCATCTGATCAATAAAGGGTAAAGGGAAGTGATCTTTCCTTGTGACCTTGTTGAGCTTTCTGTAATCAATGCAGACTCTCTAGGAATTCTTAACTCTGGTGGGCACTAACTCGTTGTTTCCATCTTCCACCACTGTCACTCCAGATTTCTTAGGCACCACGTGTATGGGACTAACCCACTGACTGTCAGACATGGGGTAAATGATACCCGCCTGTAGAAGTCGAGTCACCTCTTTCTTTACAACGTCCAAAATAAGTGGATTAAGACTCCTTTGTGGCTGTCTCACAGGTTTAACACTTTCTTCCAAAAATATCCTGTGCATACAGATAGCTGGGCTGATATCGGGTATATCTGATAAAGTCCACCCAATTGCCTTCTTGTAATGCCTCAGGACTTGCAATAATTTCTCCTCCTGCTCTGATCCCAAATGCTGTGCGATAATAACTGGAAAGTTCTGCTCCTCTCCTAAGTACACATACTTCAAGTGGCCTGGTAATGGTTTAAGTTCAATCTGGCCTAGCTCAGTAGGTATGAGTGATCCTTGGGGCTCTGTGCAATCCCCTACACTACCATACCTGTGCTCTGTATCCTCTGAAATCTCAATAGAAGTAGGTGATCCTTGGGGCTTTGTGCAATTCCCTACACCTAGAACATTCTCACCAACTGGAAGTGAATCTGAAATAAACTCTGAAATCATCTCAGCCTCTGTAGCAAACACATCCTCAGCCTCCTCTACAGAAATAACTCCTCCAGAAAAATCATGTGAAACTCCCTCAGCCTCCAAATCTGTATCAACCAATCCATCCAAAATGTCAATGCTCATAATAGAATAGTCCTCTCTAGGGTGCTTCATAGCATCAAAAATGCTAAACTGAACTACCGTATCTCCAATCTCCATCGAAAGCATACCAGCATAAACATCTATCTTCATTCTAGAAGTCTTCAGAAATGGTCTTCCTAAAATAAGTGGAGAACGGTGTGCCAGATAATCTCCCTCCATATCCAAAATATAAAAATCTGCAGGAAATATTAGCTCCTTTACCTTCACCAAAACATCTTCAATTATACCAGCTGGGTGGGTCTGACTCCGGTCAGCTAACTGTATCACCACACTAGTAGGCTGTAAAGGGCCTATACCAAGCATCTGGAATACTGACCTGGGCATCACATTTATTGAGGCTCCTAAATCCAACATAGCATCATGGAACATGGTCCTCCCTATCTCACAAGATATAGTAAATACCCCTGGGTCTTTACACTTCTGAGGAATGGATTGGATAAATGCTGAAACATTTTTCTCCAAGCTGACTAACTCATTTTCCTTAAGCTTCTTTTTGTGAACACACAAATCTTTCAGGAACCTAGCATACTTAGGAATCTATTTAATCATAGTCAACAAGGGTACATTGATCTCTACCTTACTGAACAACTTCACTAGCTCATTATACTCCTTAGCTTTCTCCTCCTCCACTTGCTTCTTAGCTTGAGTTTTGCGATGAGGGAAAGGCAAAGGGGCTCTCAAATCATCCTCTTGAGCCGAAACATTAGGAGCTGGAATTTGGACTGACCTCTCCACTGAAGTAGCTACTGTGATGATGGTCTCGCCACTGATTTCACCACCATTCTCCACCAAAATCATAGGATCACTTGGTGAAGGAGTTGGGCACGGACTAGGGGTGGAACCAACTGAATTTGGAGTGATTTCATGGCTGTTTTGGACTGGAAATGAAGGTGCTATCCTATTTTCAGAAAATTCAGCTCTTGGACCATTTTGAGATGAAGTAACCTTCCCGCTCCTCAAAGTAATAGCGCTAACATTTCCCTTTGGATTGGGAATAGCTTGAGAAGGTAATTGGCTTGATCCTTGAGCTTGACTTTGATTTATCCCACTAGCCAATTGTCCCATTTGCCTTACGATGTTTTGCATGGCGGGCTCATTCCTTTGTTGATGTTGTAAAGGTTGTTGAAGCATCTCCTCCATTCTTTATTGTTGTGCATTTCCTCCACTAGAACCTCCATAGCCCCCTTGGTTAGCATAGGGTTTTGAATGACCTTGAAATGATGAATTAGTAGGCTGAAATATATTACCTTGCTGTTGTTGGAATTGGGGCTGATAAGAGGGCTGAAATTGTTGTTGATAGGGCTGATAACTGGCCAGAAATGAAGGTTGAACTTGCTGAGAATTATAGCCCTGAATATTCTGGTTCTGAAGTGGAAATTGCTGTGGTGAGGACTGAAATTGAATAGGCTGAAAATTCTGATTATAAGGCTGTGAGGGCTGGAAAACATGCTGGTTTTGAGGTTGGAATGTTTGAAATGCTTGAAAACCTTGCTGCCCTAGCTGCATTGGCTGGTATTGAGGCTGGAATTGCTGAAATTGGGGCTGAGCTTGCTGAAATGTTGGCTGAATTGGCTGAATTTGGGGCTGAAAAACTTGCTAATTTTGCTGTGTTTGCTGGAATTGCTATTCTGGTTGCTGAAATTGCTGTTGTGAGGGGTTTTGTTAGTAGAAAGAATTCCCATATTTCGGATTTAGATGATCCCTCCAACCAGGGTTATAAGTAGAAGAATAGGGGTTATTCCGGGCTTGCAATTGTCCCCTAACCAACGCCGCTACTGTCTCATCTTATTGGAGGTTGGGACATGAATCTGAATTATGTTCCTGACTAGAACAAATACCACATACCCTCATCACTTGGTTAGCTTGTGGAGGTGCCGAAAGACTTGGATTTTGACTTGCATTATTAAGACCCAATTGCTTTATCAATGATGTGAGCTCTACTAGAGAATTCTTAATCTCCCTTTGTTCATTAGAAGCCACCTGGACTTCATTAACTCCTCTGGTGGATAATGCTCTGCTTCCAAACTGTTGTGAGTTCTCAGCCATGTTTGAAATAAGCTCCCTAGCTTGTTCTGGTGTTTTGTTAACTAGGGCTCCTCCAGCGGTAGCATCTATCATGATTCTATCCATCTGTAATAAGCCCTCATAAAAATACTAGATGAGGAGCTTCTCACTGATCTGGTGCTGTGGGCAACTGGAGCAAAGTTTGTTGAATCTCTCCAAGTAGTCATAAAGTGTCTCCCCCATCACTTGCTGAATGCCACAAATGCTTTTTCTAATGATTGCAGTTCTGGAGGCTGGGAAATATTTCTCTAGAAACGCCTTCTTCATAGAAATTCAGCTAGACACGTGCCCAGTAGGTAAGTAGTAGAACCAATCTATTGCTGCTCCAGTCAGAGAAAAGGGAAAAGCCCTCAGGTTAATAATATAGATATTATTCTTTCTTACTCCTTTAAGGATTATTTCTGAGTCATGTAAGTTCCTAATAAGGCAGTCAAAGTTGATGAAGGTGACTATATAACCAGTATCACATAATTGACTAATGTTAAGCAAATTAAACTCAAAATTATCAACCAATAAAACCTTTTTGATAATAAAATTAGAATTTCATTCAATGTTACCTGACCCAATTACCTTAGGTGTGGCATTGTTGCCAAATGCCACTGAGCTTAGGTTTTTGTACTTGATTTTAGTGAACTTATTTTATCCCCAGTCATATGTCTGGAGCATCCATTATCCAACATCTACTAGTCCAATCCATTATGTTCCTACACATAAAGTATTCTGATTTGGATCCATTTATGTAGAGGTGTAAGGATAGATAGGTTGAATTTCATTGCCTAGTTTGTCTCACTCAGTCTGGGTTATCAGTCATGTTATTCCTATGAGTATTTTGGTGAGACAGATTTTTAACTTGATTTTGAAAATTGTTAGATTGAATTTTGAAAATATTAAGTTAAATTTTGAAAAAATTAAGTTTTAATTTTTGAATGTATTGAATTTAATTTTTGAAAATATAAAGTTTGATTTTTGAAATTATTAAGTTGAATATTAAGTTAAATTTTTGAAAATATTAAATTGAATTTTAAGTTTTAATTAAGTTGAATTGAAGGTATATTAAAGATAAAAATTAATTGAATTGGTTTGGTTGGACAAAATTATTAGGTCCTAAGCATCTCACCCATTTCTAAGTGACAAAACAGGTATCCTTATCTGTTTTGTGAGATGTATTAATTTTATCTTTGATTTTATGTTATCACTATGATTTGATTGAAACTTCTGTTAGATTCAGGTTTAACAATTAGTAAATTAAAAATAAATTTCGATAATTGGCTTCTAGGTCTTAGCGAGGCTGAGAGGTCGTCTTTACCCGTAGCCTTATTAGATCATCAACCCTTTCCTAGACAAAGCCTTTTAAAGAAATATTATTCTCAAATTACTTTTTGAGAAACCCTAGTCTAACTAGTTGAGGATTTGGCGAGATAGCTTCGGTTAGTTCCACCTGACTAATAGGACCAAATAACGTACGCCTTACCCTGCCTGACTTTTTAGACAAGCTTCCCTAACGTACTATCATCATGCCCCACCCTAATACTAGGTTGTGTAAGTTTCAATTAAGTCAGATCCTTATCTAACTGTTCCTAAGTCTAAGTATAATATTTTTGAAAAAAAACACAAAATAAACAAGGATCAAACAACACAAAAAAGAATAATTTAACTATAAAAATAGTTTTTATATTGGCTCCCCCTGGATTGAAGCCTCGGTATGGGCTAGGTAAGATGTGAATCATGTCCTTGGGAATCCAATATTAGTTTGGTCCAGCTTGATTTGTCAAGCATAATTTTGGGATCCATGCTTGGACTCGGGTTCTACTTGGGTTTAAAACAGAGTTGTATGATTTAGACCGTGAGTTATTCGATAACCAAACCCGGATCGATTTAGAACTGATTTTTGTTTTCCAAGAATCATGTCAAGACTCTTGGAACCCAAGGTAAATCATTCTAACGCAACTCTATGTTCCATTACATGAGATTTCAATGAGGAATTCTCCTCCTCATGTTTTTGAACTTGAGTGGAAGTTCCTTCCTGAACTGGTTTAGTTATGGAACTAGAGTTGACTCCCTCTTTCAGTATTTTGACTTCCTATCGGATGGATTCGACCCAAACATTGGCTTTGGCCAATTTATGAGACAGATAGGAGATTAGGTCGTAATGCTGAGATTCGGGATAACCTCTTACCGTTGTTTGCCCGTCTTCTGAAATTGAGAGCTTTCCGGTTTCGATGCTTTCAACCGGTTCCAATTCTGATTCGATGTCAAGATTTTTCAATATTGTTAGGGCGAGGAGGTTGTCGTGTGGTACTTCTTCTTCTTCTTCTAAAGATGACTCACCCCACATAGCTTTGAGGGCCTTCTTTCTCCGATTCTTCTTGTTTTCCTTCAAGTTGGGACACTCCGATTTGTAGTGAGGCTTCTTGTTGCACCCATAACATGTAGAAGGTTCGGCTGGATCATCCTTTTGCTGGTTCACCTTCTTCTTCTTTCTTTGGCCCTTGATCATCTTGTAGTAGCTCGGGCCATCTGGACCAGCTCAGGGTGATCGATTCCGTCATCGTCAAACTCTGAGTCAGAATCTTACAAGGGTATCGATTGTATCTTCTTCTTCTTTTGCTTTGCAGGGACTTTTCCTGCAAAAAGAGCTAAACCCTTCTCGACCTGTGAAGTGTTAGTCTGTTCATGGAGTTCTAACTCAGAAAAAAGTTCATCTAGTTTAATATCTGAAAGGTTCTTTGAAAGCTTGTAAGCATCACCCATAGATGCCCACAATGAATTTCTGGGGATCGAGTTTAGAGTATACCTGATGAGGTCACAGTTTTCTACCTTGTGACCTATCGTGTTCAACCCGTTCATTAGTTCTTGGATCCTCGCATGAAGTTGTGCAGCTGTTTAGCCATCTTGCATTTTGATCATGTACAGCTTGTTGAGAAGGAGATCTCGCTTACTGATCCTCATGTCCGACATCCCTTCGTGCAGCTCGATCAATTTGTTCCACAGTTCTTTAGTGCTGCTGAACGGGCCAACGTGGTTGAGTTCCTCCTTTGTCAATCCACACTGGAGGGTTTGAGTGGCTTTCGCATCCGCTTCTATCTTCTTTTTGAGCCAAGCGCCCCACTCAAAGTATCCTTGAATTTCTCCTTGCGAGTTCATTGGGATCTCCAGTCCAGACTAGATGATGATCCATATTGTTAGATGTGTATACTGAAAGACATGCTTCTTTTATATATATGAACATCTTTATTTTGAAAAGAGAATCACAACCACACTAGGTGCCTGTTTATATTAGTAAATGCATGAAGTCCAATTACTTTGCATTGTAGATAACATGGTGTGTGGTGTCACACGGAAGATCATGTTATCAGTTCCTTGCTTAGTATTAATAGAGGCCCACAACCGAGATGGAATTGGACAACCCATCGGAATGGTTATAGTGTAATTATGTGTGGTTAGTCTTGACCATAGGATTACACTAGTGTGCTTTGAGTACATTGAGCAGGACCAAAACGCGAGGTTATCCAATTTGTACTGACTCAATAATTGGATAGGACATCAGACTTTATTATGGAGTACGATCCCTTAATCCCGATATAATAACGGGCATATATTATTAACTATTATTTCTTTAATTTACCAATGGGCGAGATCTATTCTGTTAGATCGATAGGCCCGGTAAGTTGGGAGATAATATTAATAATATGATGTGCCGTTGATTATTGACGGAATCCGTGTCTTGGTGAGTCGGGTTGATGATGCCCCCTTGATTAGCTCGAAAGGTTGAACATGCTAAACCCTGCAGGTGGATTTGATCCGGCATGATGATAAGGTTGAGTGGTACTAGTCAAGGATCCAGAGGTTAATTAATTTGAATTGTCAGTAATTTAAATTAATTAACGGGATTTCGATATCTTAAACACGGGGGGATGAACGACTCGTAATAAGTGGAGCCCATATGTAAATATGGGGGTTGGTGAGGTAATTCAATGAGGGTCCTTTAGTGGAATGGATCCTCATTAATGGATCGAGTTTGGATGCATTAGCAGGCCAAGATCCAACTCCTCATGGTCCCTACTATAGCCCTATAAATACCCTATGATGATATGGAACCAAGTTGATGATTAATCTAATAAATCACAAGAAACCTAGTCTCTCCTCTCTCTCTCCCGTCGTTTCACTCGGCGGCGTCGAACAGAAGAGAAAAGTTCTCTTCTCCCAATTAATTGCAATGCATGCAATTAATTTTGTTCTTCTCCAATGAATTGCAAGCGTTGCTTCTCCACGATGCAATTCCATTGAATTGCTTCTTCTCCAATGAATTGCAACGCATGCAATTCCAATTAATTGCAGCGCATTAAATTAAGTGTGTTGTTTTCTCCAATTAATTGCATGCGCGTGATTAATTGCATGCAAACAATTAAAACTGCTCACTCCGATTAATTGCGTTTGCATGCAATTAAGTTCCCTCACGACAATTTCTTATAGATTGCGCATGTTCCAAGTGAGCAGAAGAGAAGTTTTTTACCTTCGGTGGAGAAAACGTGCGGAAGCAAGAGGGTTGCCCACGCAATCCTCTGGTGCTTCGGCTGCTGTTCGGAGGAGAAGACGTGCAAGGGAGCAAGAAGATTGCTCATGTAATCTTCTGGTGCTTCGCTTGTCTTGGAGGAGGAGGGGTGTTGGAGCAGTGTTTATGAGAGGATGATCAGTGGATTATTCCCAGCGTGAGCAAGAAATCTTTCGGTGGCTTTCAGAGGGAGTGGCGATTTTTCTCAAGGGAGAAAAATTATTTATGCAATTTTTCTCAAGGGAAGAAAAATTTACCGAGTAAGGTTTGTGTTTGGATTATCTCCTAGGAGCGGCCGACGGCATCCCTTTGGTTAGGGATTGGTTGGCGCAAGGAGAAGGGATCAACTTGGTGGCCACATGTCTTGGTAGATCGTCGCCCACACGACGTCCAAGAGGGGAGGGTCATATGGTAGAAGATCGTAAGGTAACGGAAGGTATATTCTTCCTTGGCTCCTTTCATTCTTATTTGTACCTTATTCAATTGCCTCGTCATTTCATGTTTGTTATTTAATTATTTTGATTGCGAATCATAGTCAATAATTATTTAACTGGACCCCGACCATAAACACAAAAGCCGGCGATCAACTCGTCACCTTTTCCGCGGTCGAACAGTCGAGCAAATTGCAAGACCAATTTTTGTAATTGGCTAAGTTGCAATTTGAATCGTTTGATACGGCACGAGACGGTCGATGGGAGACGGCTCTTCACTCAGATTAATTTTTAATCCGTAGGCATAGAGAGGTCTCTCGGATCGACCAGGTATCCGCTTAGGAAACCCCTCAAGCCATACCCAACACATATTTCCACCTGAGTCTTCAGGTCGACCTCTATTCTGTTCTTCCAGTAGGAGAAATCCTCTTTGGAGAACAGAGGAGGGTGTGTGGTGTTGTAGCCTTCTTGCATAGCCATCTAATATACCTGAAAATAAAAAAAAATAAACTTGTGTTGGATCGAGAGTTGCGAGAGAGGGGGGGTGAATGTCGCAATTCGTTCGGATTAAAAAAGAGCGGGTGCGCAGCGGAAAATAAAAGAAAATAGAACAATGCAAACACAGTCGGTTTACTTGGTTCGGAGCCTGGGTCGACTCCTACTCCAAGGCCCACGGTCGTTGACCGTTTTCTGCGGGCAATTCTATAAGTTCGTAAAAGTTTACAAGACAGATAATAATAAGAATAGTTTAGTAAACTTTTAAATACAACTCTTGTTACCGACGTCCGGTGAAGATCGAAGTTCCGGAGCAGCGGGACGTCGTCGGCTTGAGTTGGCAACTTTCTGGAGCGTGTCGCGGAAGCAGAAGAGCGCAGAAGTGTCGAAGGAATTGTTGTTGAAGAAGAGGGTCGAGGGTCCCTTTTATAGGGCTGGGGGCGCCCGGGATGCTCGGGGCGCCCCCCCCCCCCACGTGGCTTTCGATCCGGCGAGCCCTCTGGTCAAGGCTGATCTCTGCTTCTTCGGGATCACATTTGACTGGGGCGCCCGACGCGCGCGGGGCGCCCGGGTTGACCGGTCAAGGCTTCATCTTCTTCGCGAGGGTGAGCTGCTGCAGCTGCCAGTGGCGTGGCACAGTGGGCGCCCGCGACACGCGGGGCGCCCGATGCGCGCGGGGCGCCCGAAACATCCGGGGCGCCCCCAAATGTGCTGCTGTCGGGGCGTTTACTTGCTCTGCTGACTTTGGGTTGACTCTGGGGCGCCCGAAACATCCGGGGCGCCCTGCTCAGCTACTGCCTCACTCCTTTGAGGCTCTCTGAGCTGCAGAAACACAGTCCTTCGGTCCTGCATCCAGGGTTAGTCCAAAACAGCAATTAATAAGTTAATTTTACACAGCCTTGGCTGTCTTGGTTCTGACTTTGGGTCTCCAAAATGGAGCCCTAGGTCGAACCGACGCCTAATGTTCCCTCAAGGGGAACGCGTCCTCACCTACTCCTCTCGGGAGAATTTACCTGGTGCCAACCGGATCCTCCAGTTGGACTTTTGCCCAGCAGCCCTTCGCCAGGTCTTGAGTTTCGCCCAGCAGCCCTTCGCCAGGACTTGGTTTTTGCCCAGCAGCCCTTCGCCAGGTCTTGAGTTCCTGACAGCCCATCGTCAGGTGCCTAGCATCCCTTCGCTAGGACTTGGTTTTTGCCCAGCAGCCCTTCGCCAGGTCTTGAGTTCCTGACAGCCCATCGTCAGGTGCCTAGCATCCCTTCGCTAGGACTTGGTTTCCTGCACTCTCAAGCAGCATTGTTAGACAACAAATAACCCTTAACTTTGAATCCTTTGCCAATATCAAAACAAGGTTCGATCTGGTGCTTCCTGCACCAACAATCTCCCCCTTTTTGATTATGGCAACACAATTCAAAGTTAAGGAAAAAAATTACAACAGTTAAGAGTATAAGGTAAACAGTGAAGCATAACTGAAGCATAACTGTAGAGTTGAAAAAAAATTCTTTATTTTTCATACTCCCCCTAAAACCCTGAATACTTGAATACTTGTGTTATAAAATAGTTAAAATACTTAACTTTGACCTTTAAAATACTTAACTTTGACCTTTCCTCCCCCTTTGACATATATCAAAAGCATACATGGGTTAGCAAGGTTTCTAATGGGGAGTTTTGAGTTCTACCAAAAATAAGTTTTTGACAAAGTATTTTTCAAAAAGAGCAAGAGTATTTGTATCCATAGACACACTTTTGAAAAGCCAGCTTAAACTTTGTTAAAAACCCCCTTTTTTTTCAGACAAATTTTGATTACTAAGGAAAATTTTATTTAGAAAAACATGCACTAAAAATAACTTTGAACCACTTAGAAATTTTGAAATAGCTTAAAAATAAAATTCCCTTTCTCTCCCCCTTAATGTAAAACTCTTCTCCTTATGTTTTAGACCATTTTTAAGTCTAATATAAAAATATTTTGAGAGAAGTTTTAAGGAGAGCGTTTGTGTATCAGAGCCTATGGGTTTTGAAAGCATAAAAATACTTAGGATAATTCTTGAAAGTATAGCAAACAGTTTTAAATTGCACCAACAAAACTTTATTTGGAAAAGTATTGAAAAGATATTTTATATTTGTAGGCCAATCTTTTAGAAAATTCACGCACTTAGAACAATATTGCCTTGAAAAATATTTATACTTTTGAAAACATTATAGCAGTACTTTTTGACAGATATTATGTATTTTTGAAGATATAAGTGCTTTTGAATCTTCAAAAGTACTTTTGAAATAAATATTATGCATTTTTGAAAAATCTAAGTACTTTTGAAATAAATTAAGATTTGAAACACATAAGTACTTTTAAAAAAGTATTTAGACTTTGAAAGATATAAGTAATTTTGAAAAGACTTAGACTTTGAAAAGTATAAGTAATTTTTGAAAAGGATTATGCATTTTGAACACAAAATATTTTACTTGACTAGGTTTCTTTTCCAGTCTGACACAATCCTAGGAAACCTTGTTGACTACAAGGACATTTTCCTAAGTGTCCTGGAAAATTTTCTCCAACCCAAGTAAATATTATAAAATTAATTTCATAAGCCACAAGAATTTTGTAAAATAATAGTATTTTGACAGAAAAATTATTTAAGTTTTCAAAAGGATTTTGAACTTGCAGTGCATGAAAACATATAATTTTGAAAATGTTCAATAATTCTTTTAATTTCATCTCCCCCTAAACTTGACCCAGTCCTAGGAAGCTTGTTGACTACAAGCGATCTTCCTCTGAGTTTTAGGGTTTGATTTAAATTATAAGAATTATCTAATAACTTCAAAACAAATAATTACCAAAAAAAATTTCAGAAATTCTTCTTTTGAATCAAACTCCCCCTAAATTTGACACATCCTAGGAGTCCTAGTAGATCATGAAGTGGACCTTCCTCTGTGTCTTTAGGGTTTATTAAAAACAAAAGAATAATTTTGAATAATCTTCTGAGTATGAAACTTTCAAGGAGATAAATTTTTGACACCTCAATTTGAAGTAATAATAATAACACAGTTTTTGAAAAGAAATATTTTGAAATGATAATAATTTTTCAAAGAGATAGTAATATACCAAGAATTTTGAGTAATTTTTGAAGGCCTTATTCTGAAATGATACTAAATCAGGTTTTGAGACTAAATCTAAAAAGAACTCCCCTTGTATTCGACTTGTCTTAACTTTATCTAAGTGCTTGAAGGGTCTTTAGCATTAACTAGGTTTGACCATGTTTGACTCAGTTGACTAAGGTTTAACCATGTTAATCATGGTTTGACTATGTTGAAATTATTCTCTGAATGAAAACACAACATAAAAGAATTTTTAATTTGAACTTAATTTTCCTGTCTCACCCAATCTAGAGTTTTCAAACAGTTAGCCTTAAAAGTTCTTGTGAGACAGGTTTGAAGGTAAAAATAATTTTAAAAAAATGTTTAGCTTTGAAAAAAAATAAAAAATGTTTATTTTTGAAAAAGTATAATTGATTTCGAAGACAGATTTGAATTTGAAAAAGAGTGATTTTGAAAAAGAATTTTTGAAAACAGGTTTGAATCTATAATTATTTGAAATTTGTGTTAGATTCGAATTTGACATAAGATAATTTGAATTTGAATTTCAGAAATTGGCTTCCAGGTCTTGGCGAGGCACTAGGCCTTCTTTGGCCGTAGCCTTATGGGATCATCCACCCTTTCCTTGACAAAGCCTTTTAATGAAATTTCATTTTCAAATTAAATTAGGTCATTTTCTGGTCTAACTAGCTTGGGTCTTGGATCGGTAGCTTCGGCTGGTTTCACCAGTCTAAAGAGACCAAGTAGACTTGATCTTATTAGAGTTGGTTTCCCCAACGTACTATCATCTCACCTCCTCCCAATACTATGTTGTCAAATTTCAACTAATTGGTTAAGTCCTTAAGCTATCTAGTCCTATGAATAGCCAAAGCAAAACTTCAGATAATGTCATAGTGAGGAGAAATTTCTGGATTTTCTAAGTTTGCAAAATTATTAATCAGTTTTTCTTGTATATCAATTTTAATTTTCAAAGTCTCATTTTCTTGTCTTAACATTTTGAATTTTGACTTTGCTAATATACATGATTTCATCAAGTTATCTAAGCATGCATCCATATCTAAATTTGACCAAGGGAGATTAATTAAACTATCAGTGTTCAAGGTAAAGAGTGGATTTGTATATAAATTACAGTTACCCATCTTGGTTGGTTGCCCTGGATCTTTGTAGCTTTTATCTGTGCATTCATCTTTGTAATGCCCAAACTCCTGACACTTGAAGCATTGGATGCGACTCTTGTTCTTTCGTGCTTTTGGAGCTCGTTCCTTTGTCACCGTCGGTGGTATCGTTTGAATCTTTCGAGTAGGACACTTAGTTTGGTAGTGCCCTCTCTCCCTGCATATGTAACAAATTATATGATTTTTAAAATTCAAATTTGTAATTTTACCTTTTGATTCCTTATTAGGAATCTCCCCCTTAATTGTTGCTGTCTCGGATCTAAATTCATCTTCTGATTCCGTGTCTGAGTCGGACTTGGGTACCAGTTGAAGCTCCTTCTTTGGTGGTTCTCTTGGAGTTTTCCCTGCAAAAGTTATACCTTCCTTGACCATTGCAGTATCAGCTTGATTATTTAATTCTAATTTAGAAAAGAATTTGAAATTGGTTACCATGTCAATCAGTTCGTCGTCTGATTCTGCTGGTTCGATTTCGACTCTAGGTTCAGGTTCAGACTCTGACTCGGCTGTCTGTGCTTGGACCGAGAGTGCGAGATAACTTACCTGATCTTCTTCTTCATCTGAGATTTCCTGATGAAGATTGATCAATTTCTCCCAAATTTCTCTAGCACATCCAAATGAACCGACTAGCTTGAGTTGTTCGTTGGTTAGACCGCATTGAAGAATTGCAGTTGCTCTTGCATCAGTCTCAATTTGGTTGAGGGTTGGTTTATCCAGTTTGTCCCATGCAATTGATCGTCCATCTTCTGTAGGGGGGTGGAACGCTGTTTGAATGATCATCCATATATCCATATGGGTCTTTAGATGGAACTCCATTTGACTTCTCCAAGAATTGAAGTTTTCACCGGAGAAGAGAAGTGGACGAATGCTGTTCCATTCCCGATTGGCCATTTAAAAACCCTTGCACACAACAGAATTAACCGAAATGTACCAAGACTTGGTCTTGGATTAGTAGTGCGGGAGAAGAAGAAAAAAAATTTGCCCAAAAAATTACACTAATTTCGAGGCAGAATAATAATAAAATAATAATAAAAAATTTGAGACAAAATTTTTGGGAAATGAATATTCTGATTAATGGTGAAAAATAAGAGTTAAAAGATTGCTCGAATTAAAGTGGCACGAATTTCGAGAAATAATATTAAAATAATAATAAAAAAAATTTATGACAAATTTTTAAGAATTGTTCGTTTTATTAATTCAGACTTATGGTGAAAAGATGAAAATTCAAAATTGAAAAAGGCGTAAGGATATTTTAAATCCACCTACAGATATTATTTATATAAAATAAAAAGCGAACGAGATTGAGTTGCGTTGATTAACAAAAAGAAAAGAAATAAAATTAAAAAAAATTCGTAAATCCGAAAAAACTTTCAAACTGGTGGTTGCACCAAGTTTGAACTACCCCGCTCTGATACCACTTGTTGGATCGAGAGTTGCGAGAGAGGGGGGGTGAATGTCGCAATTCGTTTGGATTAAAAAAGAGCGGGTGCGCAGCGGAAAATAAAAGAAAACAGAACAATGCAAACACAGTCGGTTTACTTGGTTCGGAGCCTGGGTCGACTCCTACTCCAAGGCCCACGGTCGTTGACCATTTTCTGCGGGTAATTCTATAAGTTCGTAAAAGTTTACAAGACAGATAATAATAAGAATAGTTTAGTAAACTTTTAAATACAACTCTTGTTACCGACGTCCGGTGAAGATCGAAGTTCCGGAGCAGCGGGACGTCGTCGGCTTGAGTTGGCAATTTCTGGAGCGTGTCGCGGAAGCAGGAAAGCGCTAGAATGTGTCGAAGGAATTGTTGTTGAGAAGAGGGTCGAGGGTCCCTTTTATATAGGGTGGGGGCGCCCGGATGCTCGGGCGCCC
>JAGFNQ010003272.1:0-21836 GCA_024364735.1 Boesenbergia rotunda
GATGATTTTTTAATAGATAATAATTTAAATTAATTTATCTGATGATTTTTAAAGATAATTATTAAATATTGAATTGATGAATAATGTAGTATGAAAATTTTTAATTTACTTTGATGATATGATAGATGAAAAACTTCTGCAAAATAAAATTGATATTCTCAGAATTAATCTAATTTGAAAATACGACCAACTAAAAATTTGAAACATTTTATCAGGAATAAATGAATTAAATATTTATAATTTATTTATATTCATTTAATATACATTTAAATAATTAAATAAATTTAATAATTTATTAACTTAACTTTTTATATATAAATTTTATTAGGAAGTGCATAAAAAATTAGTTAAAATGGTGCTAAAAAAATTGGGTATGTGGAAAGTAAATAATAGATATAAATGGTTCTAATATGAAAAAGGGGCTAAAAAAATCAAGGATCTTCCTAAAATCGACCCCACGTATATAGAGGGAGATTCGTACAAGTACACAGATAATAAGTATATAGTGGGACCAAAAATATAGATCATCACCTAGGATCGACCCTGGCTATTATATCATAAATGTATGTGTCCCCTGTCAGTGTTACGCCCTAGGACTTCTATCATCTTATAATATGATTTAACTATCTTCTATTATATTATTCTTATTATTATCTCTTTCTTATATTTCTCGTCTAAATTATGAACTGCGACGCATTATAACTATAATTTCATAGTTGTTATACAATTGTAACAGCTACAATGAACTGCCACACGGTTATAACTGTTACATGTCAGTTTAGTTGTAACAACTGTTGCTGTAGTCTGACCTGATTGTTGTTTTGGTATTGACACCGATTTAAGTTTGGTTGAGTGAGATCAGATAGTTAAGTTCGGATTAAGTCCTGGTCGGGGACTGGGCACGAAATCCTAGTGAGTGAAGCTGGGCAAAAGTCTTGATCGGGGACTGGGCACGAAGTCCTGGTGAGTGAAACTGGACAAAAGTCCTGATGAGTGAAGTTAAGCACGAAGTCCAGGTCGGGGATTGGGCACGAAGTCCTGGTGAGTGAAGCTGAGCAAAAGTCCTAATGAGTGAAGTTAGACACGAAGTCCTGGTCGTAAGATTGGGCAAAAGTCATGGTGAGTGAAGTTGGGCAAAAGTTCAACCGGGATGAGTCGGAGAGGGCTCGGTAGCTCGTTCTCCGGGACCAGACTGAGTCAGAGAAGGCAAGGAAGCCAGCTCTCTGGACTCAGGGTTGAAATGATTGGCTCGATCGATCTGAAGTCCGATCAGGGAGTTGACACGAACTCTCTGGATGATAGATCGATCACGAGACCGATCCAGGGTGTCTGATCGATCTGTTGACCGATCCAGAAAGCTTCTGAGGAAACAGAAAGTTTTCTAAACGGTTTGGTGACCGATCAGAAAACATTCTGCGTGGCCACAGAATGTTGGCAGATTGGTCAGTGCGACCGATCAACATAGACTGGACCGATCAGGCTATGGCCTGATCGATCAGTGAGACTGATCAGGGGTCTTGACAGCTCTAAACCCTGAACTTCCAGTAAGGTTTGTGATCGATCCCTGATCTCTGATCGGTCAGTGAGACCGATCAGAACTTCACTGGATCGATCATAATGGAGTTTGATTGGTCAGGAGGGTGTCTGATCGGTCAGGGTGACCAATCAACACCTCATAACTTTAATTCAAATGGTTGTCAGATTTCTAATTTGCTTCTGATTTGCTTCTCTAATGAGTCTGTGAGTGTGCAGATGACACAGGGCTATGAAGGTCAAATGAAGGAGCAAGAAGAAGGGTTCAGGGTGACTTTTACCTGTACTATTTTGTTTGGTATATATTGCAAGTTTCAACGGCACCTGACGACCTAAAGCATCAGCTGAGGAGGTAGGCTGAGAGCTCAGATGGGGTCAGTGGGTGACGACTGACCTGAAGCTTCAGCTGAAGAGGACTTCAGTGAACTGAGAGCTCAGAGAAGGTCAGTGGGTGAAACCTATAAGTGTGTTGCAGAAGAAAGGCTTAAGAAGAAGCTGGCGAAGCAGAGGAGTAGAACGAAGGAAGAGACAGACAGAAAACGAAGCAAAGGGTTTTGCTGTGGGTTTTGCTGTGGTGTTGTGTTGTTGTGCTCTCTGCATTGTTTCTTCTTGCCTGATCTTTCTGCCTCATCTATTGTGTAAGCTTCTCCAGTCTCCTGTGCTTAACTTATATTCTTCTGAGACACTTATGGAGAGGTTACTCCACTGAGAAGGAGAAGTTCTTAGCCGGATTCACTTCGGGGTCTGATCTGCCGAAGATCAAGGGATCACCCACCTCACGGGCATGCCAAGAAGTAGGGGCAAGTTATCCCCGAATCTTGTAAATTTCCTGTGTTAGTGTTTGTTCGGTTGTGTTTCTTTCTGTTCTGTTTTTCCGCTGCTAACTTGATCCCAGGAAGAAAAAGAGCAAAAGCTTTTAGTGGGTGACTATTCACACTCCCCTCTCTAGTCATCCAGGATCCCAACAACAACTACAAAATTATAATCAGAGCCGGCTTTAAGGGGAGGCCACCTAGGCAATTACCTAGGGCCTCCCCTCTTGTAAGGGCCTCATATTTTTTTATTTTAATAATTATATATATATTTAATAATAAATTGCATTGTTTAATATATAATGTCTTTGATATGTTTAGTGGAGAGTCTATCAGTCCAAAATATCAAATTAATATATATAAATTTCCTTTCTATTTTTTTTTAATTTTCTCACCAAATCCGTCAAATCTTGCGAACAAAACCCTAGTGCCGCGTGATCGGCGATTCCCTTGACCCTTCGCCTCTTCAACTCTTCCGCTTCCTCGCCAACGCCAAGTCCTCCAGCCTTCCCTCGCCACTATTCTACAGACTACAGTTCTACAAGTTTGGAATCTTCTCTTCAGTTGTCCTGTTGTGCGATGCCCTCGTCGCGACTTCTACAATTCTACTCGTCTCTCCGGTTGTGTCCTATCCTGCCGTGGCCCTCCCTCTACTGATTTTCTCTGTTGTGCCCTGCCCTCCCTCGTCGCAACGATTCCGACGAAAGTCCCTTGCCGGTAAACGATCTTGCTTTTATTTTTTTTTTGTTAATCATGTTTTTTTTCTGAAAAATAGTAGATTTACAGTTTTTTTTGCTGCTGTGCCCTATTTTTCCGAAAAATAGTAGATTTTTTTGTTAATCATGTGTTTCTCTAGTTGATTTTTAATTCTTTTGTTAACCATGTTAAACGATCTTGAAAACGGCCCTGCCCATGAAAAAAAATTAGCCTAGGACCTCCAATTTTCTGAAGACGGCCCTGATTATAATTGCTACAACTGTATGACAATTCAATCGTAACAACTATACAATTATAACTATTACAATATAATGTTAACCCTACATTTTGAGAGGTTATAACTTTTGAAGTTAAACCATGGGATACATAATATATTAAATCAAAACTTCTTTAGATATCTATAAACTAGTCACGAGTTGAAATCCATAACTATAGGATTTCAACTCAAAAAATATTATTTAAAATTTTTTCAAAGATTTTGAATCATTTTAATTTTAAATTTATTTTTCATATTATAGCAGCTATGAAATCATAACTGTTATAATACAGTTTAATTATAATTACAATTAAATCATAATTATTACAATTACGTAGTAGTTATGATATTATAACATCTCTAAATTTAGGATTTAAATAAAAAATATCTGAAAGAGAGATTTAGGATTTAGATAAAAAAAATATATGAAAGAGACAGTGATAAGAACAATGCAGTTGAAAAAAGTTATGCCATTTTATATGGACATATGACATATTTTTGATAAAAAAAAAATTAAAATGGGATATTTTCGTCGATTTTTTTAAATAAAAAACGTTCGTTTTGTTTTTGGAAAACAAAAAACTCAGTTGGCATATTAAAAATAAAAACTCAGTTGGCGTATTAAAATAGGTTTAGATGGGTTTAAAAATAAAATACGAAAAAAAAAAATTGTTTTATGTATCGTGAATCAATCATTGCATTGGATCACTAATTAATTATCTTGTCCACAATGATTCCAGGAAACCCGGTGGTTGTCGGGTTGCGGTTAATATAAACTAATTGCTGTCACGGAAGTCACTAACCTTGATTCACCGCTAATTTCTGGGATCTGCTGTTTGGGCGTTTCCAGGAACCTCACTTCACATATATTCCATTAGAAAAATAATAGGGAGAGTGAAAGACAAAGTGAATAAGGTGACATTTTGCATGCAGCGATCTCCGACGGATTCACCGTACCCCCAGGGTATAGTTTGATTCGGGGCGGCGGCCGAAGACTGCCAATAGTGTCTAAGCGATAATCGGGCATGTGCATGTAAAGTGTCACGTCATTCACTTTGTTTTCACTCTCCCATTTTTACTCTACCATTTTTACTCTCCCTATCATTGCTCATTCCATTAAATGTAATAGTAAATTAGAAAAATGATAGGGAGAGTGAAAATGAGAGAGTGAAAGGCAAAGTGAATGACATGACACTTTACATGCAGCGATCTCCGACGGATTCACCGTGTCCCCAGGATATAGTTTGATTCGGGGCAGCGGTCGAAGGTCGCCGATGGTGTCTAAGCGATAATCGGATGTGTATATATAAAATATCACGTCATTCATTTTATTTTTACTTTTTCATTTTTATTTTCCCTATCATTGCTCTATTAAATTTACTACACGATTAATTTTACTAAGATTGAACAGTATCAGACAAAATTCAAATAGGGCATAGTCTAAATAGTGTGTTTTTTTAAAAATGATTAAATTTACAAATTTTATATTATTTTTATTTTTAATAAATATATGAGATGATTCATTTATGTTTATGTAGTTGATGTTAACTTTAGTGTGTGAAATTGAGGTGACACTTATAGATCTATGACAAAGATTTAGAAAATCAAATCGAGATTTAATTAGAGAATCAAGTAGGATGAATGGGTCGATTGAGATTATCTAAGAACAAGATCTTAGTTAAGCACTAAATTTTGACTTTTGACTAAATATTATTTTTAAAATTTATAGGTTCTTGTAATTCAGAATATGCTCAATATAAGCAGTCACAAATACAGATAAGATGCTACTTATTAATTTTAGGTCAAGATCTAACAGCCATGCACCATCTAAGAATAACTTAATTGATCTTGATTAAATTGGATAAAAGAAATGATCAAGGCAATGATGAATTGCGGCTATAATTTACTTATTTATTAAAATATAATACATGTATATAATGCGTGTCTTAAATATTTTACAATTTATTAGAATAAAAAATAATAAAAATCTTAGTTATTGAATCATTAAGGACAATTAGCACTCATAATCAAATTTGTATTTTAATATTTGATAAAGATATTCAAGTTAGAATAAAATATACAGGTTATGCATCGGAAATACTTAATGGTCGGGATGATCAAACATTAGACAAAGAGTTTTAATGGATCAGACACTTAGGCAGAAGATAAAATGAGTTGATCTGATAGTACACTTGATGGGTCAGCTGGACTAGACATATGAGCTGATCTGATAGTACACTTGATAGATTAGATGAACTAGACATCAAGTAAAGAAAGTCTTGGTGGGTTCATCAGATACTGAGCAAAAGTAAAAATCCAAGTAGATCAGTCAAACCAGATGTTTGACAAGTAAGTACCGTAAATTCTAGAGAGGTCTTCTGTTCTAGAAGATAGGAAGGATATGTCCAAGTTGGAATAGAACTTGGGCAATAATCCGACCCAAGAAACCAATGGAGATTTTAAAGTTGAGATCAGATAGTTTTGAGAGCACCAGATAATCAGACCTGATTTTGATATTGGCAAATGTTCAAAATTAAGTTGATGTGTGATCTAACGATGTTAATTAAGTATGTGTGAAAGTCATAGTTCAGGCTAGGCAAATAAGTCTTGGTCAAGTGGAATGGACAAGAAGTTTTGATTATATAGATTGGACAAGAAGTCCTAGTGGAGCAGATTAGGCAAGAAATCCTTGTTGAACAAATTGAGCAGAAGTCTTGGCAAATTGAGAATATCGGGTAGAAGTCCAAGGCTTCGAGGATACTAGGCAGGAAGCCCTAGGGGCCGAGGACACCAGGTAGAAGTCTAAACAGGCTGAGGACCTAACGTCTAGTAGAGAGTGTTGGTGCAAAATGCATCAGTGATGTCCTCCTCTAAATGTTTCAATGTTTAACAATATGCTTAAGTTAGTGATACAATGAACAAGAGAAGGGTAGTCAAAAAATATAGTACCAAAGTGAATGAAAGTCCTAGTTAACCTAGGCAATAAGTCCTGGTTCTAAGAATTGGGTACTAAGTCCTGGCCGCGGGCTGGGCACCTAAGACCTGACTAAGGGTTGGGCACGAAGTCCTGGTTCGTGGAATTGGGCAATAAGTCCTGGCCGAGGGCTGGGCACCGAAGTCCTGATGAGTGAAGTTAGGCAATAAGTCATGGTCGTGGACTTGGCACGAAGTCCTGGTGAGTGAAGCTGGGCAAAAGTCATGATAAGTGAAGTTGGGCAATAAGTCCTGGTCGTGGACTGGGCACGAAGTCCTGGTAGTAAGATTGGGCAAAAGTCCTGGTGAGTAAAGCTGGGCAAAAGTCCAACCGGATGGGTCGGTTGGCAACCGTCTCCTGAGAGGAGTATGTGAAAGGCGCGTTCCCCCGGGATGGGAACATAGGCGTCAGTTTGACCTAGGGTTTCGCGGGAAATCTGAAGTCAGAACCAAACCTTTAAGGCTAAGGATATACATGTGTTTGTCTCGTGTTTTTGTATATTGCAGGTACTTGGAATTGGAGGCAAAACAAGCAAACACACGTAGGAAACAGCTGGAAAGCTGCTCCTGGGCGCCTGAATGGACTCAGGTGCCCAAGAGCACCCAAGCGCCCTAGATGCCAGGCACCTGAGTCATTCAGGCACCCTGGAGGGTCTAGAGCGCCTTGGATCAAAGGCTTATCAGCTACTGTGATTTCGTCGCGAGGATCAGGTTTGACCAAGGCAACTGATGCGCCCCCTTCAACACAGGCACCTAGTAAAGAGGCTATATAAAGGTGTTCGACCCCTCAACTCAACACACCAATTCCGAGATCATTCTGAGCATTCCGAGCTAAAGAAAAGCGCTAGAGACGAAGCCCTGCGACCAAGGAGGCTCCAGGAGGAAGTGCGCGGCACTTCGGAGGTCCAGATCGGCCGGGCGTTCGACTTTTCTATTTTGGTTTGATTTACTTTTCTGCACTTACATTCCGTATATTTTTGATTGTAAATCGTACACTGTAAGACGTGTTTCTCCGCCTCCGGAAAGTCTGGAAAGGAGATCATTAGTGGGCGGGTGTTTCCCGTGCTTAGGCCTTGGATGTACTGACTCTGGGGGGTTAGGAACCAAGTAAATCCTATGTGTACAAGTCTCTTTCTTTTCGTTCATTATATTTTCCGCTGCGCACTAACTCTCTATCTAGAACGATCGAAAGACACGATATCCGCAAAAGTTTTAACGAGTCGATATTCACCCCCCCTCTATCGACGGCACCGGTTCCCACAGAAAGTCCTGAATATCAAGATCGGATGTTGAGCAAAAGTCTAAACAGGTCTGGAGGATCATGTTTAAAAAATGGGTAATCTCTCCTAAGAAAAGTAGGTGAGGGCACATTCCCTTGAAGGGAACAGTAAGCATTTATCCAATCTAGGGTTTCAGCGAAATCTAAAAATCAAAATCGGAGAGTCAAAGACTATCAAACCATTTCATTTCATATTATATACTTGTTATGCTAGCTCTATGATGCAGAAGCCAAAATGTCTAAAAGAGTTGATTCATGCGCTTGGAAGGGATCCATGCATCCTAAGTCGATACAGGCACCTGGAAGAGATCCAGGCGCCCTGATTACCTCGGTCGCGGCAAGATTAACAGCTTCTGATTGATCGACAAACGTCATCATTTAGATGCCTAGAAGGGATCCAGGTGCCTGGGTCGCGATAGAATTGATGCAATCACCTCTACTAACAAATTTGTCATTATTTTTTTATTTTTTTCTCAAAATTGATGCAATGTCACTTAAGCGATATTTTTTTGAGTACGTTATTCTACTCTCACATAACTAATCCAAGACTAAGTCTTGGTACATTTTTCATGTTTTTGTCGTGCGAGATATTTTAATGGCCCATTAAGAAGGCTACAGTACCACACAACGACCTCTCTTCTTCGGCGAAGATTTCGGCTACTGGAAGGGTCGGATGGAGTTCCACATAATGACTTAGGTAGAAATGTGTCACACTATCTCTCGACGAAGATGGAGTACCACTTGCTTTTGACAAATGAGATACTCCAATGAAAAAGAAGATTGAGGTCGATGCTAAAGTGACTCAAACCCTACAATGCAGAATGACCAAAGAAGAGCTAAACCAGGTCGAACCATTCAAAGGCGCCAAAGACCTTTGGAAGAAGTTGTCGAGCTACACGAAGGGGCCTCTAACACGAAAGTAAGTAAGCGTGATTTAATTGTAAATAAGATATATAATATTAAAATACAGGAACGGGAATCGACAAGTTAGTTGCACCCCTGAATCCAAGATCTACTCAATGACCTCCACTCAATCGGACAAAAAGTAGAGAATCGCGACATTATAAGATATACCCTAAATGTGTTTCCAAGGAATACTTTGTGAGCATCTATGGTAGATACTTATAAGGTTTCTAAGGATATTTTAATTATTAGATTAGATGAATTTATTTTCTGAATTTGAATTACTTGAACAAACTAATGCATGCTCGACTAAGAAAGGTACTGTCTTGCTTGTAAGAAAATTCAAGACTAAGGGGTCTAAGCCCAATCCTGAAACTAAACCCGAATCCAAAGAGGAATCAGATTTAGAAGACGACAAGGAGGTCACCTCTAAACTAGTCAACCTACTTTGGAAAGTGCTAAAGAAAAAGAGGATGATCCAATCAAAAGTCAAGAAGGCAACGTGACTTGAGTCATTGGAAGAGTTGGACATAGAAGAACAAACTCAACCAAGCTTATTGGCACTACGATACAAGCTCAAGTTGCGTAGACCAAATTTGAAGCCGAGTCTGAGACCGAATTCGAAGTCGAGCCCGAGACCAAATCCAAAACTGAGACCGAGTCAACCGACGAATCCATATCCAGTTTAAAAGGTTCAAACTCTACTATAAGTCCAGCATTAGATGAAAAATTATACAATATATTATCGCACTTAACTAGTAAATAAGACAAGTCCAATGTTCGGGTTAAGTAACTCGAAAAGGAGGTAACAACCCTTAAGGAGTAGTGTCGCACCCTAGAGATATACATGTTCGACGATACAGACAGTACCCCTTGTGACAATACGAGATAATACATGATACAACCCACATGGCTGGAACAAAACACAAACACACAAGTTAATAATAACCAACAAACAACTATAAAGATATACGACAACCACTCAAACATAAACTGAACAGACTACGTGCCGAGGAAGGAACCAGTTAACGGGGTGGTGGGGTCAAATGACTAAGTAGGTAATAGAAGATAGTACATGAACTAAATGTAAGGCGATTCAAAGGTATACAATCTCAAAGGTAATAGGTAATACTCAACCTAAATAACAGTAAGAACATAATAAATGCACATACCTAAACTAGTCCACTAAGTATAGAATGAGGGACGAAATAAATAAGGATCTACAATAGTACTACTCGTAACTGCATGAGTAACATAATATAGCATGTACATACTAATTGTTGGTGCAAGTTGCATCAGTGATGTCCTCCTCCAAGTGTTTTAATGTTTGACAATACACTTAAGTCAGTGATACATAGAACAAGGGAGGGTGAGCCAAAGAGGAGTAACCAAAGTGGAAGAAAAGTCCTAGTTAACCTAGGCACTAAGACCTGCTCGGAAGGTGGGCACTGTTAGTGATATGAGAGAAGTGTCCTAAGGCAATCGTCTTATGATTGTAAACATTTATTTCAATAAATGATAATTCACTATTTGAGTATACATGTTTGTATTTGATTGGGATCTTAAACTCATCTACTGAATGTCCGCAATACAACTCACAGCATAAGAGAATTTGTGATGGGATCACAACTAGTGATTATCTCTAAATGCGCAAATGTGAAGTATTGAAAATATCCCTAGTCGATGAATTGATAAATACGGACATTATCAATTCTGTTGAGACTAGCATGGGTTATTCTCTAATCAGCTGATTCTCAATGGCTGGTGACATTGGGATGTCCGGAGATAAACATGGATGCTAGTTAAGGGAACTAGTTCATTGGAGTGACTAGCTGTAAGACTTCATATGGTTATCTATATAGATATGTCAATGAAGTTCTTACTGCGGCTTAAGTGCGATGTTCCTTTGACTTGCGGTGTTCAAGTCATCTTGGTCATGAAGACTTATACTTTAACATCTTAAGCAAGCATCTCCAAGGAGGTGTGGACCCAGGATGATTGGGTATAAGCCGAAGTGCCCGAAGATATTTGAACAGCCTACAAAGGATTCACCACTCCTTGCGAGGAGATGCATGCCCAGGCCTATCGTCGGATTGTTACTCAAAACCTCTGGCCAGAGTATATCATGTTTGGAGTGCGAGTCTCTAAAATACATGAGAGTAATTAGAAATCCAAAGGACGAGAAAGACATTACTTGGGCTAGGTGTGACGTAGTCAGCCTAGTGGGGACTGACACAAATAGACCGTGTCCTGAACCAAGTGGGTATAAGATGGTGAAGGGAATGGGGCACGATTCATTAGAGCTGCTGAAGGGTTTCGGAATTCTTTCTGAGGTGAACCGTTGATCTTTCGATTAATTGGGGGTCATGATGTACTACTAGGTGTCACTCATGATCGTTCTATAATTAGTTGATTATAGACGGCCAACATAAATCGAAAGCCTATTTAGTCACACGCACTACGAGTAATCCGAGGGATTTAAAACGAGTTGAAAATTGGATTTTCCGATCAAGAGAGATAAGTCGAATCTGAATTTATCAGAGGCGCAATGGAAGCTAAAAATGGCTAAGTCTTTTGAAGGCTTATTGGGCGAATTAAATGAGTTTAATTCGCGATCGGTTCGGCTTGGTTTGGCCGGCCAAAGAGGGTGCCAAACCCCTTGGGTTGGCCGGCCACAAGAAGGGGAAGAAACCAATTTAATTGGTTTAATTAATAAAATAAATCTAGTGCGATTTGTTTTATAAATTATGGATAAATAAATTTGTGTAAAGAAATTTATATAAATAAATTTATAGAAATTTATTCTTTTTATGGAAATTAAAATGATCCATGGAATGGTTTATTTTAATTTTATAAAATCAATTATGAATTGATTTTTCCATAATAAGAAAGTTTATAAATTTCTTATAAAATTTATTCCATAATAAAAGGAGAGATTAATTAGTTTTATTATAAAGTTAGTTATAATAAAACTTGGTTTAAACGAAATAATTCATAAGAGAATTTATAGGATAAATTTCTTATGATAACTAATTCCGTTAATTCCGTTAAGAGGGAGACTTGGCAAGGGAGATGCTACTATATAAAGGAACCAAAGGCAAGCCCTTAATTCCAATTGAGTAATCAAGAGATTAGAAGCTCTCTCCCTCTCTCTCTCTTATTCTCTTCTTCCCTTCTCCCAAGCTAGGGTCGGCGCCCATCTTCCAAGCTAGGGCTGGCGCCCCTTGTCCAAGCTAGGGCCGGCGCAACCTCAACCTCCCTTGAGGTTGCCGTGAGTCAACAAGAAGAAGGAGAAGCCAACCAAGTAGAAGAAGAAGCGGATCACAACTCCTCTCTTCCCGGAATTTTGATTCCGTTACTTTGGTGGTTAGTTTCCTATCTTTTCTCTTGATCTTATAGTTGTGTTTTTGGAGAATCTAGTAGTTCTCGTCGGCACAAAACTCGTGACTTTGCGAAGTCATCCCGAAGTGAACTCGGCGTGGACGCGAATAGAGGCGAAGCTTCCAAGGGACGCTACGGTTGGATCTCGTCCTTTACTTCGAGTTACGCGAGGTACTTGGTAAATTAGTTTACTTTTCCGCAAAGTTTTAATTTATGATTATGTCCACACACCATAAGGTTGCATGCTAGATACGTGGTTGAAATAATTTAAGAAATTATTTTATGCTAATTCTTCCGCTGCACGTAAAAATTTAAAATTTTACGAACCCGTATCCTTGTCGACATGCACCCGGTCCCAACAGGAACGAAGTCCTGGTCGAGGACTGGGCACTAAGTCCTGGCAAAAGGCTGGGCACCGAAGACCTGCTCGGAAGGTGGGCACTAAGTCCTGGTCGAGGACTGGGCAAGAAGACCTGGCCGAGGGTTGGGCACCGAAGACCTGGTTCGGGGAATTGGGCAAGAAGACTTGGCCGAGGGTTGGGCACCGAAGTCCTGGACTTAGGGTTTGGGCACGAAGTCTTGATCCGAGGGACTAAGTAACTTAGCTGAGCGATGACTAAGGACAGAAGTATAGACGGGTCAGGGGTTCGGGGGTCTCGAGGTCCGGAAGTATCGGAAGCTAAGCAAAAGTCCACCCGAAGAACTGGGTGGCAACCGTCTCCTGAAAGGAGTAGGTGAAAGGCGCGTTCTCGGGGGTGGGAAATTGCGTCGGTTCAACCTAGGGTTTCGTGTAAATCCGAAGTCAGAACCAAGTCCTTAAGGTTAAGAATATGTGTATATTTGCTTTGTATTTTTGTATCTTGTAGGTACCTAGAACGGAAGACAAAGCAGGCAAATAACATACATTGGGGCTGGAATCCAGCCAAGCAGGGCACCCGAGATGATGGGGGTGCCCCCAGTCAAAGCCTGAAACCCAGTGTTGGGTTGAAAGGCATGAAGCCAGGCGCCCACATTGATGGGGGCGCCCGGGAGGTCCGGGGTGCCCTAGTTAGAGGTTTTATCAGCCGCGACGAGATCGACGCGGGGATAAGGTTTGACCGAGTCGATAGGGGCGCCCCGACGTCCAGGGCGCCCCCAGGAGCACTATATAAGGGGCTCCGACCCCTCTGCTTGAGACACAACTGCTGTGAGTGATTCTGAGCATTCTGACTGACGTCAACGTGCTAAAGACAAGGCTCTACGACCGGGAGGCTCCAGGAGGAAGTGCGCGGCACTTCGGAGGTCCAGATCGGCCGAGCTTCAAACCTTGTTTTGTTCGGTTTGCGTTTAATATTCCGCACTTAATTTTCTATACTTGTTCTTGTAATTATCAACTGTAAGACGAGTTTTCTCCGCCTCCGGAAATTTCGGAAAGGAGACCAATAGTGGACTCACGCCGAGTACATAGGTCTTGGACGTACTGACCCAGGGGGGTCGGGAACCAAGTAAATAAATCTCGCGTGTCCTTTGGATTGCTTTATTCTTTTTGTTTATTTTTCGCTGCACTAACGCTCTGAGTAGATCGAAAGTTTTACGAAGTTTTCACGACAAGATTTTCACGGTCGATATTCACCCCCCTCTCTATCGACGGCACTGGTCCTACACTAATAACATGCATGATAATGTCCAGTACATACAACAACCATATCTCAAGCATATACAATATATCTTAGGCATATATACATAAAATAGCAAAGAACACATATCACACACATAAGCAACACACACTACTCCAACTACCACAACATCTGTGTGGCTAAATGGGTAGGACTGTGAGACTGTGACAATGTACATGACTCTAGCTACCACTATATTTGAGTGGTCGATCGGGCAAGATGCAAAATAACTATCTAGCTACATAACAAGTGTTAGTGTTAGCCCTAGAGTCAATTATAAGGTGATTATCTAGGAAAAATTTTGTATCACATTCTATCTAATAAAGGCAAAGTTTGATTATTATATTTATTTCATGATTGTCCTTGGGTAGTAGGTTCTGATCTACATTATATCAATTAGTTGAATTGATAGTGAGACGATGTAGAGAACACTACCCTTAACTATTCTTAGTCAAGTATTAATATTCAAGAACAATATTAATACATTAAGACTAACATGTATGCCAATTGATGACTTGATCTCACAAGTCATAGATATGGGATACCAAGTTGACACATGGGTATACATTAAAGAATGTGCACTGAATTGATCCATCATGAGAAAGTTTCTCATGTGACTATTAATATGAATATTCCTTAGATATGAATTCACTACGATTCCCTACATAAGGAGTTATGTACATTGGTATCGTCAAACGTCACCTGTAACAGGGTGGACTATAAAGGCGATCACTGGGTATGTAACAAATTATGCGGAGGATGTATGTGAAGTAGATGAGATCTATCCCTCCCATATGACGAGAGTGATATCTGTGGTTCCCTTAATCGAGTAGGACTACTAAAATGTATGACCATACTCAAATGAGTCAATATGAGATATTGAGCTCATTTGCTTGAGTGAGTCTACTTGGGGATTAAGAAACACAAAGATTAATAAGGGGATGACATGGTGTATGCCTCATTGATCAATGTAGATATCAAGGATAGAAGGACAAAATCATACATTATAATAGTCACGGAAAGGCTATGTCGGATCTCGACATTCTCATCACTTGGGTAACAATGATGCATTGCTAGATGTCACTCATTATTTATGTATCTAAAATAGTTTAGAGACATTGTCAACGTTACGAGAACCTATTGGGTTACACAAAGGACACGATGTCTCAAAGATAAAATAATTTTAGTTTGACTAAAATGTGATCCGAAATTGGATTAATTGAGTTAGACTCAAATGAATCCAATTAAATTATAGGATTGAGTCTAATTTGAGTTAGACTCATTTAAATTAGACTCAACCACTAATTATGGATAATATTCACTAAAAGGTTAAATGAAATATTATTTAAGAGGAAGACTAAGGGGTATTCTATTCATTAGATGAATAGAATATTAAGAGTCTCAGGAGATACCAAAAGTTTGGTATTTATTGAGTTTTATTAGCATTAAAATGAAAGGAGCTCAAGGGGCAAAGACCTTTGGTATTCATTGGATGAATATAAATATCCCTCCTTGTCAAAGACTAAGGGTGCATCCCTCTCCTACCTCTTTCTTCCTCCTTGGCCAAAACTCCCTAGTGGAGGTTCTTGTATTTTGTGAATCATCCTAAGTTGCTAGCACAACTAAGGCGGTTCTTCTCCGAAGTGTAGATCGTGTTCGTGTGGATACTACTAGAGGTACGAACACTTGAACGTGCAAGAGATTTAGCAAATCAAGGACTAACGGGATAAGCAAAGGGCACATTCCAAAGGTATATCTATTAGATAGATCAAACTTTATACGAATTTTTTTGCATGAATCGCTTAAGGGATCTTGTTTCTACTATGTTTTTATGTTATTGTCACATAAAGATCCCTACAACAAGCGGGTCATTGTTTGCACGCAAGTCTAGCTACCACTACCCCTGAGTGATCGAGTGGGCACAACATGACAAGTTGCACATATTCCAGCTACCAGTATCCCTAAGTTGTTGATTGGGCCAGCGAATATGACCGTCGACTCTCTCAACCACAGAGGGAGACTTAATCGACAGCATGCATATAATGTAATGATATGCCAGGTGCAAATAATCATGACACATATATAGTCATCACTATGCCACAATATCAAAAGAATATCTATATGTATAAATTGTAAACAAATATATATATAAGAACAATAATAGGTATCTACTAAATAACATGGATAGTAAAAAGAGATTGTATAGATATTAAGTAGATCATCTCTAAGGTCAAACACATAAGTATCAACTAAGCATAATAAAGAAATAGAGTCAAGGTAATCAATTAACAGTATAAGTAGTGTTCATGCACTAAGATCAATATACTAGGGGGGTCAAGGGAAGAAATACCCACCTTTATCTATGTCTGTGAGAATGCCCTCCAATTTGAGCTTCTGTCTCAAATTAGAAACCTGTAACAAATAACACAATTAAAACCTAGATCTACTGTCGATCAGGTAATGCACACCTAATCTTACTCCGATTTGTGAAAAATGTAGAGAAAATTGATATCTTTCGAAAAAATTATCTTTCATTCAGAATGAGAATACCCATTATATACAAAATTACAATAGAATAGAGAATAGAAAACTAATTATTCTGTACATAAGAAATTAATCTCTTTCTAACTAAGTGTCACGACCCAGAGGCACATGCTTACTCGAAATTCGGGCAGCATCTCCCCTGTACGGCGGACATATTGGGGCAAATAATACACACATTCTCACCCATATAGCTTAGCCACAAGCGGCTAGCATCACAATATATAGAAAGTAAACACAATCACGTAGTTATTAAATAAGATAACGGGTGGCTCAACCACCTTAAACATAAAAGAAACCACAACCCAAAGAGAACTCAAATGTCTCTGTAATAACGAAAAAACTAGTTCGATATCTGATAAGCAAATAAAATGCAAATAAACCAAGTGACGAAAATAAAGCAACTAAACCAAATACGAAAACAACTCAACTCCGGGGACTGGTAACTGGATCCTCTCCTGGCTCTAAGAAAATGCAACTACCTACTATCTGAAACAAAAAGAGAAAGTAGGGGTGGTGAGTCCGGGCGGACTCAGCGGGTATATGAGTTGACAATAGCATGCCACAATAAAAGATAACTAAGTAGAGAATCAATAGGGTACAATCCATAAAGAATATAAGAATGCCTAAACATGCATAACATATATAAAACAACATGTTATAAAACCGAATAACAACTAAGCATGTATAAAACAATGCGACGACAATAAAACCAACATATACATGCATGTCAACCAAATGCAGCAACCATAGCTCATATTAATGCAACAACCACAAGAAAATGCATAAATGTAATATATGCATATGATGCAATGACATGTGTCACCCCTGACGCCAATCAAGCCATCAACACATCCCATCTATGTGACCGAGTGGGTAGGGCTATGACAACTGTATGTACTCCAACGAATACCACAGAAAGGTGTGGTAGAGTGGACAGGATGTTGGGGAGTCAACACTCCAAACCCCGATATATAGGGGGGGTTATCAGCAGCTTTAGTATCCCTCGAAAAATAACGGTGAGGGTGTCACTACTTGCCTATAACTGCAACATGTGTGGCTAACAGGACAGTTGCTCGCACTCTAACAACTACCATGACAACAAGTGGTTAAGTGAACTGAGCAACTAAATGACTAACGACAACTTACCAAATGGAAGCCCAACAGTCGTTAGTATGCAACGTGCAGATATGGTGTATGCTACAAGATGCACGAACAACCAGAGAAACAACGATGCAATAAAAATCAAACAAGTAAACGATGCATCGATACAACCAACCAGAAATCAAAAACCAACGATTATGCATCTACACTACTAGGTAGGATATCTCTAATGCCAAATAAATCTAATTGTGTTCAATGGACTTTTAAGTACTCGCGTACAAGTCGCACTTTACAGAACAGAAAACAACAGGAGACTGTACGGATACGAATTTTAAATACTCGAAGATCAACAAAGAAAAAGTATCAACGGCGATGTTAAAATAACAAACAACAAGGAATAAGGTCAAACAACCTATTAGACATAAAACAACCATGCTTTAAAGTAAAAGGAACTACACGAGTACAAAGGAGAATTACCCACCTCTTATTGAAGAGTTTCGTAAACGAAGAGAACCTTCCACAATCAACCGAACAAGTCTGAATAAAGGTCCTGAGTCAATACATAAGTTTAACTAATTATATAATTAAATAAATTAGTTAAACTTCATATAAACAAAATTAAGATATACCCTGATTACAACATCTACTTAATTAATTGACCTTTAAACACTATAGTTCATTCTTAACCTAAGCACCACATACGTAGAAAATTCATGAAACCCATCCAACACAACCCACAGCCAAGATGACTCACGGCAACATGAACACCCACGACAACTGAGCAAAACACCTTATGAACATTACCCTTTACTGATCATAGTATCCCCTAACACAAAGTATCAATCGAACTGACCTAAATTCATCCAACAATTTACATTTAAGGATATAAACTAAACCAAACTGCACAATAGAAGATGAATTCAAACACAATAGAAAAAGGAGACAAGGAAGATGAATTCAAGTCCCGCCCCAACACAAGCAAAAACAAATCGAAATTTGAAACACTGCTGAAAACAAATCAAGAAGATCCAACCATCAAGAAGATCCAACTACGAACCTCAAAGCTTTACAACCAAGGGACCTTACCTAGGTCCTACGCCGACGATGAGGAGGAGAGGTGGCGTTGGTTAGGGCTTCGCGCGAGGGCGACGGCTGGTTGGCGACTCGCGTGAGGGCGGCAACTCTCTGCTCGTGTGCACCGGAGAAGAAGAAGGAGAAGAAGGGAAGGAGAAGAAGTCGGAGGGCGACGACGCTCGCTCGCTGGGAATCGTTGTGACAGCGGGGGCAGAGGCGATCGGGAAAGGGTGGCGTCGGGGCAAAAATAGGGGGAATCGGGAGAAGAACTGCTTTGGGGGAGAAAGTGTTTAGCGCTTTTATAATTGTTTTGCCTTTTTACAAACATACCCTTCAAGTTTTCGTATTCCTAACAAGGCCCCTATTTTTAAATCAACCCCTAAAAATCAGTATTTAACACTAAGTCCCTTGATTTCCTACTTTGTGCTCACAGCTATTGTATTTCTGTATAAGCTGTGAACATATTTCATAACTGTTCCACACAGTTATACAAGCTGTGAAATCTGAGATTTCACGACTGTTAAATCTGTACAAGTTTTGAACAGATTTCACAGCTGTTTGACACTCCCCCTCGAGCTGAGGAATAGGTGTTTTCCATTCCCAGCTTGACTATAAGATCATGAAATCTAGAGTTGTTCGCTCCCTTTGTTAACGCATCTGTCAATTGTAATTCTAACAGGACATATGATATGCACACTAATCCTTCTTCGAATTTTTCCTTGATGAAATGTCTATCAATTTCAATATGCTTAGTGTTAGTGATATGAGAGAAGTGTCCTAAGGCAATCACCTTATGATTGTAAATATTTATTTCAATAAATGATAATTCACTATTTGAGTATACATGCTTGTGTATTTGATTTGGATCTTAAACTCATCTACTGAATGTCCGCAATACAACTCACAGCATAAGAGAATTTGTGATGGGATCACAACTAGTGATTATCTCTAAATGCGCAAATGTGAAGTATTGAAAATATCCCTAGTCGATGAATTGATAAATACGGACACTATCAATTCTGTTGAGACTAGCATGGGTTATTCTCTAATCAGCTGATTCTCACTGGCTGGTGACATTGGGATGTCCGGAGATAAACATGGATGCTAGTTAAGGGAACTAGTTCATTGGAGTGACTAGCTGTAAGACTTCATATGGTAATCTATATAGATATGTCAATGAAGTTCTTACTGCGGCTTAAGTGCGATGTTCCTTTGACTTGCGGTGTTCAAGTCATCTGGTCATGGAGAATTATACTTTAACATCTTAAGCAAGCATCTCCAAGGAGGTGTGGACCCAAGATGATTGGGTATAAGCCGAAGTGCCCGAAGATGTTTGAACAGCCTACAAAGGATTCACCACTTCTTGCGAGGAGATATATGCCCAGGCCTATCGTCGGATTGTTACTCAAAATCTCTGGCCAGAGTATATCATGTTAAGAGTGCAAGTCTCTTAAATACATGAGAGTAATTAGAAATCCAAAGGACGAGAAAGACATTACTTGGGCTAGGTGTGACGTAGTCAGCCTAGTGGGGACTGACACAAATAGACCGTGTCCTGAACCAAGTGGGTATAAGATGGTGAAGGGAATGGGGCACGATTCATTAGAGCTGCTGAAGGGTTTCAGAATAATTTCTTCTGAGGTCAAACCGTTGATCTTTCGATTAATTGGGGATCATGATGTACTACTAGGTGCCACTCATGATCGTTCTATAATTTGTTGATTATAGACGGCCAACATAAATCGAAAGCCTATTTAGTCACACGCACTACGAGTAATCCGAGGGATTTAAAACGAGTTGAAAATTGGATTTTCCGATCAAGAGAAATAAGTCGAATCTGAGTTAATCAGAGGCGCAATGGAAGCTAAAAATGGCTAAGTCTTTTGAAGGCTTTTTGGGCGAATTAAATGAGTTTAATTCGCGTTGGTTCGGCTCGGTTTGGGCCGGCCAAAGAGGGTGCCAACCCTCCTTGGTTGGCCGGCCACAATAGAGGGAGTAAACCAATTAATTTTGGTTTAATTAATAAAACAAATCTAGCGCGATTTGTTTTATAAATTATGGATAAATAAATTTGTATAAAGAAATTTATATAAATAAATTTATAGAAATTTATTCTTTTTATGGAAGTTAAAATAATCCATGAATTGGTTTATTTTAATTTTATAAAATCAATTATGAATTGATTTTTCCATAATAAGAAAGTTTATAAATTTCTTATAAAATTTATTCCATAATAAAAGGAGAGATTAATTAGTTTTATTATAAAGTTAGTTATAATAAAACTTGGTTTAAACGGAATAATTCATAAGAGAATTTATAGGATAAATTTCTTATGATAATTAATTAGTTTTATTATAAAGTTAGTTATAATAAAATTCATAAGAGAATTTATAGGATAAATTTCTTATGATAACTAATTAGTTTTATTATAAAGTTAGTTATAATAAAACTTGGTTTAAACGGAATAATTCATAAGAGAATTTATAGGATAAATTTCTTATGATAACTAATTCCGTTAATTCCGTTAATTCGGTTAAGAGGAGACTTGGCAAGGGAGAAGCAACTATATAAGGAACCATAGGCAAGCCTTGGATTCCTAAGATTTGGATAATCGATATAGAGCTCCCTCTCTCTCTCTTAATTCTCTTCTCTCTTTCCCTTCCCCACCTAGGGCCGGCGCCCTCTTGGCCAATTAGGGCCGGCGCCCTCTTGAGGACCTAGGGCCGAAGCACCTCCCTCCCAAGGGTGAGTTGCCGTGAGCTTCAACAAGAAGGAGAAACCAAACAAGAAGAAGAAGAAGCGGATAGCGACTCCTCTCTTCTCGGAATTCGATTCCGTTTCTTTGTTGGTTAGTTTCCACTCTTTCCTATTTCTTCTCTTGTTTCTTTGTTGTGCCTTAGAGAATCTAGTAGTTCTCGTCGGCACAAAACTCGTGACTTTGCGAAGTCATCCCGAAGAGAACTCGGCGTGGACGCGAATAGAGGCGAAGCTTCCAAGGGACGCTACGGTTGGATCTCGTCCCTTACTTCGAGTTACGCGAGGTACTTGGTAAATTAGTTTACTTTTCCGCAAAGTTTTATTTATGATTATGTCAACACACCATAAGATTGCATGCTAGATACGAAGTTAAAATAATTTAGGAAATTATTTTATGCAAATTCTTCCGCTGCACGTAAAAATTTAAAATTTTACGAACTCGTATCCTTGTCGACATGCACCCGGTCCCAACAGTGGTATCAGAGCCGGTTAGTGTTCGACTTAATCATATAATTGTTTTGTGGAAAACTTTGTCATGATCTCAATTTCGGAAAAAATTTTCAATTATGGAAACTTTCAAATTATAATAAATTTTAGATTTAGGAATTTCAAAGTTTGGAAATCCTCATGAAATTTCGCAAACGTTTGAAATTTTCTAATTTCTGAAATTTTATAATAATTGTGAAAACTTCCCATCTTTGGAAACTTTCCAATTTTGGAAATTTTTCTATTTTAGAAATTTTCCAATTTTGGAAATATGTAAGTTTCCTTTGTACCAGAAACTTACAATTATTCTGAAAACCTATTTTTGAAATCTCGCAATTTTGGGCACTTTCTTTTAAGAAAGTCTA
>JAGFNQ010003272.1:23826-83272 GCA_024364735.1 Boesenbergia rotunda
TTCACTCTCTCATTCACTCTCCCAAATTCACTCTCCCTATCATCACTCTTGGATCTCCGATTATTTCAATCTTAACGTTCATATCTTTTTCAAGAAAATTTTTATTTAAATTTAAATTAAAGAACTTACGACCTTTAAGATCTCGGGAACTATGATCATAGTGTGAGGCTTCCTCAGCCCGAACTTGCCTATCATGACCTCGATCATGTACTTACATTTTTCAAAATCTTGCGCTACTAAACACTGGTATAACTCTGTGACTTGTTACTATAGATCTACGATGAGCTCGTATGGTACGCTTCGATCCTGGAGCTAGACTTTCTCGATCAAAACTTGTATTTCACGACCACGACCATGATGATCATCCATGGATCTAAGGGCTCTGATACCAAATGACACAGGGAAGAAACTCCAGGTGCAACGTTTGAATAGAGGTTGTAGAGAAAGCTAGGAAGAAGGAGATTTGTCATCGAAGAGGAACTGCCTCTAAGTTTAAACGAAAAGAATAGCTTTATTAAGCCAAATTAAATTCAAAATCAAAACTACATAACATAAACTTTACATTTACGAGAGTCCTAACTTGTGTTTAAATAGCCTAAAAAATAAAAAAAAATGGCAATGAAAAAGTTGCAACAGAAAAAAAGTAAAAAAATTAATCTTAAAATAAGATAAAATCTAAACTAACTTTTAGAAAAGAAAATTAATCTTAAAAAAAAGATAAAATCTAAATTAATTTTTAAAAAATAAAACTAATTCAAAAAATTTGAAACAAATAAAAGAAAAAGTCAAAAGACCAAATCAAGAGATTTGGAGACCCGGTTCACGTGAACCATGATGTCGCAACACGGTCGTTCCCTTGGGCATGATTTGGCCATGTTGGCCACTGAAAACTGATTCCGCCTCGTTCAGACTCCGAATAGAGCACAACCATGTCAAAAGGCCATGGGCAAGTCATCTTCCTTGTCGGTAGTTTCGATCGTCCTTCTTCAAGATCCAAAAGGGAGCCTAGTAGCTTTGTTTTCTTCTCGTCACAACTTGGAAGTGAATATAGCCGCGTTGGATGATATGAGATGATTGTGTTCCTAGATGCTCCTACATCACTATCTTTATTATTTTTTTTAACCAAAAGTATCAAGTGCGTTTTTTAGCTCACAGCATTGGATAATTTCATAGTTCAGTTGGCTTTAATTGATCTCCTTTTAAAATTCAGGTCATGCTTATATATTTTTTTCAGCATGGATAGTTTTTTAATTCTGTTTTGTCTTTCACAAGGATAACTGCAACATGCCCGTATTTCCAACGTTTATGCAGCAATGTTCCTGCCCGTATTTTGTTTCTTGTGATGTGGACAAAGCAATTGAAACGTCTTGCCTATGTTATTATTGGCTTTTTAAAAGAGGTCATTTTGTTATGCAGTTGCGGTTTGCTGTTCTAAACTGTCAACGAAATGGCTGGTGGTTTCAGAGTTCTTCATCTTGTTAGGCCATTTTTGGCTTTCTTGCCTGAAGTTCAGAGTGCTGATCGAAAAATTCCATTTAGAGAAAAGGTCATATACACTGTTATTTCCCTCTTTATCTTTCTGGTTTGCAGTCAGCTACCTCTCTATGGCATTCATTCGACAACTGGAGCGGATCCTTTTTACTGGATGCGTGTTATTCTTGCATCAAGTCGAGGAACTGTCATGGAACTTGGAATAACTCCAATTGTGACTTCTGGGTTGGTGGTGCAACTTTTGGTTGGTTCCAAGATTATTGAAGTTGATAACAGTGTTCGAGAGGATCGTGCTCTTTTGTAAGTCTTATTTGAGAACTTTCTTCTTTGAAATTAACAAAAAGTAGTCTTGATGTTATGCTGTAGTACATACACACTTATTCCCAAATAAGTAAAACAAGTTTAGTTTAGTTAGTCAAATGCAGGTATTGTTCGAATGTTTGCCAATACTACCTTTACAAACAGTCATCTTCAAGTTGTGTATTATAGATATAAATTGTATTATTGCCTTTATTGGATAATGACAACCTATCCCATTGATTTTTAATGGGATGCATGCTTTATATTCCTAGTCAAATATCACGATAATTGTGCTCCTATTCTTATTCATTGGTGTTCAATACTAACTATTTTGTTGTTAACGATTGACTTCTTTAATGTGTTAATGGTACTTGCAAGATGATGGTTGAATTATTTTAGTCCTTAATAATTAATGCAAACATTGAAATTCTTGCTTAGAGAAAAAATTTAGTTATAAGATACAAATGCATTCTACTATAAGAGTCGTTTTAGTGGTGTATGCTTGTATTGTTCATATATCACATTTTTGTCTTCTTTTGTTGTATTCTTCGAGAAAAAAGTTTAAATCAAGCGTATATTTAGCTTGAACATGCCCTTTAGTTGGTGCAACTTTCTAATCATGGTTAGATTTCCTTATATAATTTTTCATGTTTAAATAATCATTCCTTTCGTGATACTAGCATGATATATTAATATTTATTTCAAGTGATGAATCTGTTATTTGATAAGAACAAAATTGTAACATACTGGGATGAAAAATCCATTATCTCCAATTCCAGAACCTAAACTAGCTACAGAGAGTTCTTCATTAAAGTGGTTTGATGAAAATAACTATTAGTCGAACTAATTGCTGACCTGGACATTATGTGAGAAGATAAAGTATTAGTTCATAATAATATCTTTTTTATCGAAGGAAAATATTGTGGTTAAAATTGACAATATGCAATTTTGTTCGATAGACAATATCCAAAATTATTGAAATTAGTTAAATGACTATTACCAAAAATTTACATTGAAAAAACAATATGAAATAAATGGTCAATTATTTGATGTATTATTTGAGAAATCTCCAGTGTAGGACTATCTGTTATAAGGCTAAGAACATTATTAAAATAAAAGTTGTCTAATGAAGGCAAAAAGAGATTTTTTTGTATGTTAAGAAGATGCATTTATGTGATACATAGTTGCATACAGTTTAATTTTGACAAAACAAATGAGATTGACTTTCCATTTCATAGTACATATCTTTGGTTGAATTGTGAATCATTTATAATTTGTTAAATATTTTGTATTGTTATTCAATCCGAATCAAGTATATATCCTTCCCTACATGTTACTTTTAGTAGTAAGTTATCTGGAATAGGCATAAGAATACTTGAAATAAAATCTGAAATAGGGATTGAGAGAAAAATCAACTATTAGGTAGTTAAAACTAATTTATACGTCTAAATATTGTATTGAAAATAATGTGATTCAGAGCTACATGATAATCTCCATTTTTCTTTGTAGCAAACGAATTGCATCTTTGCAAAGGAAAATCTAATCACATCTTTAACTCAAGGGCTTTCATTGATATTTGCATTCCTATCTCAATCAGTTGCTACCGGCAACATGCTACATATTTTCCTTTGAAATCAGGTTATATTCCGAAAATGGAGAGGAAAGGAAGTATATGCAGGAAAACTATTTGACAATGAAGGGATTAAAAATTTAATTATTGCAGCAATGGCAAAATTATACCAAGTACTTGTGGGAGCAATCTAATAAAGATTTTCATACTATATAGTTACATTTTGAAATCAGGGAACATTTGAAAATAGAGAGGCAAAGAAGTATAAGCAGGAAAGCTATTCGAAAATGAAGGGATTTAACATATAGTCTTTGCTGCGTCTGATTAGAAATGGAAAGTAATAAATTGAAATTAGATGTACTTAAAAGGCAAATTTATACCGAGTACTCATGGGGGCAAGTTGTTGGAGGTTAGCATGTTATATGGTTAACATTTGAATGACAATTGGCCCCACCAAATGCTTAGAAAAGTCAAAAGTATAAGGATAAAATGTCATGCAAAATGTCATGCCCGAGATGTAGCTTTTAATATATTTTGTAGGTGTAAAATAAACTGTAAGGGAGTTGCTCATTTAGTAAAAATAAATTTTAGACCTGAGCATATACTAATAATTAAGAGCGGTCTAGATACCTTTTTATATAAGATCTTCTGGTTTTTAATTTGAGTTTTGCTATGTTATCCAGCATCAGGTATGCTGATACTCATATAAGTGACTATGATTGAATAATTTTCATTAATGCCCAGTTGTCTTTTAATTCAAAGGAAAGTATAATTTTTATCAACTTCTTGTTGTTTTCTTGGAAATATTTTTAGGTAGTTACTGAATTCCAAAGGAAAGTCATTTGACTCTCTCTGATTTACATGTCAGCTAGTGACAATCTCATTGTAATTATTTTCTTTTCCAGAAATGGTGCACAAAAGTTACTTGGTATTCTGATTGCCATTGGAGAGGCAGTTGCATATGTTCTATCTGGAATGTATGGCAATGTCAGCCAACTTGGGACTGGGAATGCTATTCTCATTATATTGCAGCTTTTCTTTGCTGGCATCATTGTCATCTGTTTGGATGAACTTCTGCAAAAAGGATATGGTCTTGGATCTGGAATTTCTTTGTTCATAGCTACTAATATCTGGTAAGTCTCAACATTTTCCTTTCTTAACTTTGTATGATTGTTAATCTTAATTCATTTGCTCACATTCTGCAGTGAAAACATCATCTGGAAGGCATTTAGCCCAACAACCATCAACAGTGGTCGTGGTGCTGAATTTGAAGGTGCTGTTATTGCCCTATTCCATCTACTGATTACTCGAACTGACAAAGTCCGTGCTCTTCGTGAGGCTTTCTACCGTCAGAATCTTCCAAATGTAACCAACTTACTGGCCACAGTACTGGTCTTTCTCATTGTTATCTACTTCCAAGGTTTTCGAGTTGTGTTGCCTGTGAGGTCGAAGAATGCTCGTGGGCAGCAAGGCTCTTACCCTATCAAGCTGTTCTACACCTCTAATATGCCCATCATCTTACAGTCAGCTCTTGTCTCGAATCTTTATTTTATCTCCCAGGTACATCATATCTGCAGAGGCTTCAGCATGACGATATGATCATATGCCCTATGTTAATCTGAGTTTTTCCCATGTCCATTGCAGCTGTTGTCTAGGAGGTACAGTGGTAATTTCCTGGTCAATCTGCTGGGTAAGTGGAAAGAATCAGAGTATTCGGGCCAATCCATTCCTGTTGGTGGTATAGCTTACTACATCACTGCTCCATCAAGGTAGTCACTCTGTTTCTGCACCTCCCTCCCTCTCCCATTTTGATATTGCTGATGTAACGCCTTGAATAATTAATTTAAACTAAATCATGCAGTTTGGCGGACATGGCTGCAAATCCATTTCATGCACTTTTCTATATAGTCTTCATGCTCTCAGCTTGCGCTCTTTTCTCGAAAACTTGGATAGAGGTTTCTGGTTCATCTGCAAGGGATGTGGCAAAGCAGCTTAAGGTCAGTATAGTGTTATACCATTACATTAAAGGTTGCTGCCTGACAGCTATAAACGTTGGTAATTCGGCACCTAGAATTCAAAGCCTACTGTGTAGACACAACTGCTTGTTAGAGCTATATATACTTCACTAAATGGAACTCTGTGATCTTCTGAAATGCCAGAGTCTTAGGAGTTAGACATGTATATAGCCAGGTTTAGAGTATACCCCGCTGATGTGTTGATAACTAGTTACTAACCAGTATTACATATTTAGATCTGAATAGATTAGACTTAAAATTCTTTGTAAATTTTGTGCTGCACAGGAACAACAAATGGTTATGCCAGGTCACCGGGAGTCCAATTTACAGAAGGAATTGAACCGTTACATCCCTACGGCTGCTGCATTTGGTGGCATGTGCATTGGTGCATTGACAGTTCTAGCTGATTTTATGGGTGCAATTGGTTCCGGGACTGGAATCCTTCTTGCTGTAACAATCATATATCAATATTTCGAGACATTTGAGAAGGAGAGGGCCAGTGAGCTTGGGTTCTTTGGCCTGTGAATCGAAATGTTTGGCGCATTTCTGAACTTCTATCACGGTATTGATTAAAAGTGAAACAGAGCCATCGTTAGTTAATAGTTAGCAGAATGTAAGCTGTCTCTGAAACTTTCTTTGGGCAAAACTCTAGTCAGTGTATGTTAAATTAACAGTGGGGCCAACTCCTGAATTGTAATGATGCCATATTTCCTACGTTTTTTTGGCTCGATGAAATAATAGACTGAGAATAGAATGGATTGAAAAGGAAATATAACTGGAATATAGCATTTAATTTTTTATTGCACCCAGGAATGAAATGAAAAAACAAAATCCAAATAGATATAAATATAAATATGACGCTTCTAGGCAAGTTATACTCGAGGTGTTACAGTTAATTGAGTATTTGAACAATCGTATGCTTACAATAGTTTCCTCTTTTGCACGTATTGTTTAACACGTTCAAGTAATGTCATTCTACTCTTTCAACGATTTTGATTTTCTTTTCCCTATTAGTGTGCACTAGTTGCTCTTGTGGTATACCGTTCCTCGTCTTGCCAATCATTCAAAGTCCTACTACAACTGTCCTTTTCAAGTACCTAACTATTATTCACCAAAACTTGCCATCCGTGCTCCTTTAATTACGTCGGGAAGAAAAGTGCACCCGTCTGTGGTTTTACTTGCGGATTATTATCAAGTTCCTAATTCAAGTTAACATCTTGTACGTTAGGCAAGTCCTGCGAATTCTCCAGGTGTGGCATCTCTGTTTAGGTGTTCAAATTGGTGAGATACAAGACCTAAGTTTGGTAGGAACTACGCCACCGATGCTTCCTACACTTTGACTATTTCTTACTTGCTTATTTCTTAAGTAATATTAATTGAACAATTTTAAGATATGACTTCTTTTCTGCACAACTTAATTGACTTCTCTTTTGATTTGCTCAGCATCACACGTCTTTACTTTGCATGATAGAGAAGAAGATTGCAAGTAATGCCAAAATAGGGCCAGTTCGTCAAAATACTGGAAAGTTCAATTCTCAACCAACTCCTTTGACAAAAAAAATCTTCGATGAGTTGTATTTCGTTCTATCAATATCGATGACTCCGAATAAGGAGCTCATTTACCTACTTTTATATGTACTGATTTTCTTACATGAAGTTTCTTGCATTGCCTCAATTTCTAGTTCATAATAAAACCAATGACTTTTCCTTTCCCCGACATGTGATCCTTCACTTGCTAGGGTTGACTTGACTCCATCATTGTTCTCTAGCTAGCATTCCTATAAGAGCTGGAAGATGAATGTCATTTCATCTCTCACACGCAAAAAATCTCTCTTGTAGACTTGTGCTCGCTGAGGATGGCAGCAGGCAGAACAGTTTTGGCCACCAGTTTCTTCGTCCTCTTCATGGTGGTTATGGGTACCGCCGTCATGGCCGCTGACGGCCCTGCACCACCACCTGCTGAGAACTTGTCAGTTCGCGAGGTTCCTTCCGTTGGTTTAGCCTTCTTTGCTGTCGTTGCCTTCCTATTCTCCATGGCCTACTAGGGAGATTATGATCCAAGGAAGAGTTCATCCATCCATTTATGTGAGTTGTGGGAGTACTGGATTGTTGTCGTTATAATATGCTATATATTTGTCATTATTTTACATTCTTCCGTTCGCTCTACTTATTGTTCTCAGGAGATTCCATTAGTCCGATCCATTGTGATTCATCTCTTGTAATTATGTTACTGATTTGCTCGTCTTCGTTATATTGATTTCTGTTGCTGTTATTGTTTAGATTGGCTCACTTATCTGAATCAATTTGTTCATGAAGTTTGATAACATCTCAGGTTTACCTAATTTTGGCGATCACTGAATGAACTGAGCCTTAAAGACCTGGCAGATTAATCGATAAGTTAATTGGCAAATAACACATGCAAAAGTTATCCGCTGCCCGCGTGTGAGTAGTGCACAACCTCTAAGGTCGTCGTTGTTTTACTCTTTCTGCTGCTTATCTAGCTATTGTCGTCATCGAGTATCTAACCATCATTAGAGACGTAAAAGATTTGACTCGCGTTTCATGTCACACAGACAATTTCTTAACTATCGTTATAGGTCTTGCTGATTAAAATTAGACATTGTGTTTATCCATTATCAGAGTCTGTCACACATATATACATCATCACTATCACTGGAGCCGCCCATTTAAATTGGCCCATGAGATTAGTCTATCCCACCAAATAATTTAAATTATTTAGATTGAAATTTTATTAACTCATTTAAAATTAGATCTAAACAGGCTAGCCCATATGACTTGTGGGTATAGACGGGCCAGCCCATGATGGACTCGAGTTGGCGCCCAAGTTGAGAAGATTTTTTTTTTTTTAAACTTAAAACTAAAGTGAAAAAAAATCAATGGACTAGTAGGTTGACTTGCCTAATCGATAACCAAAACTTAAAGGTTTCAATTTTTTTTTAATATTTTGGTGGAACAGTGAGTTGACCGACCTAACTCACAATCCACTTAGGATGGTTTGGATCGGATTGAAAACTCCAGGTGGTAAAAGACGATTCGCTCGTCCCTAATGCCCTCGCCAATCCGTTTTAGAACTTAACACGAAGGAGGTACTGATGGACTTAAAATAGATGTCACGAATGTGAGTCTCAAATTTAGAAATTTATAAAACTGAAAACCCTTTGGCTAACAAAATTAAAATGTAGTAGAGGGGTCTCAGGTTGTATTTTTCCAAGGACTAATTGTGAGCGATTAATTCAAGCTTGCAAATTTATTTGTCGTTTGATATTTGGATTTTCGAAGTAAAATGGGGGTTTTTACGATAAGAGAATGACAATATAAAATAGAATAAAATGAACTTAACTAAAGCATGGAACGAAATGAACTTAACTAAAGAAATTACAAGAACTACTCTTAACCCATTGAAAGGAACTAAGCAATTTAACTTTAACAACTGAATTGAAATCAAAGAACTAATTGCCGGGAATAAATTGCAGGAAATGAATTTGCAGAAATTAAAACACAGAGCAAAGCAAGGCTTAAGAACTTAATTTTGAAGTGAAGATGAAACAATCTAAAGCAACTTGAAGAAATACTTGTATAAAACCAAAGTAATCCTAATTAAGCATCAAATCAAGTTCTGATCAAAACTTCCCTTCGCCGTCACACGAAGGATGAGCTATGAACCCCCAAGCTCAAAACCATTGAAGAAAACTCCCCCGCTCAGCTTGTTGTCGATCTTGCTGTTATGCTCTCCCTGATCGGTCAACCCGACCAATCAGGTCTTCCTCTGATCGATCACGGGACTGATCATAGTCCTTTCTATCTGATCAACCCGATCGGACAGTAGCTGAACGCCGAACTCCTCTTGACGCGCGGATTCGCGATCGAGCCAAAACTTCCAGAACTGCGTCGGAGAACCCCTCCTAACACTCCTTCAGCTTCGGTAGATAGAAACCCCGTGATCAATTGGAAGAAATCGGTGGAATGAGCTCAGGCGAAACCCTCCCCTTTGCTCCTTCAGCTGCGAGATTCATGTTAGCCAATTGAGCAAGGAAATTACCTAGATGATCTGAAATCTTGAGAAGGAATGAGTTGATGTTGGCCGCGCGATCTCAGGAAGAAAACTTCAAGCAAAACGGTAAAGAAATGAAGAACAAGGAAGAAAACTAGATCTGGCTACTCTCCTCCTACGCGATGCGACGACCTCGAGAAGAAGAGGGAATTGCTGATTTAAATTCCTCTTTGAAAATATAGATGGCTGTGATTGTTGCGATATCATCAAATGGTCGGATCTTCTCAGATCTGGACCGAACTTCCCAGATCTTGATCAAGGGTCAAGATCTGTCCATCAATAGCTCGGATCTTCCAGATTTACATCGGATGACTCAGATTGCTTTGATCTTCAAACAGTCGGTTTAGTCTCTCTCTCGCTTGATCCAACGGCTGGATTAACTCTGATCTTGCCCAAACTTTCAGATCTTGATCCCTGAACTTGATTAAGTCTATCTTGAGCTTGGATCGATTAGAAGTTGGCGGATGACTTAGATCTAACCGTTCTTTTGAATGGACGACCCATATTAATCCGATGCTTGAACATTTTATTCGGATCCAATTCTGGCTCAAGTCTGACCCAATCTGATCTAGGTCCATGATCATTTGAAGCCTACAAAATTAGATTCATAATTTAGTGCCAAAATATCTCAAATATACAAAGATTTGAATTAAAAACTAAAATAGAGGAAATACATGAAACCTAATATAAATGTAAACTTAAGCATATAAAAGTGGATCAAAACATGGATTTGAGAGCCTAAATTTATCAACAAAATGGTAGTTATCAGGTACGTAAATCATGGGGCTACTAGCCCGAATACTGTAGCTAACATGTGGGGATTAAATTGAGAATTCCAACCTATAAGGCAAGTGGGTCAATCCACTAAATGATGAGTTTTTGGTGATAGGCCTGCCCCATCTGGCCGCTTTATCCATCACCAACATCATCAAATTTGTAATATATCTAAATACACACACATATATAACACAAACCAATGCCCCAATAATGAAAAGCATGAAAATAGAACTAAAAGTCCCGACAAATGTGATATATGGGTAAAACACTTAAGAAAATAAACAAAAAAATCACAGATCGAATTCCAATATATTTAAATAGACTTTTCCCTAGAATCTTAGATGATGAGAATTTCATACACCAGGTTATTTTTTTCTTTTTTAGAGATCGATATGTATAAATTATGCTACGAATTTACTCGACAGAATTCAGATAGATGGATTCGAAGTAAAGATTGTCTAGCTCTAGGAAGGTAAAAAGTCTCCATTGAAATAGAATCTTAGCTAAAGAATTATAAGCCATTTCTGTCAATGTAAGATCTTCACTCACATGTTTTGTTTAAAAGAAATTAATTATGATTCAAAGGTTTACGATAACTTCTCTCCTTGGATTTTCAAAACTCTCCAAATATCATTTTTCCTACCATGAGCGCAATCACTCAAACATCATCCCACATGCAACTCACACCCTTACATACTCTGCAATGACTTGGATAAGGAAGGCGACTAATACAATAAAATTACATCACAACTACAATTGAGCCAATGATAATACAAACACAAACAACCATCTCTTGACAAATCTCTTTCCCCATGATTCATGGCTTCCAGGTCTACTAATGATAAAGGTTGATCCAAAAACTCTCTTTATTACTGTTAAATATTGGAAATTTGGAAGGCAAAAAAATTTAAAAATTGAAAATTAAGGGTGTGATTATAATTAGCTAAGGTAGGAGGGAAGTTTTGCAATTATACCAAAAATTTATAACCCTATCTCCTCTCCCCCTCATCGCACATTTCCTCTCCTCCTCGTCTCCACGGGCATAGCTGAGATGGCAAGGGTTGGTAGATTATCACTAAAGGTCTTGGGTTCGAGCCACGGGACTGGTGGAGCGTAAATCCCTGCACCCTATGTAAAAAGTCTCCCTCCCAACTTCATGCCTTCTTAGTCACTGTGATTTACCTCTTCCGTGTTGGTCCTGGGGCGGATTGACGGGGGCGCTGGGGGTGAGCGTTTCGCCTTTTACCATCACTATAAGAAAAAATAGCTTTCGTGACACTTTTTTTAATGACATTTATTAGAATGTGTCATTGATTTATATATATCATGATATTGATTAAAAATAAATAAAATAAATAAAATAAAGTATATTATTATGACATTTATAATGGATGTCACTAAAACATTACACTCAGGTTAATTTTTGTCTGATACCTCCCTCCAAAAATTTCACTCGCGCATCTCCCCAAACCCATCAAAACAGAAAGCGCGCAATCGATATCCCTAATCGTCACGACTACTCTCCCCTACTCAATCAGCCGCTCTCCCCCACCGCCGCGCCCTCTCCTCACACGGCTCTCCCCTAATCCGCGACCACCAGCGCCCTCTCCTCACGACTCTCCCCCACCGATCGACCACCAGCGTCGTTGCCCTCTCCATTATTGTCCTTGCTAAAAGAGATTAAAGAGAATAAATTTATATTATTATATTATTAAACATTTTCCTTATTAATCTGTTAATTGACAGATTCTTTATAAATCTGTTAATTAACAATTTCGTTATTAATTTTTTATTTGACTAGGTCTCCTAAGGTCCATATAAATTGTGTATCTTATGGATAAGTTTTTTTTTCAATGAAGAAAGTTATTTTGTTACCTCTTTCTTTCTCTCTACCTCTCTTCTCTCTCTACTTCTTTTACTCTAATATGGTATCAGAGCCATAGCTCCTCATACCTTACGTGCCGCTATTTTTATGCAACGTCTTTCTTCTTCATGTGACGCTTGCTATCACCATTTTATTTTTCGAAAAAAAACTTCCTCCTCTATTTTTGCTTGTCATCCTCCTTCCTCATTTTTATCACCTGCCATCTCATGATGGGAAAGTAAGGGAAAAGAGGAATAGCCTCCGTGCCTTTTGGCCCAAGCTACAACAATTTTTGGTTATTTATTATTATTTTGATGTCGAATGTTCAGAGATGTCAAATTTGTCTCCAATTTAGACACACTGTATTCAATGTCCTAAAAGACTTGACAGAACCTTCATCGGTAGTCCTTCAGCTTTAAGAAGATGTCAAATTTGTCTCCAAATTGGACATACTTGTATTCAATGTCTTAAAAGACTCAACAGAACCTTCATCGGTGGCCCTTCAGCTTTAAGAAGATCTTTAACTTCACAAGTCCGTCCTAAAGTTCTCTCATCTGTGCCTACTCAGGGCAAACCTTCAAAATTTTTATCTACTGAATGATATATTGACACTGGAGCAACTCATCATGTCACATCAGACTACAATATCTTTACAGAAGTACTACCATACACTGGTTCGGATACGGTACAAGTAGGTGATGGCTCAGGTTTGCATATTACTAATCTTGGAAACATATACATTCATTTATCTAATCGTACTTTTCACATGAGCAACATCTTTCATGTTCCATCCATTACTAAAAATTTACTCTCCGTACGTCAAATTTCACTTGATAACAATGTCTTTTTTGAATTTCATCATGATCATTATCTTATAAAAGATAGAGGAACAAATACTACTGTATTTCTTGAAAAAATAAAAAATGACCTCTACTATCTTCAAAATTCTTCAATCAAAGCTTTTATTGGTGAATGCGCAAATAAACCAGCCTGGCATGCTTGACTTGGTCATCCTTCCCTTCGTATTGTTCAGTCGATCATAAATAGGTATGATTTACCTACTTTCTTTACTTCATCTCCATCTCATTCATGTCAGGCATGCATGGAATCTAAAAGTCATAAGTTACTTTTTTCTTCATCTGAACGCGTTTCCAATTTTTCACTTGAAATAATTCATTCTGATATTTGGGGTCCTGCACTTATCTTGTCTAACCAAGGTTTCTTATATTATGTTACCTTCATTGATCATTTTAGTAAATACACTTGGCTTTATCCTATGAAAAGAAAATCTGATTTATTTGATATATTCTATAATTTTCAAAAACAAGTTGAACGATATTTTAATTGCAAAATACTCCCTCTTCATTCTGATTGGGGAGGAGAATATCAAGCTCTTCATCGTCATCTTGTCTCTTGTGGGATTGTTCATCGAGTCTCTTGCCCTCATACTCCAGAACAAAATGGCTCTGCTGAGATAAAATATAGACATATAGTTGAAACTGCCTTAGCTCTTCTTCATCATGCATCGGTTCCACGAAAATTTTGGGATGAAGCTGTTTGTACTGTAGTATATCTCATAAATCAACTTCCTACTCCATTGCTCAATCATAAGTGTCCTTTGGAAAAACTTTATAATCAAACTCCTGAATATACCTTTTGTCGAATCTTTGGTTGCGCATGTTATCCATGGTTACGCCCCTACTCTAAACACAAACTTGACTCTTGTTCATTATTATGTGTTTTCCTTGGTTATAGTAATATGTATCATGGGTATCGTTGCTTACATATACCAACTGGACGGATATATACATCATGACATGTTACTTTTGATGAATCTCTGCTCCCTTTTTCGACAGCCTCTTCAATCTCTTCTCCAGATACAGGTGGTACTTTCTTGATGCCACCCAACATTATCAGAAGAGATAACATCCTAGGTCCTGCTCCGAAGCTCCCTAATAACTCTCCTATTCGATCAAAATCACCTCAAGTTGCTGCTCCAATCTTCGAAGTCTCACCAGCCGAAGATAATATGCACTCTAGCTCTGGATCCCCGGATAATACAGGTTCGGCAATAAACTCACCATGCCAACCCACTTCCTCATCACCGTCAACAAGTGATTCGGATGACAATGCTCCTCGTCGCATGCTTCCCTTAAGTGACATATATGCACGATGCCCACCAATGGCTACTCGATATCCTCTTCCTCGAGCTCTAGTGGGTTTCTCAAATACTATTGAACCAACTTGCTTTACACAGGCAAACAAGGATCTAAATTGGCGTAATGCAATGGCAACAGAATTTGATGCACTTCTTGGCAATGGAACATGGAGCCTAGTTCCGCGCACTCCATCCATGAATGTTGTGGGCTCAAAATGGATATTCCATCTTAAGCATCGAGCTGATAGCTCTCTTGAACGGTATAAAGCTCGCCTTGTAGCCAAAGGATTTAGTCAACAACCAGGTATTGACTTCAATGACACCTTCAGCCCAGTCATCAAAATTACATCTGTCAGATTATTGTTATCAATAACTATTAGCTCTAATTGGTCTATCCGAAAATTAGATGTTTCTAATGCATTTCTTCATGGTATTCTTGAGGAAACGATTTTTATGGAGCAACCACCTGGGTTTATTCATCCACAATTTTTATCTCATGTTTGTCATCTCAAGAAATCTTTATATGGTCTTCGGCAAGCTCCTCGTGCATGGTTTCATCGATTATCTAAATGGTTACAAGCTCAAGGTTTTTCTGGATAAAAAACTGACTCCTCTCTATTCTACAGACATAATGATGGATCTATGATATTTTTTCTTATTTATGCGGATGACATTCTATTAACTGGAAATGATCAAAAGGGCATCTCAAATTTATTAAGTCTTCTTAATCAGGAATTTCCTATTCGAGATTTAGGAAATGCTCATTTTTTTCTTGGTATTGAACTTATTCCACATGATGAAGGTTATATCCTCTCTCAGAGCAAATATATTACTGGGCTTCTTCAAAGAGCTAAAATGGATGGAGCATGTCCAATCTCTACACCTATTGCTCTAAATAATGTCTCTACACCTTCTTCCTCTTCAGTGATGGCTGATCCCCAGGTTTATCGAAGTATTGTTGGAGCTTTACAGTATGTTACTATTACGCACCCTGATATTACGTTTGCAGTAAATCATGCTTGTCAGTTCATGCATACTCCTACTGAACAAAATTGGGAAGGTGTGAAGAGAATACTTCGTTATCTCAAAGACACTATTCTACATGGTCTTCTTTTATATCGACACTCATCTCGAGATTTACATGCCTATAGCGATGCGAATTGGGCTAGTTCTCCTGAAGATAGACGCTCTACTAGTGGATATGCAATATTTCTTGGACGAAATCTTATTTCTTGGAATTCGAAAAAGCAACCTATAATATCTCGTTCAAGCACTGAAGCTGAATATAAAGCTATAGCCAATGCAATGTCAGAAATTATTTGGCTTCAATCCCTTCTTTTGGAACTTCATCTTGCATTAGATATTGCACCAAAAATTTGGTGTGATAATATTGGAGCAACATATCTTACATAAAATCCAGTATTTCATGCTCGTACAAAACATGTTGAAATTGATTATCATTTTGTTCGAGAGCGTGTGACAAACAAACAATTATCTATTTCTTATATCTCTGCAGGAAATCAAATTGCTGATATCTTTACCAAGCCATTATCCAAACAACGATTTAGCAAATTATCATGCAAACTCAACGTCCGAGATCTCCCGTTAAGTTTGTCGGGGGGGGGGGGGGGGAGAGGGGGGTAAAAGAGATTAAAGAGAATAAATTTATATTATTATATTATTAGACATTTTCCTTATTAATCTGTTAATTGACAGATTCTTTATAAATATGTTAATTAACAGTTTCGTTATTAATTTTTCATTTGACTAGGTCTCCTAAGGTCCCTATAAATTGTGTATCTCATGGACAAGTTTTTTTTTTCAATAAAGAAAGTTATTTTGTTACCTCTTTCTTTCTCTCTACCTCTCTTCTCTCTCTATTTCTTTTACTCTAACACTTGCCCGCGTGACTCTCCCCCCACCCTCAACATAGTGACCCATCAGCGTCGTCTACCTCGGCGTTTGCCCCGTCGGCCACCAGTACCAGCCACCAACATCGTGTGCTCCGACTGCTACCATTGTCGTCTGCTCCGTCGTCTGCCCCGTCGAGATCCGAACCCTAGGTTGCATGTTTCTTTCCTCTTCCACTGTTTCGCGATTCGAACTCTAGGTTGCAAGTTTGCATGTGTTCTATTTCGTTCGAGGATTTATAAGTGATTTTTGGATGATTTCTGTGATTTCTGGGTTGATTTTGATTTTGTTTATGCACAACCATCATGCTTCAAGCTTGGACTTCACCTTCATATTCTGCGAAGCAGATCGCGATTGTCAACCCAATCTCACTAACGCATGACAGATTAGATAGGACATGTTCCTCTTCGCTGCAGCTTCTTTGCATGTTGTATAGTCATTGAAGTACCAACCAAGAGAAGCCATCATGCCAGTTCTATGCCCATGGTTTATAAATCTTTTGAGGACATCGTGCCAACGTAGCAAGCAAAAATAGCCAAAGGCAGGTTCCTGCAGTTTGCCAAAAGCATGCAATGCCTTCATAGAAAAACTAATAGGTGTTTCTTTAGAGAAAACTCACGTAAGGAAACATCAGTTTAAATATGGATGAATTCTTTAATTAGTTTGTTAACTGCTTTGATTTAAATTCTAGTTATGCTTGCAAATTGATTTAGTTCCTTGTTTTTTGTTGTAGTTTCATGTTTCAATACTTCTGTCAACCTTACTATGTTCAAGATATTGCTCCATGGAGGAGTTTTTAACTGCTTTGGACCATGGAGATTTGAATTGGTTGGGATGCTTGTTAAGTTTTTTTACTACTCAATGTGCTTTAGCTCTGCATCTGCCGTGGAAGAGGCTTGTAGATTGTTTTGAAAGTTTTGAACTGCTCAGTTTTTAGCAGGCTCATTAAAAGTTTTAACTGCTAAAAACATTTTAACTGTCGTGGAAGAGGCGTGCATCTTTAACTGCAGTTTTTAGCAGGTGTGCATACGCTTTTAACTGCAGATTGTTTTGAAAGTTTTAACTGCTCAGTTTTTAGCATTTGTTTTGAAAGTTTTAAACACTAACATCAATTCTTATATAAAATCATACAGATTTGACTTCAAGGATTATATTCAACAATAACCCATTTGTTAAAAATCATTTTATGGACGACGATTCTGATCAAGGTAACCTATCCTCCAGAATATATTAATTGATTTCACTATATTAATTCAACTATTTATTTCTCTTTTATTTCTAGATGTAGATTGTGAAACTGAATCTTCTACTACTAAGAAGAAAACTAGAGGCCCTATATTTATGAAAGAAATTTGAGGTCGACCAAGCACGCTGCCTTGTCATCTGGTATGATATGCAATTTTTTAATTAGCTACTATTATTGTATATGTCATTATGTTAGTGTCTTATAAAATAAATATTAATTATATTTGCAGTTAACGGTTAATGAAGAAGTGGTCTATTAACATCAGTGTTTCACACAATTCAAAGTCTACATTTGACCTTAATTTAGTTACTTTATCTTATTTAAATTTTCATTTATACAATTCTTTTACAATCACAGTTCTTCACTTGATCGTCCATGTTCCAATGCCCTGAGATGGTCTTCTGTGGCATGGAGAGTAGGGGTCTTCTGTTTTAAAGGCTCATATGAGCTCTGCTCCGGGACAAGGGAGAAAGCAAGGCTCAGATGGTCTTCACTTGATCTGCCAGAAGAAAATTGAGATAGCAAAATCATACCTTCACTATTGAGCTATCGAGTAACTGATTTTTGGTTGCTCTATTTCGTTTGAATTGGGTTATCTTCATAGATATATTTTTCAATCCACTTAACAATTTCTTCACTAAAAACTCAAGTCTAGAAATTAATCACTCATTTCTAGTAATAGCATCTGAATACATTGATGCATTTATTAACCATAGTGTATCAATAATTTAAATTAGCTTTTGTTTTAAAAAATCTATCTTGTTCCTTTGATTTTTATCTTCAATTACTCAAACATTTTAGTGATAGCTTAATATTTTTAATCTAGTTTTGGGTGTTGAAGATATTGGTCATACTCCATTGTTTTTGTTACCATTGTTCTAATCCTTTGTGTTTTTTCCCATTCCTCTGCTAATATTTCTATAGTTTGTGAATGCACTATCTGTTGGATTTGCTATCACTGTGATAATTTTCTTCTCTTTCTTATCTGAATTAACCAAGTACTCCAATCATGACTACTCATACATCTGGTGTTAGTGCTATCTGCTAATGCAGTCTTTGAAAATATGTTATTGATGAATGGGAAGCTATTTGACACAACGGAGAAACTTACAAGGTTGATCATCTGTTGTGTCAAAGAGTTTATCCCTCTGCTAATAAAGAGATAGAACCAACTGATTATTTTCTTCGGGAGATAGAGTAACCAATATATTATTTTCTTCAGGGACGACAGGTACTATAGTTGTTTTGATTCTAGATTAATCTTCAATAGCTTTTCACTTGATAACTGATTGTTTAATTTAATATGTTCACACAGGAGAACCTAAAGCTATTCCTTGGACTCAGATATCCCCAATAAGATGTGCAGCTGATTCATGGACCCATATAGATATTCGACCAGGAGATATTTGTTGCTGGCCAACAAATTTGGGGTGGGTAATGGGACCAATTTTACTTTATTCATGTGTCTTAAATGGTGCTACTATGGCTCTCTACCATGGATCTCCTCTTGGACGTGGTTTTGGAAAGTTTGAGCAGGTAATTCCAGCTCCAAAATCAAAGTTTCCATTTTTAAAATAAATACACTAATTTATCCATGAGCCATGGTTAATTAGTGAACATATTTCTTAGGATGCATCTGTGACAAAGTTAGGAATAGTTCCCAGCCTAGTGAAATATTGGAAGAGCAGCAAATGCATGGAAGGTCTTGACTGGTCCAAGATCAAGTGTGTATATAATGTTAGTGCTTATTCACTATAATCTCAAGTGATGAATAACTGATACAATTTCTATAAATTCATGCTGGCAGGGTATTTGCTCTATTGGTGAAGCATCTGATATCGATGATGACCTTTGGCTCTCTTCTCGCAACTTCTACAAATCAATTATTGAATGTTGCGGTGGAATTGAACTTGCATTTGTTGAATCGAGAAAAACGATAGAGGGGGGGGGTGAATATCGTTAAAACTTTTCGGATAGAATAAAGAGCGAAAGCGCAGCGGAAATAATTAAGTGCACACAAGAACACAAGATTTTTTACTTGGTTCAGAGTCACGGTCGGCTCCTACTCCAAGGCCCACAGTCCTTGACCGTTTACTTTGGACAATACTATAATCGCGCAAAGCAGTTTACAAATTGAGTACAAGAATATAGCGGAAATGAAACTAGTTACACTTTTCGTTACCGACGCCCGGTGCGGATCGTATTTCGGAGCAGAGGGTCATTGTCGGCGCTGGAATCTCGAAGTCGGAGTTTGCTAGGGCGTAGCACTTGAACGAAAAGCTTTGGAGCGTTAGAAAACTGTGTTGTTAAAGCCTTGGGGTCGAGCCCCTTTTATTGTCCTCTATCGGGCGCCTGATAGGTTGGGGGCGCCTGACACGTGTGCCCTTCGATCCGGGAAACCTTATCCGTCGGCTTGGTCAGCGCTTATCCTCCCCACTTGGGCGCCTGAGCTGATGGGGGCGCCCGTGACCTCACGGGCGTCTGATCCGCCTTGGTTCAGTGGCTTCGTAGCTGGTTTTTAGTTTTTTGCCTTCACCATTGGGCGCCCATATCCTTATGGGCGCCTGAGCCCAATCGGGCGCCTGACTCCATTCGGGCGCCTAGGCCCAGTGAAGAACCTTCACTTGCAGACAATCAGTCCTTCGACCCTGCAACTAAGGTTAGTCCCCAAAACATAATAAGTAGTAATTACAGCCGTAGCTATCTTGGTTCTGACTTCGGGTCTCCCAAATGGAACCCTAGGTCGAACCGACGCCTAATGTTCCCTCGACGGGGAACGCATCCTCGCCTACTCCTCTCAGGAGAATTTACCTTTTGCCAACCGGCTCCTCCGGTTGGACTTTTGCCCAGCTTTACTCACCAGGTCTTCATGCCCAGTCCACGACCAGGACTTAGTGCCCAATTCCTTGAACCAGGTCTTCGGTGCCCAACCCTCGGCCAGGTCTTAGTGCCCAATTCCTCGAACCAGGTCTTTGGTGCCCAGCCCTTGGCCAGGTCTTAGTGCCCAATTCTTAGAACCAGAACTTCATGCTTAGTGTTCCTAGGACTTTTCCTGCACACTTGAGTAATATCGTTAAATCACAAATAGTACTTAATTTTGAATCTTTTGCCAATATCAAAATCAGGTTCGATATGGTGCTTCCGACACCAATAACATCTTCTTACATACAACAAGTTTGGAAAATTGAAGATGCAGTAAAGTTTGGAAGTTTGGTTATGTTTTGCTTTAAGAGACATAATTTTTTGCTAGTTCTTAAACTAAATACATTTGGTACATTTGTGATTGTGATTAATGCATAGATATTTTTTGAGGTGACAAATTTGGCAGTCTTGTATGTCAAAAAAATTGGCAATTATTGATTAGCACTTTAATTTAAATTTTAAATTTTTATTTGTGTTTATGTTAATTAGTTATATGTGTAAATATTTATATCATGAAAATATTGAAAATGGGTGAGATATTTATTAATATATGATATTTTTTATGTCACAGTAGAACACCAAATCATGTAGATAAAAATATCATTGTAAAACTCATATGTAGACATTTCAAAATGTCATAATAAATAACTATTAATGATAATTTTAAATGTCCTTATAGACTAATATAGCAAACATTTATATGTGTCACTATAAATTACATAACGAGGCATTTTAAATTAACTTTATAAACTATCATTAGTGACATTTTTTATTATGACTATAAATAAAATTTAAGACACTTATAATTGTCTTGATAAATAATTTTAAAAGACATATAAATTTGTCATCATTACTATAATAAAACAACATGTATAAATGTCATTACAAATCTTATAGTGACACTATTTTTTGTTAGTACTATAACAATTATTCATGTTATTAATGTTGTCATTATTTTTATTTTATAGTTACATTAAGAATTGCCATAAGTGATAAGACTTTAGACGACATCACTATAGAGGACATTTTAACTTAATGTCACTATATCAAAAATGTCAGTATAAGTAATATATGATGACACTTTTCAATGTCATTAAAAGCATTTTTTTCTTGTAGTGCACATTTCCTCTCCTCCTCTCTTCGTTCACAAACTGCCAAATTGCAATCTTCTCTTCATCATCGCCCGACGACATTTGGGATTGCTCCCTCTCCTAGCTGTCAGCCGTCGCCTTATCTCTGGCGCCCTCCTCTTTTGGTTCGGCCTTCAGCTTTGTGAGAGTCGATGCCCCTCCTCACTGTTGGTGCCGGAAGCACCAGATCAAACCTGGGTTTTGATAATGGCAAAAGGTTTCAATGTTAAGGTTAAAGTTGTTATCTAATGAATCTGTTAAGTGTGCAGGAAAGTCCTAGGTAAGCTAGGCACGAAGTCTTGAGCTGCAGGGTTAAGCAATAAATCCTGGTCGTGGATTGGGCACCGAAGACCTGACCGGGGGTTGGGCAATAAGACCTGGTCGTGGACTGGGCATCGAAGTCCTGTTGGTGCAGACAACACCCAAGTCGAACCTATGTTTTGATAATGGCAAAAGGGTTCAAAAGTTAAGATGTTATGTTTATCTAACAAGCTACTTGAGTGTGCAGATTGAAAGTCCTAGCGAAGGACTGCTAGGCACTAGGTGAAGGACTGCCTGGAAACGAAGTCCTAGCGAAGGACTGGTAGGCACCAGGCGAAGGACTGCCTGGAACCGAAGACCCAGCGAAGGGCTGCTGGGCACCTAGCGAAGGGCAGCTAGGAGTCGAAGACCTAGCGAAGGAGTGCTAGACACCAAGCGAAGGACTGCTTGGTACTGAAGACCTGGCGAAGGACAGCTAGGCACCTGGCGAAGGACTGCTGGGCAAAAGTCCAACCGGAGGAGCCGGTTGGCATCAGGTAAATTCTCCTGAGAGGAGTAGGTGAGGACGCCTTCCCCGTCGAGGGAACAGTAGGCGTCGGTTCGACCTAGGGCTCCATTTTGGAGACCCAAAGTCAGAACCAAGACAGCTACGGCTGTAAGACTCACTAATATATTTGCTCTATCTTGTTTGGTACTAACCCTGGATACAGGACCGAAGGAACGAGTGTCTGCAGCTCAGAGAGCCTCAAAGGAGTGAGGCAGCAGCTGGGTTGGGCGCCCGGAAGGACCCGGGCGCCCTAAGTACAAGCCAAACATGAGTTCAGCAAAAGCATGCTTCGGAAGCTCACTGGGCGGGGCGCCCCCATGCTCCCGGGCGCCCCCGTGCTCCCGGGCACCCCGGATGCCTCGGGCGCCCCGTGCTCAAGCCAACGAAGCGGATAGAGTCAAGCCAGCGAGAAGCCCGCGGATTGAGTCAACCCGGGCGCCCCCAGCGTCCCGGGCGCCCCCACAGTCAACCCTCAGCCCTATTCGAGTGGGATAAGGGCTGACCGAGAGTTGCTCGGATCGGCTGACACGTGGGGGGCGCCTCCAACGTTCATGGCGCCCCGGGAGGCTATAAAAATCCCCTCGACCCCAAGGCTTCGAACAACAACTCTTCCAACGCCAATACGCTCTTCTACTCAAGCGCTCCGCTCCGGAAACCTTCCATCTCGAGATTCTAGCGCTACGACGACCCTACGCACCGAAGAACGATCTACAACGGGCGTCGGTAACAAAGAGCGAATTTTTAATTGTACTTTTACTGCTTTAATATTGTACACATTTTTGTAAGTATTTGCACGACTATAGTATTGCCCGCAGCAAATGGTCAACGACCGTGGGCCTTGGAGTAGGAGCCGACCGCGACTCCGAACCAAGTAAAATCTTGGTGTTCTGTGTATTGTTTAGTTTTAATTTTTCCGCTGTGAATTCTCTTTTTCAAATCCGAAACGACTTACGATATTCACCCCCCTCTATCGTTTTCTCTCGATCCAACAAGTGGTATCAGAGCGGGGAAGCTCAAATTTGGTGCAACCACCAGTTTGAGAATTTTTCGGATTTCTCTTCGAATTGTTTTTTTTTAATTTTTATCGTTAATCGAGACCGGTGCAACACCCCTCGATAATTATTTTTCTTTATCCCACACTACTAATCCAAGACCAAGTCTTGGGACAGAGTTTTCCTTTCTTTTCTCTCTTTTTCAGATAAAATTCTTAATGGCCATGCAAGAAGGCTTCAGCACCGCAAGGCCACCGCTCTTCAGTGGGGAGGACTTCTCCTACTGGAAGAGCAGAATGGAGGTCCACCTGAAAACTCAGGTGGACATGTGGATAATCATCCAGTCCGGACTGGAAATACCAAGGAATGCTGATGGAGTACAACAATCTTACACTGAATGGGACGCTGCACTCAAAAAGAAAATTGAAGCCGATGCCAAAGCGACCCAAACACTCCAATGCGGCCTAACAAAAGAGGAGCTGAACCGGGTGGGTCCATTCAACAGCGCCAAAGAACTCTGGGGTAAGCTGATCGAACTACACGAAGGAACCTCCGACACCCGAATCAGCAAGAGGGACCTTCTGCTGAACAAACTGTACACCATCAAGATGAACGAAGGTGAATCAGCAGCTCAGCTCCACGCCAGAATTCAGGAGCTGATGAACGGTCTACACACAATTGGTCACAAGGTAGAAAACCGTGACCTAATAAGGTACGCCCTTAACGCTTTCCCAAGAAACACCTTGTGGGCATCTATGGTAGATGCTTACAAAGTTTCTAGGGATCTTTCCAAAATCAAGTTAGATGAACTTTTTTCTGAACTCGAATTACATGAACAGACTAACTGCAATCTGGTCGAGAAAGGCATTGCCTTTGTTGTAGGTAAAGCTGGAAAAACATCCAAGAAGAAAACTCAACCTGCACCCGAGTCTGATTCAGACTCAGACTCAGAAGACGACGAAGGAGACCGACCTAAGCTGGTCCGACTGGCCCGAAACTACTACAAGGAACTGAAGAATCAATCCAACAGAAGGAAAGCCAGCCGAAGAAAGGAAGAACCAGCTGAACCCTCAAATGACAAGAACAAACCAAACGTGACCTGCTACGAGTGCAAAAGAAGGGTCACTACAAGACGGAGTGTCCTAACCTAAAGGAGACCAAGAAGACAAGAAAGAAGAAAGCACTCCAAGCAACGTGGGACGAGTCCTCCTCCTCCGAAGAAGAAGAGGTCCCACAGTCGAACCTGCTCGCACTAACCGCCTCAGAAGAAATCGAAACAGAGTCAGAATCGGAGCCGGACGACGGCAAACTTACATTCTCAGAGGACGGCGAAATAACTGTAAGTGGTTTTTCAAAGAATCAATTAAATGAATTAATTTCCTATCTTTCTCGAGATTTGGCGAAAGCTAAACTCCGAGTCGAATCTCTCCGACAGGAAGTAAAACTCCTGAAAGAGAGAGCTGACTCTAGATCCTTAACTGAGAAGGTTCAAGAAGGAACCTCTACTCAAGTTGAAAAACTTGAGAAAGAGAACTCCTCCTTGAAAACTCAAGTTAAGGACCTTAGATCAGCCTTAGAACGATTCACTTCTGGTTCTAAGGGTCTTGACATGATTCTTGGAAAACAAAAGTAGGTTCTAAATCGATCCGGACTAGGCTATAGAACCAAATCTAGACAAAGATCCTACTATGCTGTACTGAACCAGTCCAGACCTAAAGTTCAGGCATGGGTACCCAAACTGTGCCTGAACAAATAAACTGGATTAAATCAGTATTGGATCCCTAAGGACAAGATTCACATCTTGCCTAACCATTATCGTCGCTTTAGTCCAGGGGGAGCCAAATTAAAAATAATATTTATTGTTAGATAAAATTCAAATTTTTTTGTTTGCAAATTGCATGATTGATTGGTTATTTAATTCCTGTAATTTACCATGCTTAGACTTAGAACTGGTTAGTTTAAGTACTGAACCAACTTAACTGAAATTTGACAACATAGTATTGGGTGGAGGTGAGATGATAGTACGTTAGGGAAGCCAATTATAATAAGGTCAAGTATACTCTACTTGGTCTCTTTAGACTGGTGAAACTAACCAAAGCTACCGATCCAAGACCCAAACTAGTTAGACCAGAATTTTTCAAAAAGTAATTTTGAAAATGAAATTTCATTAAAAGGCTTTGTCAAGGAAAGGGTTGATGATCCAATAAGGCTACGACCAAAGAAGGCCTAGTGCCTCGCCAAGACCTGGAAGCCAATTTTTGAAATTCAAATTCAAATTATTCTTTGTAAAATTCGAATCTAACACAAATTTTCAGTTAATTGTAGATTCAAACATTTTTAACTCAAAATCAATTGTTTTCAAAATTAATTCATTTTTTAAAAAAATCATAATTTTTCAAAATAATTCTATCTACCAAAACCTGTCTCACAAAACCCATAAGGCAAACGTGATTGATAACCTTAGATTGGGTGAGACAGACTAGGCTGTGAAAATCAATTTAGGCTATTCCTGATTCTAATTGGATCCAAATCAACAAAACTCTTTATGTGTAGGAACATAAAGATTTGGACCAATGGATGCTGGATAGCGGTTGCTCCAGACACATGACTGGAGATAAATTGAAATTCACCAAACTCAAGTTCAAGAACCTAGGCTCAGTGGCATTTGGCAACAATGCTACACTCAAGGTAATTGGGTCAGGTAATATTGAACTTAAATCTGACTTTATTATTAAGAAAGTGCTTTTGGTTGAAAATTTTAATTTTAACTTGCTTAGCATAAGTCAGCTGTGTGATTCTGGGTATGTAGTTACCTTCAACAATACTAACTGCCTGATTAGAAACCTACAAGACTCGAAAATCATGCTTAAGGGCACTAGGAAAAATAATGTTTACACTATAAACCTACCCTTAGTACCTAAATGTATGTTAACTCAGTTAGAACAATCAAACCTCTGGCATAGGAGATTAGGTCACACTAATCTGAGAATTATTTCAAAAATCACCCAACTTGGCCTAATTAAAGGTATCCCTAAAATTAAAAATCATGAAAACTTAATATGTAAATCATGTAATCAAGGTAAACAAACCAGGTCTAATCATAATTTAATCCAATCTGATCAAACTCAAACCACACTTGAGCTCCTGCACCTTGACCTATTTGATTCACATGGAGCCAAGTCACTAAGCTAAAACCGGTACTGCTTAGTAATAGTTGATGATTACTCTAGGTTTACCTGGGTTAGGTTTCTAAAGACCAAAGATGAAACCCTAAACCTATTTAATGAATTTTGTAAGTTAATTGAAAATCAAAACGATACTAAAATCAAAAGACTTAGGAGTGACCACGGGGGAGAATTTGAAAATCAACGGTTCGAGAATTCTGTAAGGTAAATGGGTACATACATGAATTTTCGTGTCCTAGAACCCCCCAGCAAAATGGGATAGTCGAAAGGAGAAATAGAACTCTACAGGAAGCCGCTAGGGCTATGCTCAACGAATTCAACCTAATCAACCAATATTGGGCAGAAGCAGTTAGTACGGCTTGCTACATTCAAAATAGAGTCCTGATTAACAAGCGACACAATAAAACACCCTATGAATTATACTACCATAGACTTCCAAATCTACACTACCTAAGGGTCTTTGGATGCAAAGTCCATATCCTAAACACCAAAGACTATCTAGGAAAATTTCAGTCTAAGTCAACCCCAGGCATCTTCCTAGGATATTCAACCACAAGTAGAGCCTATAGGGTTTACAACAAACAAACTAAGAAAATTAAAGAAACCACCAACTTAATATTTGATGAAGAAAGTAACTCAAAACCTGATAATCCAAATCAAACTTCATCAAATACTGATCAAGAAGATAATGAATAAACTGTTGAACCCTTAATTGAACCCTTAAATGAACTAACCATTGAACCAACTAGTGAGTCAGTTGAACCAAATGTTGAACCAGATGTTGAACAAAATAGACCAGCCGGACCTGAGGCTGAACCAAGTTCAAGAAAAACCAAGAAACCCCGACTTAGTCACCTAATGGATCAAATTGTGGGTGATCCAACTTTAGAAGTCAGAACTAGGTCTTCCTATAGAAACCTCATTCAGATAGCAATGATTTCAAAAATAGAACCTAAGACTATAGAGGAAGTCCTACCTGATCCTGATTGGATCATAGCTATGCAAGAAGAGTTAGCCCAATTTTAGAGAAACCAAGTCTGGGAATTAGTACCTAAACCTGAGGGCAAATCCGTCATTGACACTAAGTGGGGTTTTAGAAACAAGTTAAATGATCAAGGAGAAATAGTCAGAAATAAAGCCCGCTTAGTAGCGAAAGGATTCAGTCAGGTAGAAGGGTTAGATTATGACAAAACCTATGCCCTGGTAGCCAGACTTGAGTCCATTAGAATATTATTGGTCTTTGCATCCCATAAAGGATTTAAGCTATACCAAATGGATGTAAAGTCAGCCTTTCTAAATGGATTCATTAAGGAAGAAGTTTATGTAGGACAACCCCTAGGTTTGAAGACTTAGAAAGACCTGACCATGTGTACAAACTTACCAAAGCACTTTATGGACTAAAACAAGCACCTAGGGCCTGGTATGAACGCTTATCAACTTACCTAATTTCTAAAGAATTTAAACAAGGACAAATTGACTCAACCCTATTTATTAAAACCTTAGGAAAAGAAATCTTTATTGCCCAAATCTACGTCAATGACATAATCTTTGGGTCCACCAACTCTAATTTTTTAAAAGAATTCGTGAAAATAATGGAAAACGAGTTTGAAATGAGCCTAGTTGGTGAGCTCAACTTTTTCCTAGGGTTACAGATTAAACAAACTAGGGATGGAAACTATGTCCATCAATCCAAATATGCTAAAGAATTAATAAATAAATTTAAAATGGATAACTCTAAAAGCATAAGTACCCCCATGGCCACAAATGTAAAAATAGATAGTGACCCCGATGGTAAACCAGTAGACCTTAAGCTCTATAGAAGTATGATTGGAAGTCTACTGTATCTTACTGCCAGCAGACCTGATATCCTTTTTGCTGTAGGGATGTGTGCTAGATACCAAACCTGTGCTAAGGAAACACACTTAGCATCCCTAAAAAGAATACTAAGATATGTAAATGACACCTTAAATGTAGGGATTTGGTATCCTAGGACCTCAACCTTTGACTTGTCAGGATACTCGGACTCTGACTACGCTGGTTGTAAATTAGATAGAAAGAGCACAAGTGGAAGCTGCCAACTGTTAGGAAATAGTCTAGTAAGTTGGTGCAGCAGAAAACAACACTGTGTAGCTCTATCCACAACTGAAGCTGAGTATGTTGCCTTAGGAGAGTGTGTAGCACAACTTTTATGGATGATGCACACTCTTAAGGACTTCCAGCTCAACTACACCCAAACTCAAGTCTTCATTGACAATACAAGCTCAATTAATCTAACTAAGAACCCGATCCAACATTCCAGAACTAAGCACATAGAAGTTAAACACCACTTTGTAAGAGATCACGTAGCCAGGGCGAGATAGTCCTTAAACATGTAGATTCTAAATCTAACTTAGCTGACATATTCACCAAACCCCTACCTGAATCTGAGTTCAGCTCACTAAGAAGGCAGTTAGGATTATGCTTGGTAGAATAGGTTTACTCTACTTTTGATTTTCTTACTGCTTTACTTGCTTTAAAATCCGTTTCTAAAACAATTTTAAAATTGCTTTACTTAATTTTCAAAATCTTTTTACAATAGATTTTTCGACTTAGTTTTATTTTCAAAAACTATCCCCTTTAAAACTAGGGCTTTTTCGCAAATAGACATAGCCTAGGCCCTGACCCTAGAAATACATGCACCTATAGATCTAGAAGCCAGCATCTCACAAGCACCTTAGGGTACTTTTGATTGATAACCTAGAATGAGTTGAGATGCTTCGGTCTTTGCCTTAATTCAAGATGCTTTAAGTCAGTGCATCTGTAGAAATTGGGGCACTAAATACAACTTAAACAGTAATCAAGTTAAGTATCAAGTTTAGAAAATCTAACTTGAACAGAACACTTAACTCGACTAACCCTAGCGAAAACTACTGTTTATAACAGTTAGTAAGTAGCTAATTCGGTTAGATAGGACCCTAAAAGACATAATTGAAATTGGTTTGGTCTTGAATTGGTTCAGTACAACATATGATGCAATTTATTTATTCTTACTGATATATTGCTTTGCTTTTTGATATATGGCATAGGGGGAGAGATATGAAAGGAGAGAAGCTCAAGCTCAAAATTTTTCAAAATTCAAAATTTGAAACTTTATCTTTTCTTCAAAAAGTACTTAATCTATTTGTTTTCAAAATTACTAAGATTCTAAAAAGTTAAACTGCTTTCAAATGTTTTTTCTAGTACTTAAACTTAAGTTACTTTCAAAATTTTTTAGTACTTCAACTTAAGTTACTTTCAAATTTTTTTTGGCACTTAAACTTAAGTTGCTTTCAAAATCTTTTTTGTACTAAACTTAAGTTGCTTTCAAATTTTTTTTTTACTTAAACTTAAGCTGATCTCAAATTTTTCTTCTTAAACTTAAACTGAGTTCAAAAATCTTTTTAAGTACTTAAACTCAAGCTGTTTTCAAAAATTTTTCTAAGTACTTAAAACTTGAGCAGTTGTAAATTTTGCTAAGTACTTATCTTAAACTTAAGCTATGGTTCTAAGAACTTAAAAATGATGTTTCTTTTCTACTGAAGTATAGTGAACAACAATTTTTTTTTGGAAAATATGTTTCTAAAGGTTCTTTTGACAATTGTCTAAATGATTAATCCCATCTTCAAACTTAGAAATTTTTTTAAAAACCCCACGAACCTTTGAAAAACCTAGGGGGAGATTCCTTCCAGGGGGAGGAAACTAAACTTTTATATATCATCTGTTCTGATTAACTTAACTTTTTGAATCGGGTTGCCATAAATCAAAAAGGGGGAGATTGTTGGTGCAGACAGCACCCAAGTCGAACCTGTCTTTTGATAATGGCAAAAGGGTTCAAAAGTTAAGATGTTATGTTTATCTAACATGCTACTTAAGTGTGCAGATTGAAAGTCCTAGCGAAGGACTGCTAGGCATCAGGTGAAGGACTGCCTAGAAACGAAGTCCTAGCGAAGGACTGCTAGGCACTAGGCGAAGGACTGCCTGGAACCGAAGACCCAGCGAAGGGCTGCTGGGCACCTAGCGAAGGGCAGCTAGGAGTTGAAGACCTAGCGAAGGAATGCTAGGCACCAAGCGAAGGACTGCTTGGTACTGAAGACCTGGCGAAGGACAGCTAGGCACCTGGTGAAGGACTGCTGGGCAAAAGTCCAACCGGTGGAGCCGGTTGGCATCAGGTAAATTCTCCTGAGAGGAGTAGGTGAGGACGCCTTCCCCATCGAGGGAACAGTAGGCGTCGGTTCGACCTAGGGCTCCATTTTGGAGACCCAAAGTCAGAACCAAGACAGTTACGGCTGTAAGACTCACTAATATATTTGCTCTATCTTGTTTGGTACTAACCCTCGATGCAGGACCGAAGGAACGAGTGTCTGCAACTCAGAGAGCCTCAAAGGAGTGAGGCAGCAGCTGGGTTGGGCGCCCGGAAGGACCCGGGCGCCCTAAGTACAAGCCAAACATGAGTTCAGCAAAAGCATGCTTCGGAAGCTCACTGGGCGGGGCACCCCCATGCTCCCGGGCGCCCCGGATGCCTCAGGCGCCCCGTGCTCAAGCCAACGAAGCGGATAGAGTCAAGCCAGCGAGAAGCCCGTGGATTGAGTCAACCCAGGCGCCCCCACAGTCAACCCTTAGCCCTATTCGAATGGGATAAGGGCTGACCAAGAGTTGCTCGGATCGACTGACACGTGGGGGGGGGGGGGGGGGGGGGCGCCCCCAACGTTCAGGGCACCCCGGGAGGCTATAAAAAGCCCCTCGACCCCAAGGCTTCGAGCAACAACTCTTCCAACGCCAATACGCTCTTCTACTCAAGCGCTCCACTCCGGAAACCTTCCATCTCAAGATTCTAGCGCTACGACGACCCTACGCACCGAAGAACGATCTACAACGGGCGTCGGTAACAAAGAGTGAATTTTTAGTTGTACTTTTACTGCTTTAATACTGTACACATTTTTGTAAGTATTTGCATGACTATAGTATTGCCCATAGCAAACGGTCAATGACCGTGGGCCTTGGAGTAGGAGCCGACCGCGACTCCGAACCAAGTAAAATCTTGGTGTTCTGTGTATTGTTTAGTTTAATTTTTCCGCTGCGAATTCTCTTTTTCAAATCCGAAATGACTTACGATATTCACCCCCCCTCTATCGTTTTCTCTCGATCCAACAAGTCCTGATCCGAAAGATAGGGCAGAAGTCTAATTAGCTGAGCGAGAGTTGCGGACAGAAGTAAAGGCGGGTCGAGGAACGGATGTCTCGAGATCCGGCAATCTCGGAGGCCGAGCAAAAGTCCAACCAGAGGAGCTGGTTGACAAAAGGTAACTTCTCCTGAGAGGAGTAGGTGAGGGTGCATTCCCCGGAAGAGAGAACAGTAGGCATCGGTTCGACCTAGGGTTCCATTGGAAGCCCAAAGTCAGAACCAAGACAGCGCAGGCTATTATTTGTACTTAATTTTACTATTACTGTTGTTCTGGAAACTAGCCCTGGTTGCAGGAGCAAAAGGTTGTAGTTTCTACATCCCGGCGCCTGAGAGGTCTCAAGCGCACGAGAACACAGGTGCTTGTGTTGATACAGGCGCCCAAGATGGGTTGCTCCAGAGGCTGTGAAGCTGAGCCGCCACGTTAGCATTGGAGGTGCCCGTGAGTAGTCAGGTGCCCCAGACGTCCTTGACACCCTAGATAAGGGGATAGACGTTGGCCTAGTCTGCGAATGAGGGCGCACCTAGATAGGTGACGTGGCAGGCGCCCTACACCATCAGGGGCGTCCTGGACAGCAGTATAAGAAGGGGTTCACCCCTTGCTTCCAGACAACACTCTTTCCAACTCAAACACTCAAGTGCTCAGTTCTTTTTCCTTCGCAAGAAACCCTAGGTCTAGGGGAAGAAATGTTGGCTTTAATTTGGGAAACCAAACACGCCTTTGTAAGAAACCCTAGGTCTAGGGGGAGCTTAGGTAAAGGGGAAACATTGTTGCTCCATTCTTGGAGCAAGGGGAACCTTGGAGGGGTTCTTAAAAAGCCTTTGTAAGTTCAATGTAGGGGGAGCCTTGGAAAGGTTTTAAAAAGCCCGTTTTGGTGAAAATTCCTAACTTGGAGAGGTTAGGTGTGGGGATGCCTTGGGATAGGATTCATGCATGGTTGCATTGCATATGCATTGGCGGTATAAGTCCAAGGTGGAGCCTTGGCAACGTTAGTCCAAATGGTTGTTAGCATTGTGTTTTGCTATTTGTTTTTCCTAACTTAAACGTATTGCCAAACATCAAAAAGGGGGAGATTGTTGGGGCAATCTATGATCCGGAGTGACTATGTGTTTTAAGTTTAGGCAAAGGGTTTAATTTAGGTTTACCCTTGTGTTCTACTTTGTGTATGTGAGTGTGCAGGTTTGCAGGTCACACATATTGACTTTGCTGGATGGCTTCAGGTACGGTGAAGGGGGGCATGGAGACAAGCCGTGGGCTTGTGTGTACCCGAGAGACCATGGATAGCAGGGACGATGAGCCGAGGGGCACGGACTTCGAGGCATGCATGAAGGATGACATGGAGGCAAGCTGGAGGTTTGTGTGTGCATCCGAGGGACAGGAGCCAAAGATGAAGAGGGTGCGAAGGCAACAGTCGAGGCTGCTGGTGAGGAGTCAGCTGAGTCGTGAGGGTACGAGTGATGAGGGAATGTACTCGGGGAAATCCTAGGGGTCGAGTGCTGAGAGAATTGTACTCGGGAAGGGAAAAGCCTAGGTGGCAATCGATTGGGCCCCAGACAGTCGACTGATAAGAGTGGCAGAAAGATCAGTCGTCTGCTATGGGGGCAGTCGACTGGTAGCAGCCAGAATTCGAACGTTGGGGCTCGCAACGGTCGAGTTTGTGTGGGGGCAGTCGACTGGTTGCGGCCAAAATAGACTTAAGCTCTATTTAAAAAAGCTTCGTTTTGGCTGGGAGCCTTGACGAATTTAGCTTTGGTTAGAAGCCCAATAGTAGTCTTTGTGCTCAGAGGTGTGTTCAAGATTGTGACGGTGTTTCTCCGCCCACAAGGAGCTATATGAGCTAGCCAGAGGGCATCCGGGGAGTGATCCGCCGAAGGATCGAGGGATCGTCTACCTCACGAACTATCGTAGAGTAGGAGCTTCATCTTCGAACCACGTAAATAGGTTTGCGTTAGCGTTGTTTGTTATTTTCATTTGTTATTCCGCATGCGCTTGCTAATGTGATAGGTAGAAATCGAAAGTTGCTATTCACCCCCCTCTAGCAAGACAAACACGATCTGACACTACCAGTTGGGTGCAATCATACCGACACTTATGCACCAGATCTCATTTGAGTTCTTTTCCCTCATCTAGTTATTTGAGGTGTGTATTGTCGATTTTCGATCCGTATTATTACTGATTACAGGTTGTTAGTATCGGTTACAATTTTTAGTGGGGGAGAAAGTTAAATATTAAAAATTTGTAGGGTAAAAAGGCTTAAAAATTGAAAATTAAGTGTGTGATTAGAATTAGCTAAGGTAGGAGGGCATTTTGGCAATTATGTCAAAAATTTATAACCCTATCTCTTCTCCCCCTCATCACACTTTTCCTCTCCTCCTCTCTTCATTCGGAAACTGCCGAATCATGATCTTCTTCCTCCTCGCCCAACGCCATATGGGATTGCTCCCTCTCCTAGTTGTCAACCACCGCCTTATCTCCGCTGCTCTCCTCTTCGGGTTCGACCTCCAGCTTTGTGAGAGTCAACTCCCCTCCTCACACCGACGCCGACCTCCCCTCTATCTTCCTTACTCTTCCACACCGCCTCTTGGCCAAGCGATCGGAGATGGTGCCACCTCCTCTGATCTCTCACTTATCCTCAGTCTGGCGCCATCCCGACCAGCCCGATCCAAGCTTCCCCCTATTGATCACGTTTCCCATGAGCACGATGTCGTCGCCGTCAGATCGCCCAGACGCTATCAGCTGTGGTGAGGGTCACGGTGTAGGGATCTATAGGTTAAAATATTCAAAAATCGCAATGGAAATAAGAGATCCCACGAGCGATCCATGCGAAAGAAAACTCATACAAAGTTAATTTACAAATTTCTATAGTATAGGTATACCTATGGCACATGCCCTTCACTTATCCCGCTAGTCTGAGGTATACCGGATCTCATGCACGTTCAAGTATCCGTGCCTCTATGCGTATCCACATGAACACGATCGCTCAAGCTTCGGAGAAGAATCACCTTTGTAGTGCTAGCCACAAGAGATTCACAAAGCAAGAAGGAGAGGGAGAAGAGGGATTTTGGCCCAGAGAAGGAAGGAAGGAAGAATGACAAGTTCATCATCCAAATGACAAGAAAAAACTCTTTTATACTTATCCCATGAATATGAATAGTTTTTGTCACTTTAGCTTCCCTCCATTAATGCTAATAAAAACCAACTTAGAGCACATTTTCACATGTGGCTCTTCAATTTCTCTTTATCCAATGAAGAGAAACTTTTCATCTTCCTCTATTATTAATTTATTAAATATTTTAATAAATTAATATCTCATTCAAAAGTAGTTGAGTCTAATCTAAATGAGTTAAACTCAAATTAGATCTTAATCCCATAATCCAATTGAATTCACTTAAGTGTAACTCAATTAATTCAATTCGGATCAAATCTTAGTCAAACTAAGATCAATTAATCTCCGAAGCATCGTGTCCTTAGTGTGTAACCCAATAGGTTCTCGTAACATTGGCAATATGTCTAAATTGCTTTAGACACATAAGCAATAAGCAACATCTAGCAATGCATCATTGCTACCCAAGTGACGAGAAAATCGAGATCCGACTTAACCTTAGTGACTATGACAATATATGACCTTGTCCTTCCATCCTCGATATCTAGATTGACCAATGAGGCATAGACCGTGTCATCCTCGATTAATCTTTGTGTTTCTTGATCCCTGAGTAGACTCACTCAAACAAATGAGCTCAATATCTCATATTGACTCATTTGAGCATAGCCATGCATTTTAGTAGTCCTACTCGATCAAGGGGCCCACAGATATCACTCCCGTCATATGGAAGGGATAGATCACATCTACATCACTCGCATCCCTCTGCATAATTCATTACATACCCAGTGATCGCCTTTATAGTCCACCTTGTTACGGGTGACATTTGACAATACCAAAGTACATAACTTCTTATGTAGGGAACCGTAGTGATTTCAGGTCTAAGGATTATTCATACTAATAGTCACATGAAAAAGTTTATGACACTCATATGACAATCTATGAAATTTTCTCATGGTGGGTCAATTCAGTACACATTCTCTAATATATACCCATGTATCAACTTGATATCATATATCCATGACTTGTGAGCTCAAGTCATCAATTGACCTACATGCTAGTCTCCATGCATTAATATTATCCATGAATATTAATGCTTGACTAGGAATGATTTAATATTGTGTTCTTTACATCATCTCACTATCGATTCAACCAATCGATATAATATAGATAAGAACCTACTACCCAAGAAAATTATTATACTTAGTTATTTGACATAAATATAAAGTATAATAACCTAACATACCTTTATTAATGATAGAATATGATACAAAAGTTCCTAGTCAATCATCACATAATTGGCTCTAGGGCTCCTACTAATAATCTCCCACTAGCATTAGTGTCAATTACAGCAATATCTAATACCCCAGTGATCTAATGTGACCATTATGCTTCTTCTGTGTCAAAGCCTTGGTCAAAGGATCTGCGATGTTAGCATTAGTGGGTACTCTGCATCTCCTCACATCTCCTCTATCGATGACCTCTCGAATGAGATGGAAGCGCCATAGTATGTGTTTGGTCCGTTGATGAGAGCGAGGTTTCTTAGCTTGTGCAATAGCCCTATTGTTGTCACAATAGAGATCTATTGGGTCTGCTATNGGACCATCCGGGGCGCCCGGGAGCATGGGGGGCGCCCGGGACACTCCGGGTGCCCTACTCAGCTTCTGCCTCACTCCTTTGAGGCTGTCTGAGCTGCAGACACTCGTTCCTTCAATCCTGCATCCAGGGTTAGTCCAAAACAACATAAAGCAATAATATGTTAGTTTTATACAGCCTTAGCTATCTTGGTTCTGACTTTGGGTCTCCCAAATGGAGCCCTAGGTCGAACCGACGCCTACTGTTCCCTCGACGGGGAACGCGTCCTCACCTACTCCTCTCAGGAGAATTTACCTGATGCCAACCGGCTCCTCCGGTTGGACTTTTGCCCAGCAGTCCTTCGCCAGGTGCCTAGCTGTCTTTCGTCATGTCTTCAGTACCAAGCCGTCCTTCGCCTGGTGCCTAGCAGTCCTTCGCTAGGTCTTTGTATCCTGGCATTCCTTCGCCAGGTGCCTAGCAGTCCTTCGCTAGGTGCCTAGCTGTCCTTCGCCAGGTCTTCAGTACCAAGTCGTCCTTCGCTTGGTGCCTAGCAGTCCTTCGCTAGGTCTTTGTATCCTGGCATTCCTTCGCCAGGTGCCTAGCAGTCCTTCGCTAGGGCTTTGTATCCTAGCATTCCTTCGCCAGGTGTCTAGCAGTCCTTCGCTAGGGCTTTGTATCCTGACATTCCTTCTCCAGGTGCCTAGCAGTCCTTCGCTAGGGCTTTGTATCCTGGCATTCCTTCACCAGGTGCCTAGCAGTCCTTTGCTAGGACTCTTCCTGCACACTTGAGTAACATGTTAGATAAACATTATACCTTAACTTTTGAACCCTTTTGCCATTATCAAAACACAGGTTCGACTTGGGTGCTTTCTGCACCAACAGTAAGCACTTAAGAATATTCTTGACAGTTGTTCAGTGACTTTCACCTGGATCTGACTGTTATCTGCTCATCATGCTCAAAGCATACGAGACATCTGAATGAGTACAAAGCATGACATACATGATAGACCCTATAGCAGATGCATAAGGGATCTGATCCATGTAGTCTCTCTCCCCCTTAGAAAAGGGACATTGAGTCTTCGAAAGACTTACACCATGTGATATCGGCAGAAATCCCTTCTTGGAATTCTACATTGCAAAATGATTAAGCACCTTGTCAATATATGTACTTTGACTTATGCTAAGCAATCTCATAGATCTATCACTATTGATCATGATGCCTAGGATATAAGCTACTTCACCTAAGTTTTTCATTGAGAAATAATTCCCTAGCCACGTCTTCACAGACTGTAGTGAAGGGATATCTGTGCTTCCACTATCCCTCTTGTAGACACAAGCTTCATCTTCATTTTTGACAAAACCAAATGCTTTGATTGCATCATCGAATCGAAGATTCCAGCTTCAAGAAGCTTGCTTTAGCCCATAAATGGACCTTGCAACTTACATACCTTTCCAGCATGCTCTAGATCTATAAAACCCTCAGGTTGTGTCATGTACACATCCTCAAGTAGATTCTCATTTAGGAATGAGATTTTGATATCCATCTGCCAGATCTCGTAATCATGGTAAGCTGCAATTGCAAGCATGATCCGAATAGACTTAAGTATCGCAACTAGTGAAAATGTTTCATCATAGTCGATACCATGAATCTGCTTGAAAACATTAGCTACCAATCACCCTTTTTAGTTATGCATAAGACCATCCATGTCAGTCTATCTTTTAAAGACCACCCAATGGGTTTAATTCCCTCAGGTGGATCAACCAAAGTCCATACTTAGTTAGTGTACTTGGATTCCATTTCAGACTTCATGGCCTCTAAAAATTTCTCAAAATCTGGGCTCATCACAGCTTCTTGATAGGATGTAGGCTAGTTTAACTCAACAAGCATAACATTATCATGGTCAGATAAGAGAAATGAGTATCTCTCAGGCTGACGACGTATCCTATCAGATCTGCGAAGAGGTTGATCTACATGAACAGGTTGTTGCTCCAAACATCTTGTGCAATAATCTCATAATCCACAATACTGTATGGTGCATGTTTAATGTCCATCAAGGCCTCAGTATCATCTGCTTCTTGAACTTGTTCAAGATGGATTTTACTCCCACTATTTCTTTTAGAAATAAAGTCTCTTTCGAGAAAAATGTTATTTCTAGCGACAAACACTTTGCCTAGTGTGGGATTGTAGAAGTAATACCTTTTATTTCCTTGGGATATCCTACAAAATAGCACTTATCAGATTTGGGTCCAAGTTTATCAGAGACTTGACGTCGAACGTAAGCCTCACAACCCCAAATTCTCATAAAAGACATCGTGGGACTCCTCCCAGTCCATATCGTATATGTTGTCTTTATGACTACCTTTGATGGAGCTCGGTTAAATATGAAAAGAGTCGTCTCTAGTGTGAATCCCCAGAAGCAAGTAGGAAGATATGTCTGACTCATCATCGATCGTACCATATCTAATAGAGTACGATTTCTCCGCTCGGACACACTATTCCATTGTGGTGTTCTAGGTGGAGTGAGTTGAGATATGATCTCACACTCTGCTAGATTGTCACGAAACTCTTGGCTAAGGTATTCACCACCTCGATCTAATCGTAGCATCATAATACTCTTGCCAAGTTGGTTTTGTATTTCACTCTTGAATTCTTTGAACTTTTCAAAGGATTCTGACTTGTGTTTCATGAGATACACATAGCCGTATCTACTGACATCATCAGTGAATGTGATGAAGTATTGATAGCTTCCTCTATCTGTGACATTGAATGGGCCACATACATCAGTATGTATGAGTCCTAACAAGTATGTCGCTCTTTCGCCGTATCCACTAAATGGAGTCTTGGTCATCATAGCTAGAAGACAAGATTCACATGTCTCATATGATTCAAAATCAAATGAGTCTAGTAATCCATCCTTATGGAGTTAGGATATGCGACTCTCATTTATATGACCTAAGCGACAATGTCAGAGATACGTTTGATTCAAATCATTTGGTTTGAACCGTTTGATATTTATGTTATAGATTGGGTTCTCTAAGTCTAGATCATAGAGTCCATTCATAAGTGGTGCATTACAATAGAACATGTCATTTAACATTATAGAACATTATTTGTCCTTTATGATAAATAAAAAGCCTTTCTTATCCAAATAAGATACAAAAATTATGTTCTTAGTTAATGCAGGTACATAAAAGCACTCCTCTAGTTCTAAGATAAGCCCAATGGGCAAAGACAAGGAATATGTTCCTACAGATATAGCAGCAACTCTTGCGCCATTGCCTACTCATAGGTCCACTTTGCCTTTTGTCAACGATCTAGCTCTTTGATGACCTTGCACATTAGTACAAATGTAAGATGCACAACTGGTATCTAATACCCAAGAAATAGATAGATTGACTTCTATAACAAAAATACCTAAGGCAGAAGTCTCAGTTCTTTTCTTCTTTACTTCCTCTAGGTAGGGTTTGCACTTCTGCTTCCAATGTTCGGTCTCACCACAGTGGAAGTAGATCCCTTCCTTAGGCACCTCGCCTTTGGCCTTCAGTGTAGTAGAGTCGGCCTTGCCTTTGGCTTGGATCTTAGCCTTGCCCTTAGACTTCCATTTGTCTTTGCCCATCTGTACGATCAGTACATTACTGGTCTTGGTTTTCTTGAGATTGGGTTTAGTAGTTCTTATCATGCTGAACATCTCAGGCAATGACTTGTCAATTTTGTTCATGTTATAGTTCATGACAAATTGATTGTACCCTTCCGGCAATGATTGTAGGATAAGGTCCATGGCCAATTCTTGACCTAGTGGAAATCCTAGTCTTTCAAGGTTCTTGACATACCCAATCATCTTGAGTACGTGAGTTCCTACGGGAGTTCCTTCTTGCATCTTGCATGCAAATAGGGCCTTAGACATTTGAAATCGCTCGTGCCTAACTTGCCCTTGATATAGTTGTTTTATGTGCTCAACCATATTATGTGCATCCATGTTCTCATGTTAATTCTGAAGCTCAAAGTTCATGGTGGCAAGCATGAGGCACGATACATCATGTGCTTCTTCCTGATGCTTCTTGTAAGCATCCTTTTCGACGCAAGTAGCGGTAGTAATGGGTGCTTCTGTAAGAGGTTACTCTAGGATGTATAGTTTTCGTTCTTATTTGAGGACAATCCTCAAGATTCTGTACCAGTCCAGTAAATTAACTCCTTTGAGCTTATCCTTCTCAAGGACGGATCATAGAGAGAGAGTATTTGACGTGTTAGAAGACATAGTGATCTGCAACAGTAAAATATGCAGAAATAAGTATCATATCTAGATCATTTAATTAGGTTTTTAATTAAATGACACTCCCACTGAATTGTAGAGCTTTGGTAAGGGCTAGTCATGGATGTAGGCAAACTCAATTTACCCACACTACTAGCTCCAAACTAAATAGTGACTACATTCATGTGAGACAAGATCCATATTATACCTCATCCTGAGTTAGCTTTGGCTAATCGCCCAAGACTTCGTATAATTAGGTAGGTAATATTTTACCAATTACATCTTATGCAACTCTTGGAAACAAAAGGTCAAGATCCACATTACACATCATCTTGTGTTAGCTTTGGCTAATCGCCCAACACTTATATAATTGTTTTCTTACCCAATTTTTTTAACTTTTGGGATATGCCTCTAAGTTTCTCAATCCAATTGAGGTGACTTATTTAAGTCTCACCCAAAGTTCGATAGCTGGACATCACAATTGTCCTCTCACACTCTACCATGGCAAAATGTGTCGCTTTGCTTTGGTAAACCCAACAACAAATGATCGAGATAGTTTATGAGTACCAAACTTTGGTAGGTATATTGAGTTGACTTAATTAAGATAAATGTTTATCTAATCATGCATCACATACACACATTACATATATCGACATATAAGGGGTAAAATGTGATATGGTTATGGCCCGTATACTACAATCTTCTCAAGCCAATGAGAAAATCGATGGTCAACCTATCTTCTCTAAGTGCATTCTTCGGTCATCATGTGTCGTCGGCTTCCTTCTTGTAACTTCATTCTTTAATGGACATTCCATCCTGATTTTGTACACTACAAATTAAGAAAACTCGAGCTATATTCGAGTCTAAATCTATTTTACAACTAGAAAAAATAGAGATAAAGCATGACACGTAGGCCATATTATGAATTACATTACAACATACACACACATATACATCCATTATATTGGGGGTAAGGCCATAACCATGCATCATGTCATCAATTATACACAATAGATTTAGGACATCAATTTTTATTATGATTATAAAAATTCTCGTGAGCCGAAATAGGTTATAAAATTTGTTGATTACAATCGGACGATAGCACACTTTCATATTCATATGATAATGCTATGGACTTTTAGTTTGATCGACACAAACTTTTGTATCTCAACAAATGCTCATACATTACACAATCCATAACAAAATTATGTCACACTTCTATATCATATATAAAAGTTTTTCTAAACTTTATATGATCTTTAGCAAGTGACTCTTATACCACTGTAGGGATCTATAGGAAAAAATATTCATAAATCGCAGTAGAAAAATAGATCCCATGAGCGATCTATATGAAAGAAAACTCATACAAAGTTAATTTATAAATTCCTATTGTATAGGTATACCTTTGGCGCGTGCCCTACGCTTATCCCGCTTGTCCGAGGTATGTCAAATCCCTTGAACACTAAGTGTTCGTGCTTCTATGCGTATCCACACGAACATGATCTCTCAAGCTTCGTAGAAGAATCGCCTTTGTGGTGCTAGCCATAAGAGGAGATTCATAAAGCAAGAAAGAGAGGGAGAAGCGGTGTTGCGACCATGAGAAGGAAGGGAAGGAAAAATGACAAGTTCTCCATCCAAATGACAAGAAAAACTCTTTTATATCATCTCATAAATATGAAGAGTTTTTGTCCCTTTAGCTTCCCTCCATTAATGCCAATAAAACCCCTATTAGAGCACATTTTCTCATGTGGCTCTTCAACTTCTCTTCATCCAATGAAGAGAACTTTTCATCTTCCTCGATTATTAATTTATTAATCATTCTAATGAATTAATATCTCATTCAAATGTGTTTGTGTCTAATCTAAATGAGTCAAACTCCAATTAGATCTCAATCCCATAATCCGATTGAATTCACTTGAGTCTAACTCAATTAATCCAATTCAGATTAAATCTTAGTCAAAATATGATCAATTAATCTCTAAAGCATCGTGCCCTTAGTGTGTAACCCAATAGGATCTCGTAACGTTGGCAATGTGTCTAAATAACTTTAGACACATAAGTAATGAGCGACATCTTGCAATGCATCATTGCTACCCAAGTGACGAGAAAGTTGAGATCCGACTTAACCTCCATGACTATGACAATGTATCACTTAGTCTTCTATCCTTGATTTCGAGATTGACCAATGAGGCATAGATCGTGTCATCCTCGATCAATCATTCTATTTCTTGATCCCCGTGTAGACTCACTCAAACAAATGTGCTCAATATCTCATATTGACACATTTGAGCATGGTCATGCATTTTAGTAGTCCTACTCGATCAAGGGGCCCACAGATATCATTCCAGTCATATGGGAGGGATATATCCAATCTATATCACTCTCATCCCTCTGCATAATTCATTACATACACAGTGATCACCTTTATAGTCCACCCTATTACCGGTGACGTTTGACGATACCAAAGTACATAACATCGTGTGTAGGGAACCGTAGTGACTTCAAGTCTAAGGACTATTCATACTAATAGTCACATGAGAATATTTATGACACTCATATCACAATCTATGAATCATTCTCATGGTGGGTCAATTCAGTATACATTCTCTAATGTACACCCATGTGTCAACTTGATATCATATATCCATGACTTGTGAGCTCAAGTCATCAATTGATCTAAATGCTAGTCTCCATGCAGTAATATTATCCTTGAATATTAATGCTTGACAAGGAATAGTTTAATATAGTGTTCTCTACATTATCTCACTATCGATTTAACCAATCGATATGATGTAAATAAGACTCTACTACCCAAGGACATTATTATACGTACTTATTTGGCATAAATATAAAGCATCATAACCAAACATGTCTTTATTAAAAATAGAATATGATACAAAAGGTCTCTAGTAAATCATCAAATAATTGGCTTTAGGGCTCCTACTAACAGGATTTACTCACCAGGTCTTCTGTAACGCCCGCTTTTTTTCCATAAAGCGGCGTTACGTTAACATGAGTACGGCAGGTAGACATCATAAGGCAGCGGAATAACTTTAATCTTACGCATACATGCACCTACTACCATTCCTAACATAATGACATGGGAACTTGGCATATTGACTTCATACTTAGGATCATATCATGTCATACTTAACATCATATCATAGAGTCACATAAGTCATCATTCAAGCACATAAGTAACAAAAGTAAAGTTCCAGCAAAAGATGAGTAAATATATTGTTTTCTTGGCCGGTCACTACCACACACATGCATTCTTGCCCTCTTGCTGCTTCCTTATTGTCCCCTTGCGTGATCTGCGGTATAAGGAAATAAGACTATAAGCACACAGGCTTAGTAAGACTCTTTCCTACTCACTAAAACCATTCATCACTTAATCATGAGCACATGAAACATTAACATAACTTGGTGCTCTACATAGAACATAAGTATCTAAAATCATTTAGCATGACCTAGTTCTTACATAGTACATGGACATAAGATTTCACTTAACATGGCATGAACATAAACATAAGTAAACATTCTTAGCATGGCATGATACATGGCATAATCGTAAACATAAGTAGACATTCTTAGCATGGCATGATACAGGGCATAAACGTAAACATAAGTAGACATTCTTAGCATGGTATGATACATGGCATAAACGTAAACATAAGTAGACATTCTTAGCATGGCATGATACATGGCATAAACGTAAAACATAAGTAGACATTCTTAGCATGACCATAAGCATAAATCGTTTACTATCATGCATATTTCTTGACATGAAACATAAGCATAAGACATTACTATCATGGCATAATGCACAGCATGAATGAATGCATGAGTCAAATGCATATACATAAGGATGCTTAACTTTTAAAAAAAATCATACTTTTAAATACTTAAACATAATCATCACATCATTGGGGTCCCCGGCTTGTACCACATACATACATCATGTGCGCGCATCCCTAAGTAAATACGAGGTAGCTAGTCTCGACCTACTAGGGTAAGGACAGCATAGTCGGTAGTCCCAGAACCGGGGCGTTCTTAAGGTGCCCATCCCTATTGCACAGCTTTGGTAGTGCCAGAACCGTGGACAGCATAGTCGGTAGTCCAAAACCGGAGCGTTCTTAAGGTGCCCATCCCTTGGACCCATACTTCGGTCCGGTGCAAGCCCATTCATAAAGTAAAATACTTTACATGCTTCATCATTTATAAGACATTCATGGCATATTTAAACATAGCATAACCTTGTTACATGAAGCATGACTTAAAACATGCTTGTCCTTTCATTGTTCATACTTAATGCATAGCATCATGATGTCTTGAAGGCATGAGCATTATCTTCATTCAAAAACATGGCATGCATCTTCTTTCATAAAACATGGCATGCATCATCATTCATAAAACATGTCATGCATCTTTATTCATAAAACATGGCATGCATCTTCATGATACATAAGGTAAGCATTGCATTTCATACATAAGCATGGTATCTATCTCAAGCATGCATAGGTAGGACTTCCATAAACATGCTACCTACTATCCAAGTGCATGGCATAGAACATAAGACATTCATAACTAAACCCTATTAAGCATGACATCCAATCATAAACATACAAACATGAAACATGGTGCTTAAGGTTAGGGTTATAGGTAACTTAATTTCTACCGCATGCTTGAACTTATATATATACTTCATAATAAACCATAAACCATCATTCTTCAAACCCTAACTCCACCCAAACCCTAGTTACCTTGCTTGGCCGAAACCTATAAGGGAGGAGTTCCATCATTCAATTACATGTAAGGTAGCATAAGGAAAAGTAACAACCATACATTACCTATAGGGCCATAAGAAGCCATTTAGGCTCATGATTAGGGTTCACCCTAACCCCAAGCCCTATTTTCTATGGTTGGCTGAAACATATAAGGAGCCATGGGTGCATGCATAAATTCATAGAATTTCCAATTAACCATCTAACGCCTTCCATACCATACCATAGGAACCATTAGGACCCTTACTTAAGGTAAGCCCCAACTCTTTGCCCTAGACCCCTACTTGGCCGAAAGTTATAGGGTCACAAAGCCTTGTGAAAATTCACATAAGTCACCCTCAATCTCCCTTATATCATGATAATACACAAAATACATACTTGAAGGTTTAGATCCAACCCTACCCATGGGTTCATGGGGTTGGCCGAAACCCTAAGGGATACTAGGGTACCCCAAAATTTCTCAAAATCTTATTTTAACTTATATTCATCATGGAAAAATATTAGAAAGCATGAGTAAGATTTTTAACATCAACTTGGACCCAAAAACCCTAGTGGCCGAAAGTCATAGGGGTCCAAATCATGGTTTCTTCAACATCAAACCCAAACCAAACTTTATATCATGCTAAACATCAAGGAGAACTATTATACCACAGGTGATGGAGTCTTACTTTGGTTGATCTCGATTATAGACCTTAGATTTGGGAGAAGGATGAAGATCTTGTTGCTTCTTGACCACCCCTAGCCTTTGTACCCTTGTAAAAGCCTTGGATCTTGGAGATGGAGCCTTAGGTGAGCCTTTTCCAAGGGAGAATCCTCTCTTGGGGTTTCAGCTAGAATGAGGGAGGAGGAAGAAGAAAGGTGGACTTGATGGAAGAAAGAAAGTAACTCCCATGCCCCCTCTTTATAACACATTAAGAAGGGTAAGTGAAGAGTCATGGTGTCTCTTCTTTTTCTCTAAGCCTTAACCATAATCCACTTCACTTCCTCATAGCACTCCCTTGCTAGGTGAATTGGTTAGTGCATGCATGGTTGTACAATAGGTCCAAGGTTCAATCCTTGGTGCATGCACTAATTTTTTTCTATTTTATTTTTATTTTATTTTATATTATTTCGAAAATTCCTTAAAAATTCCCCCATAATTATGTTAATATTTCTCATTAAAACCCTTTTATATTTCTATTAATTTTTACCTAAAATTCACCAATAATCATGGTACTAGAAAGCCCATATAAGGCCCATTAGTGCTTATTTTTCCCAATTTAAATGAGAAAACATGAATTTCTAGTCTAAAATTCGTATTAATATTTCTAGGTCCCTCGAAAAATTATCTAGACATGCTTAATATTTTAAAGAAAATATTAAGAGAATTTTCCGGGTCGTTACATCTTCAAGGCCCAACCCTCGGTCAGGTCTTCATGCCCAGGTTCACTCACTAGGTCTTCGATGCCCAATCCTCAACTAGGACTTCATGCTTAATCTTGCATGTCATGACTTTGTGCCTTGTTACACTACGGCTTTCCTGCACACTTAATACAACACATTAGATCCAAAAGCATACTTAACATTGAACCCTTTGCCATTATCAAAACCAGATTCGATCTAGAGCTTCTGCGACCAATAATCTCTCCATTTTTCATTTATGGCAATCCAGTTCAAAAGTTAAGTTAAAATAATAAATTAAGCAAGTTTAAAAGTAGCAAAGTAAACAATGTACAATCAAGGTAAGAGAAATTTCAAAGTATTTAAGAAAACTAAATCATGTTAAGTTCAATTTCAAAGTATTTAAAAAAACTAGCAAAGCCCCTCCTTGATAAGTTATGTTTTGAAAATGCATGAAGCTCTCCCTTGATATGATACTCTCTCCCTGAAGTTTTTGAAAGATGTGCATTTTGAATAAGTTTTTGAAAGGCCTTTTTGTATACAAGTAAAGTTGGTTCCAAAAAACTTTGATAGCAGACTATGAAAAATCCCTTTGAACATAGAATTTTGGAAAGCTAAGTTTTTGAAGTACTTTGAAATTGTTTGAGTTTTGACAAGATACTTTGAAAAACTCTAAGTAAATTTTTTAAATAATTTTATCATCTCCTTTTTCTCCCCCTTTGAATATAGAATTTTGAAAAGCAAATTACTTTGAAAATGTTTGAGTTTTAAAAAACCCTTTAGAAAAACTCTTTTGCTACCTAGAAAAAAATTTTCCTTTTAACTTTTCCTTTCACTCCTCCTTTGGCATATATCAAAAAATATTTTGGTTAAAGGAAAAAAACTTTTAGAAAAAGAAATCAGGTATTAGTGCTCATAATAATTTTTGAAATGCAAATAGATCATATTATGTATGTTTTGAGAAGATAATGTTAAGTAAATTTTGAAAATATTTTATGTGAGGCACGTCAATAACGCTAAGTAAATTTTGAAAAAAAAAAAATTTAAGTGAGGCAAGTAAATAATGGTAAGTAAATTTTGAAAAATATTTTATGTCAAGCAACTATATAATGATAAGTAAAAATTGAACAACTATTTGTTGGTGCCGGAAGCACCCGATCGAACCTGGATTTCATAATGACAAAGGGGTTCAAAGTTAAGTATTGGTTTGGATCTATCATGTTTCACTAGGTGTGCAGGAAAGCCCTAGTTTACTAGGCACGAAGTGTAGGATCATTGTGATTGATAGAGAGGGGGTGAATATCGATAACGTAATTTTTCAGAAAATCAAATTTAGCGCAGCGGAAAATACACAATTTAAACATAGCTAACGTAGTTTGTTTTACTTGGTTCAGAGTCTGTAATGGCTCCTACTCCAAGATCCATGGTCCTTGACCATTTTCATTGGGAAATTCTATAGTTCAAAAAATGATGGACAAGTATAATAGTTTAAGTATAGAACTGAATTAAAAACATTATACTGACGACACTTAAGAAGAAGAGCGGAATTTGTTGGTTTGGTGTTTGTTCTTGGTGTGGTACCATGACCCTCTTGTATTTGCGATGACCTTCCCTTTCCATTCCTCACCTCTGATTAAAATGTGTGCTTTTGATTCATGGGTCTTGATTACATTCTCTGATTGGGTCTTACTTTTCTTGATCAATTTGGTTCATGTGATTACTCTTCGATCAACTCGTGACTTGTTGTGATTCGACCTATATTTGTCTCAACATTGCCCAAATTGATTCCATTCTGTGTATGTTCAATCCAATTTCTAGAAAATCTTCCAAAGGTAAGGAACCTATGGTGGAAAGCTCAAAGGGCAAAGGCCCTTCAATATCTACACCTTCTCCAAGGCCTCCACCACCTCTACATACTCGATTTCAGAGTGTCACTCTTGTATTAAATTTTGAGTGGCACAATTTCAAATTAATGTCATGTCGAACTATTGACCAGTCCTTTATCTATGAACATTGCCCCACCATCCGACAAATTATCACATATTACAATCTTCAATCCATTCTTTTTCTTGAGAGGCCGATCAATCTTGACTTGGTCACTGAATTCTATAATAACATGGTGAGTGGGGAGGGAATGGGGTGGAGGACTCGTGTCGCTGGTGTCGACCTTGACTTTAATCGATCCATTCTTACTGACTTTCTTGGTTGTCGCCGATCAGACAATGATTTCTTTCTCTACTCTTACCATCCTAATCCTCTTCCATTTCCCTTTAATGAAGTAACCCCTGATTTCATCTATGAGTACATTCTAGGCCATCTCAGGCCAAGGGGTTCTGGTGAGAGCACTAGTGATTTTCCCACATTTCCTGCTCTTCGCCTTTCCCCTGTTGACTATGTTCTGTTCAAGATCATCACCAATTGTCTTCTACCTACTACTTCGAAACATCTGGATAAGATTCACCCGTCCCACTGCTTGATGCTCTACGGGATGCATCAGCAGTTAGATTTTGATCCAGTGGCCTCAGTCTATTTCTCCATCATCGTCCACTGCATGTCATCCACCCAGTCAGTCCACATGCCATTCGGCCATATCATCACTGCCTGGCTGGAATCAGTTGGCATCGACGTTTCACAGGGCCGCATTATGCCCATGCTTCGACAGGACTGTCGTCTGGATCATCGCATGCTTGCTCAGTCCGGCATTATTCTCGGGCCCCAGGGGTTGAGGTGGAAGAATCGCAGACGCGAGGAGGAGCTACCGAGAGCAGCTCATGCACAGCGGGCGCCAGCTGATACTACAGATTACGACGGGTGTGCTCCTGACCTATGCTGGCAGGTTGCGGAGATAGAGCAGCTGATAGAGCATGAGTTGCATATCTCTGAGCTCTAGCGACCAGAGGTCAGCTCCGAGTATCAGTCTTTCGACCGCCGTCTCGATGTTTTAGCTTCTGATGTCTCCGAGATCAGCTCATTCCAGGATGCGTGGTATGAGGAGTGGTATCATCATGCATATCCTGGTGGTGGGTCCCCCAACATTCCTTTACCAGAGGACGTTATTTACATTGTTGATTCCTCAGAGGATGATCACGCAGAGGGCTGATGATATTTATGATGAGTGACATGTTTGTTTGTACCTTGACTTTGATGTATCTGTCTTGCATCGTGTGATTTCTCTGGATGTTTTATGACTTATTTCTTCTGACTTTGATGCATGTCTTATCCTACTTTAGTTGATTATTGTTGATGCTATGAGTACTATCTACATATTTGATCCATAGCAATCTTCATGCTTATGATGTCATACTCATATGATACATATGCTTGTTTTGCCATGCCTATATCGTTTTGTCATATGTGCTCATATGCTTTTCAAAAATCAATTTGTTGTTTTGGGATACCCCTAGGTTTGAGGGGGAGTATAATTTAAACTTAACAGCCCTTCTAGACCCCTTTTCAGTGTTCGACAAAGGGGGAGAGTGTTGGTTGGTTAAGTTTAGGATGATCATGTTGTAGGGGGAGGATCTGGATTCCCCTATGATTCTAAAGTTGAGCAATTGATTGAGAATCCCTAAACTTAAAATCGGATTGTCAAACAACAAAAAGGGGGAGATTGTTGATGCAGTCTGGCCCTGATTGTTGTTTTGGTGTTGACATCGATTTTAAGTTTAGTTTGATTATGATTATGATGAAGTCCTGGTCGGGGATCAGGCATGGTATGGAAAATCCTAGCTTGGAGGGCTAGGTGTTGGGAAATCCTAACCTGGAGGGTTAGGTGTTGAAAATCCTATCTTGGAGGGCTAGGTGTGTGAAAAGTCCTAATTTGGAAGAGGTGGGTGAAAAGTCCTAGCTTGGAGAGCTAGGTGAAAAAGTCCTAACTTGGAGGGTTAGGTGCAAATTCCCATCTTGAAAAATTAGGTGAAAAAGTCCTGGCTTGGAGGGTCAGGTCCTAGCTTGGAGGGCTAGGTTTGGAAAGTCCTAATCCGTAAGAGTTGGGTGAAAAGTCCTAGCTTGGAGGGCTAGGTGAAAAGTCCTAACTTGGAGGGTTAGGTGCAAATTCCCAACATGGAGGATTAGGTGAGAAATCCTTAGCTTGGATGGCTAAGGTGGATGAAACCCTAGCTTGGAGGGCTGGGTTGGAGCCCCTGGATCGGTCTGGTGACCGATCAGGAAGTTGGCACGGTGCTCCTTCGTGGATCGGTCTGGTGACCGATCCAGCGATGACTGATCGGTCTGTTGACTGATCAGGGAGTATTAGTTTCACCCACTGATTGGCTCCTGATCAGTCAACAGTGAGGTTGAGTTCCCTTGCTGAACTGCTCCTGATCGGTCTGGTGACCGATCAGGATCACTGTGCAGATCGTTCGAGAGAACGGTCCAGTGTCGCAGGTTCCTCTCTATGATCGATCAGGACGGAGCCTGATCGGTCTGGACCCAGCCTGATCGGCCTGGTGACCGATCAGGATGTTTCCTGATCGGTCCCGTGATCGATCAGGAGGTCTGGACTGTGAAGCTCAGAAATCGCCCAATAAAGGGGTGGATCGGTCCGATGATCGATCCACAACCTGGGATCAGTCTGGTGACCGATCCAGGAGAGTCTCAAAGAAATCGCGATTTCTAATCGAGCGTTGGTGACCAATCAGGACGGAGCCTGATCGGTCTGGACCCAGCCTGATCGGTCTGGTGACCGATCAGGAGGTTCTCCGATCGGTCCGGTGACCGATCACTTTAATTCAAATTGCACTGTCAGGCGCTCTGATCGCGCCTGACCATATCCGATTCTCTGCTGCTTACCTCTGATATTTGATTTACTGTGTGATATGCTGCTCTAACACTCTGATTAAGTTGTAAGTGACAGGGGAGGATTCAAACACTCAAGGAGAAGTCAATGGAGGCTTTCCTTGGAGTAGGTTTGTCCGTTTTTCCATCTCAGGTTGCAACGGTCGAGCTACAGACTGGAGCTGAGACTGGAGCTTGGCTGAGGGAAGCTCAGAGAGTCCAGGGATAGCTGACGAGCCCAAACTATGTTAATTAATTTGTCACGAAATGTATGGGCTCATCAAATTTAAATATCAATGAATAACTGGAAACCCTTTTACAATCAAAAATATGGAAATGTAGTATAGGGGCCACAGGTCGTATTTTTCTCGGGGATAGTTGTCTAGTTTGATTCAAACTTGCAATTATGTGTCGTTTTTGAATTTTGGGTTTCAAGTTAATAATTTGGTTTTTGGTTGTAAATAAAAGTGAAATTGAAATGGAAAAATAAAGGAACTTAACTAATAACCTAACAAGAAGTTGACACTAAAGAAAAACTCAACTCAATGTAAACCTAATCAAGCAATGTACATAACCGGATTGGAGAACCAAATCTAAATTCCAATTTCAAACAAACACTAAGCTGAAATATAGATGCAGTTATGGCAATTTTCGGAAACAAGCAAATTAGGACAAGTCAATGCAAAACAGATTTCGAATTTACACTAGCAACAAATATCAACTTGGCCATTATTTTAGGAAGCTAACCAATGCAAGGAAAATTCAGGAATTCTAAATATGATATCAATAGATCTCAAAAGCTATCCTACACCAAAGACAAGTGAAATCTGATGTAAATTCAATGCCCAAAACAGATTGGTTTAAAACTGAAAACTTTGTGCCAAAACTGAATTCTTTTGTAACTAAACTACTTCTAACAATTCGGAAATGCAGCTGGCCGAATGAGATTTGAAATGGAAACTATCACTGAAGAACTTGGCAGGAATAGATGAAGAAACAACTCACTTAGTCACAAACTGAAGCAAAGAGAAGAATGCAGAAATTAAATAAAATGCAGTAATGAAAACAGAAATTCAGAATTGTAGTGCTGACTAAGCTGAAAACATGGAGAAACTTGCACGAAATCTAGAATCTAAGCTCTAAGTTAACCAAGCAAGCCTATATCAGACTAAAATGCAGGAATTAACAACTAAGAAACAAGAATTCTGATACAAATTCAGAAATCGAAAAGGAGAAAACTAAACTAAACTAAACTTGGCACGCAACCATGGGATTGGCACGCAGCAATTTGAACAAGTAATAAGCTGAAATTTGATCTAGTTAATCACTAAACAAGTTCATATATGACTCTACTTGCGGAATTAGAGCTAAACTACAGCTAAGAACTTGAAATTGTAACTTTCGGTAGCTGAAAACGCAACTCAGAACAGAACAGTGCCGAAAATGAAAATTACAGCTAAACTGAAATTAAACTAAGGACAACTACTCCTCGATTCCTTCTTCAGCTCAGGTACTCCTTGGTTGTCAAGAAAGGGAGAGAATCGGACCCGCAAACTCAGCAAATCGTGGAGAAAACCCATCTGCGATTGAATCAAGTTCAGATTGCTTCATTTCTGAAATTTCCACTCGGAATCTTCAATTCGGCTGCGTTGGTGTGCGAAGATGAATGGATGATGATCTAAGCTCTCTAGGGAACCCCTCTAGATAGCTCAGTTTGGATGAAATCGAGCTCAGCCGATCCAAAGATGCCAAGTGACCAGAACTGCGGAAACCTCTCAACAGCACTGTAATTTGAGCGAATCTGATCCGGAAACTCCACTGATGGCTTTCTCGACGACCTAGCACTAGCTCTGAATCAAGAATCGAGTGATCACGCCTTCGGATGAAGAAAAAAAACTCAAGAACACGAAGAACACACGGGGATGAGACACTGTAGCGGCGAAGACGCGATGAGGAGAAGGCTTCGGGAATTTTTCTTTAAGTATATAACAATGGACGGTCCAGATTGATCCACTTCAATCCAACGGCAGATCTTGCTCTGATTTGAGCCAAACTTTGATGATGATGATCTGGGGTCAGGATCTGTCTTGTGGTAGCTCGGATCCTCCAGATTTGCAACGGATGGTCCAGATCAAGCTAATCTTTGAATGGATGCTCTAGAGCCCTCCAAGCTTGATCCAACGGTTGATTGAGCTCTGATTGTGATGAAACCTTCAGATCTTGATCAGGGTGCTTGATCAACCCTAGCCCTAGCTCGGATGGCTTCAGATCATCCCGGATGGCTCAGATCTAGCCGCTTTCGAATCGAACGGCCCAGATTTAATCGTAATCTTGATAATCTGATCCGGGTCACTTCCGACTCGAGTTTGACCCAATATGCCCTAGATCCTTGAACCTTGATGCCTACAAAAATAGATCAAGAATTTAGTGGCCAAAATAATCCAAAAATTTGCATATTTGCAATTAAGTCCAAAATAAAGGTAAGTTCTAAAACCTAGGGCAATTTCACAATTTTGACAATAAAAACATAGATCAAACATGGATTTTAGCAGCTCAAATGATCAATAAAATGGAATCTATCAATAGCTCAGTGGTAGCTGGCGTTGGCAGATGAGCAGCTGGGAGCTGCAGAGATGGTGTCATCTGATGCTTGGTGGAGAAACAAAAAGGGTGGAAGAAGGCTTCGTGGAAGCAGAGTTTGTGAACTGGTTTCTTGCCGCGCCTTGTGTTTCTCCACAACTTGCTTGCTGTGTTCCTGAAGTTGTCATCACCTTGAGCAAGCGATTGCATTCTTGAAGCAACCGTCCACTACTTGAGCGCTTGAAGGAGAGAACAAGAAGCTTGGAGTTCAACAGCGGGAAGACACGAGGAAGGGTTTCTTGCGTGAGATCGCCGCTGGGTGGAGCTCGGGAAAGCTTGCTGTGTTCTTGTCTTTACAGAGTGCTTGAGTAAGATCTTTCTTGTTGTTTCATTAAGCTTAAACATTTATCTGTGATTGAAATGCTGTGGAGAGGTTTCTCCACCGAGAATGAGATTGCATTATATCCGGTGAACACCGGGGCTTGATCTGCCGACGATCAAGGGATCGCCCACCTTAAGGGCACGCCAAGGAGTAGGGGAAAGTTATCCCCGAACCTTGTAAACCCTCCGTGTTAGCGTTCTTGATAGTTGGTTTGTTTGGTTTCATTTCTGTTTTTGTTTTCGGCACTGTTTTTGCTCTCCTTTGCTTCTTCCGCTGTGCTACTGATAAGTTGAGTGCAGAAAACTTGATAAGTGCCAAAGGTCCAAGTGATTGGCTATATTCACCCCCCCTCTCTAGCCATCCAGTTTCCAACAAGTGGTATCAGAGCTTGGGGCTCTGTTTGCGGCTTAACATCCGAGAGTTATCAACAAGATCACGTTGAGAGAAGGCTTCTCCACCACCCGACCTCCATTCTTCGATGGCGCCGACTTCCAGTATTGGAGATCGAAGATGGAATATTATTTGAAGATGGATATCAATACTTGGTTCGCGGTGAAGGAGGGATTCACCCCTCCTAAGGATGATGAAGGCAAAGAACTCGAATCATGGCGGTGGACTGCCGAACAAACTCGAAAGAGTGAAGCCGACGCGAAGGCGGTTGTCACTCTACAATGTGGCATGAACAAAGACCAACTTTTCAAGGTTGGTCCTTTCACAAGTGCAAAGGACTTGTGGAACAAACTCATTGAGCTTCACGAGGGCACCCGAGACTCAAGGATCGCAAAGTGGGATTTGTTCCTCAATCAACTCCAAAATCTCTCCATGAAGGAGAATGAATCGGTAAGTGAGCTCCATAGTCGGTTCAAGGAAGTCCTCAATGGGCTTCATTCGATTGATGAAAAGGTCGAGAATCGTGACCTTGTGAGGTATGTCTTGAAAGCCTTTCCAAGGAATGCTTTGTGGTCATCCATGGTGGATGCCTACAAAGTTTCCAAGGATCTATCTATTGTAAAATTAGATGACTTATTTTGTGAAATGGAATTGCATGAAATGGCTAACAAAGGCCCCAAGGAGAAGGGGATTACTTTAGTTGCAGGGGACCGGTCAAACAAGAAGAAGAAGGAGAAGAAGAAGGAGAAGGAGGTCTCTTCATCTTCATCCTCTTCCGAATCCGAGTCCGATTCCGAAGAAGATGGCAGTGGCTCTTCTTCATCCGAAATGGCGAACTTTGTGAGAAGGATGATGAGAAGGGGTCGACGCTTCAAGAGTAGAGGTAACTCTAGTGAATCCAAACTTGATAAGACTAATGCATCTTGCTTTGAGTGTGGTAGGAAAGGACATTTCAAGAATGAATGTCCAAAACTCAAGAAGAAGGAGGAGAAATCCAAAAAGAAGGAAGAGAAATTCAAGAAGAAGAAGAAGGCCTTGAAGGCCACTTGGGATGAGTCATCCTCTAGCTCATCCGATGAAGAGAAGGAGGAGAAGAGCACAAGGCATGTGACACTTATGACTCTTGGAGAGGAGAGCAGTGATGAATCTTCAAGTTCGTCAAACACGGCTTCATCATCCTCGGATGATGAAGAGGTAACTTCTCCCGAGATTGAAAAATATTATAGAGCAATTGCATGTTTAACTAGTATGCTTAAAAAGTCAAAGAATAAGGTTAAAGCATTGCAATTAGAAATTGATCAATTGGAATTATCTAGCGATGATAACATTGATGATTTGCATGTAGAATTGCTAGAGGATGAGATTAAGTCCTTAAAACTTGAAGTTGAAAACTTGAAATCCTCTAAGGTTGAGGAAGTAGATGATTTGCATAATAACTTGTTAGTAGAAGAGAACAAATCTTTGAAGAGTGAAGTTGAGAAACTCAAGAATATTCTTGAGAAGTTCTCAACTAGCTCTAAGACCTTAGACATAATCTTAAATGCCCAAAAGGCGGTCTACAATAGGGCCAGTATTGGTTACCGTCCTAAAGAACCCTCATTTGTGTCTCTTATGTCTATGACTGATATGAGACAATCTAGGACACCCAAAATTCAAAAGAAAGTGATCAAGGCATGGGTGCCTAAGTCATGTTTAGTTGATGCTTTAGGTCCCAAGGTTTGGGTACCTAAAACTTCTATTTTTCGAATTGTGTAGGTTATGATTGAGGGGGAGCATCTATCAACTTGGTTCGTTGATAGTGGATGCTCCAAACACATAACCGGGGATAGATCATTGTTTACCACACTTCACAAGAAAAGTAGAGGTAATGTATCATTTGGTAACAATGGTAGTCTTAAGGTCATAGGAATAGGAGACATTCAAATATCCGAATGTCTTAGAATTTCAAATGTCCTTCTAGTCAAGGGGATGAAATTTAATCTCCTAAGTGTGAGTCAATTGTGTGACACGGGTTACACAATTGATTTCCAACCAAGTAAATGTCTAGTTAGACAACATGACACCTTGGACACGGTATTAGTAGGAGCAAGAGTAGAGAATATTTATCAAGTCTCATTTAAAAGTGCTACTAATGCTTTTGCTCAGTGTTTCATGTCAAAAGAAGAAGAGTCCACCCTTTGGCACCGGAGGCTAGCACATGTGAACATAAAGAACATCCGGAAGTTGGCCAACAAGGGATTGGTTCGTGGCTTACCAAGCATCAAGTATGAGAAAGATAAACTTTGTGATGCATGTCAAATGGGTAAGCAAACAAAATCTGCATATAAAGGGAAAAGCGCTGTAAGTACTTCTACTGCATTAGATTTACTTCACATGGATCTATTTGATTGTAGTTGTAACGTCCGCTTTCTTTTTCTATTAAGCGGCGTTACGTTAACATACTTAGGGCATGTAGACATCATAAGGCAGCGGAATAAGACTTTTAGACTTATACATACATGCCCTACTACCATTCTTATCATAATGACATGGAAACTCGGCATATTGCCTTCATACTTAAACATCATATCATGTCATACTTAACATCGCATCATAGAGTTCCATAAGTCATTATTCAAGCATTCAAGTATATAAGTGACCAAAGTAAGGTCCTAGCATAAATGATAAACACATGGTTTCCTGGGCCAAGTCACTACCACACACATGATTTCTTGTCCTCCTGCTGCTTCCTCATTGTCCCCGTGAATGATCTGCGGTATAAGGAAATAAGACTATAAGCACACAGGCTTAGTAAGACTCTTTCCTACTCACAAAAACCATTCATCATCTCATAATGAGCACATGAAACATTAACATACTTGGTGCTCTACTTAGAACATAACAACTTGAATCACTTATCATATACTTGACATGGCATGATCATAAACATAAGTGAACATTCCTATCATGGCATGAGACATGGCATAAACGTAAACATAGTAAACATTCTAAGCATGGCATAATACATGGTATAAACATAACAAAATAAACATCCCTAGCATGGCATAATACATGGTATAAACATAAAAAAACACAGCATAAACATGTATAAACATAACATAATAAACATTCCTAGCATGGCATAATACATGGTATAAACATGTCTATAAGGTGTAAACCAACCTGTATGGCATAAACATAGGCATACTTCCTATCATAGCATATGAGCATCCTCTTAACATAATCATGACATAGATCATTTACTCTCATGCATATTTCTTAACATGAAGCGTAAGCATAAAAATCTTATCAGCATAGCATAATGCATAACATGAATGAATGCATGAGTGGAATGCATATACATAAGGATGCTTAACTTTTAAAACATACTTTTAAATGTTTAAACATAATCATCATATCATTGGGGTCCCCGGCTTGTACCACATACATACATCATAGCGCGCATCCCTAGCAAGTCCGAGGTAGCGAGCCCCGACCTACTAGGGTAAGGACAGCATAGTCGGTAGTCCCCGAACCGAGGCGTTCTTAAGGAGCCCATCCCTGTTGCACAGCTCGGTAGTGCCAGAACCGTGGACAGCATAGTCGGTAGTCCAGAACCGGGGCGTTCTTAAGGTGCCCATCCCTTGGACCCATACTTCGGTCCGGTACAAGCTCATTCATAAAGTAAAATACTTTTCATGTTTCATCATTCATAAGACATTCATAGCATAACCATGTTACATAAGCATGACTTAACACATGCTTGTCCTTTCATTGTTCATACTTATTGCATAGCATCATGATGCCTGGAAGGCATAAGCATTATCTTCATTCATAAACATGGTATGCATCTTCTTTCATTAACATGGCATGCATCATTCTTATCATAACATAAACATAACATACTTATCATGGCATCGTTCTCATCATGAACATAAACATAACATACTTATCATGGCATCGTTCTTATCATGAACATAAACATAACATACTTATCATGGCATCGTTCTTATCATGAACATAAACATAACATACTTATCATGACATCATTCATCATGAACATACCCAATAACATAGCATGGTTCTTAACATAACATGAGCATATAACATAGCATGGTTCTCTACATAACCTAAGCCTACATAGGTAGGACTTCCATAAACATGCTACCTACTATCCAAGTGCATGGCATAAAACATAAGACATTCATAATAAACCCTATTAAGCATGGCATCCAAATCATAACATACAACATAAAACATGGTGCTTAAAGTTAGGGTTATAGGTAACATGAGTTCTACCACATGCTTGGACCTATATACATATATATATACTTCATGATAAGCATAAACCATCATTCTTTGAACCTTAACTCCACCCCAAACCCTAGATACATGGCTTGGCCGAAACCTATAGGGAGGAGTTCCATCAATTCCATAAACATGTAAGATAGCATAAGGTAAAGGAACAACCATACATTACCTATAAGACCATAGGGAGCCATTAGGGCTCATGATTAGGGTTAACCCTAACTAACCTTTAGGCCCCCTTCCTAGGGCTGGCCGAAACCTAATAAAGACATGGTGCATGGAAAAAATTCCATTAACATCCCCA